>VWZE01018652.1:88834-130276 GCA_013396675.1 Eubucco bourcierii
CTGTGCTCCCCCAGATCACAATCCCAGCAGGACAGGGGGGGTGCCCCAGCCCCTCGCTGTGCATCCAGGCAGCAGAAGTGGCACAGAGCAGTCCCAGCACTCCCTTTGCCCAGGACCAGCCAAGTTTCCACACGGGAAGCCTCCCCCCCAGCTCCCAACCACAGTCAGAGGCAGACAGCAGCTGCTAGAAAGGTTTTATCAAGTTTTTAAAAAGGATCCCAAAAAGTCATTCCGGTTTTGGGGTTTGGTTTCTTTTTTTTTCTTTTCTTTTCTTTTTTTTTTTTTTACATGTACACTACCAAACAAACAAACAAACAAACAAAAACAAAACAAAAAAAAATTGCAATTGAGGATCTTCCTCCAGGGGTTAATGAGCTGAGTCTAAACACAAAACAGCAGCAGGGGAGTTTGGTTTGGACAGCAACCAGCAGGGAACGGCACCGGCAGACGCTGCCCGGGCACAGCCCAGGGTCTGCTACCCTCGGCAGTAGCTTCACCCACGGCCAGCAGAGCCTGCCCAGCAGTTCTGTTCTGCAGGGCTAAGGAAACCAAACAACTCTACAGTGCTCTGCTCAGGAGCTCGGTTGGTTGAGCTTGGGTTTGGTTTTGTTGGTTTGGGGTTTGTTTTTTTTTCCCCCCCCTCCCCCAAGCAGAGTTTCAGAACTGAAAACTCCTTTGGTCTGGGGGAACCTAACCCCCACTCCCAAGAGTTTCCATCCAACATCACCTGTCCGATCCCCGGCCTGGTGGGGGTCTTTGGAGGGTATTTTGTATCTCTCCTCCCACCACCACACCCTCTGCTCACAGCAGGGAATCCCTAAGATCTGAGTGGAATAATTACTCTTATAAATATATTTGTATGGGGGTAGGGGAATAAGGCACTTGAGGAGGGTTAGAGCTTGTCTAAGGCTAGGGTGTTCTACAATCAGGAAGGAAAAGGGGTTAGTTTCTGAAATGAATTCAAACGAACGTTAAAACAGCAATAAAAACAATCAGATCCACTTCCCACTTCAAGGCTTTGTTTCAAAAGGAAAAAGAAAACATCCCCACCCCCACCCCACCCCCCCAAAAAAAAAAAAATCCAACAGCACGGAGACCTGCCCTGGAGCAGCTGCAGCTGCCCCACACCCGGCCCTGCCAGCCAGCTCCTCCCGGCTGGAGGCCCTCAAGGGCAGCTCCTCCCTAAAGAGGCACCTTAAAAAAGTTCATGGATTGAAAAGCCCCAAACGGTGCCAGGTCCTGTCCCTGACACACTGCTCAGCTGAGCTCCAGCCAGCTGGGACCTCCGGCAGCCCTTCCCTCGGTCTGCTCTGCTGCTCTGGGGCTGATAAGGAGAGGAGAACGCAGTGAAGGTCACCGGCTGCGGATGAAGGCTTCAGGCTGAGCCCGGGGAGTCGGGACCAGGCTTTTCCCTGCGAGCTAGGCGTGGGAGGAGGCGGCGGGGGCAGAGCAGCAGCCGAGCGCTGCGAGGAGCACACCGGGACGGTGTTTAACGGGAGCGGAGACCTGCCCCGGCCTGCGGCGCCTCCGGGAGGGGCGAAACGGCTGCTTCCATTGGGACACGGGTTGGGGTGGCATGGAAAGGGGAGGCTCCTCCCGGGGCTGGCTGTTTCGGCTGCCTGCAGAGCCGTGAGGGAGGCTCAGGAAGCTAACAGGAGATGACAAAAGATGGCAGAGGGAGCCCAGTGCTGGGGCTCCGCGGGGCAGCAGCTCTGCAGCTACAGCGCAGCTGCTCTGCCTTGCGAAGGTTGTCTTTGGCACCTCTCCCCTTCCCTGCTGGGCTTACTTGGTGGCCCAGCGCTCTCTGATTGTGCAAGGCTGCTCAGGAAGGGCTGCTTCAGCCCAGCTGTGTCTCGGGAAGCTCTAGGCTAGGCTCAGACCAAAGCAAAGCTCCACCCAACCTTCCCTACCTGTCCCAGTCCCGATCGAGCAGCTCCGACTCCCTCCCATCTCCCCCCTCGGGATGGGAGTTTGGAAGCAGAGGGTGGTTACAGCAGGCTTGCACGGACAAAGCAGCTTCCCTCCCGCTGCCAGGAGGCCCTCAGAAGCTGGGGAGGCAGCCGGAGGAGCCGACCCCACCCGTGGCCATGCCAGCTCGCCCACGCAGCACCCTTGTGCAACAGGCAAGAGCGTGGGGCAAGCGCGGCCCTGCCGCCCGAGGCACTGCCCTGCCTGGCAGCTCATCTGGGGAGCAGAGAATATGGCACTTGGCTGCATTTCACACGACAGCAACACTCCAGCTCCCCTTTCCCAACGGGGGCCAAGTCTAGTTAAGGCAATTTAAAATGAGCCCAGGTTTGGCACTGGTGAGCTCCTGGCCCTGCGCTGTCAGCACAGCTTAGCCCACGGCTCCATTTCCCCAGGAACCTCCTGCAGAAGCCAGAGGAGGATGCTCAAAGGAAGAGCAGCAAAAACAAGCAGCAGTGATCCTCCTCCAACCCCCTCCCTTCCCCAGCTTGCAGCAGTAATCAGTTTGCATTTCCAAGCCCCTCCACTGCACGATGGCTGACTGGCACTCGAGGGGGTTCTTCCCTCTTCCAGAGCCTGGGACTGGCACGGCTCAGATGTTCCTGGCCTGTCGGGATGCCTCCATGCCTATGCCCTTTGCATCCAGCTGATGTGGAGACAAAGTCTGGTAGTGTGGCAGCCCAGCAGATCTCTGAGGGGCTCCCTGGATCTCAGCTCGATCTGCACCCCAGCAAAGCCCATCCTCCAGCCATCACCATCCTCCAGCCATCAGCAGCTCTGCCCAGATAAGAATGTGCAGGCAGGCAGAGGAGGAACCCACGAGAGCCCCATGGCACACACTGAAGCCATCAATCAAACCCCATGAAGGGTTTTCAGCGAGCTGGCAGCCTGGGGCTGGGCCTGGCATTCCAGGTATCAGCAACATCATTAAACAAGGCAAGGCAGAGGAGAGGGAACAGGCACAGGCTGGCACAATACCTCACAATGGGAAAGGCTCAGCAGGAGCAGTGGCAGGGGTGGGTGTAACAGGATGTGCAGCTGGTCCCACCCCACCACCACTGGACCCAGGGGTCTCCAAAAGGCTTTGGAATCACTTTCTGGCACGACCCTGACTGAGAGTCATGCCCAAGTGCTAACACACACACGGAGCAGGAGGGTGTTTGTTTACAGGCTGCCCAGGTGTGCTTATAGTCTATGGAAGGTAACAGAAACCAGTAGCAAAGCCCAGGTCAGCCAGTTCGAGGTCCCCACCTGCTCCCCATCCCTGCACTGGGGCTGCAGTGAGCAGGAACGCTCAGGGTGAGTGAGAAGAAATGTCTGCTGTAAGTTGACCAATAAATGACAGTGACCAAAGGATGAGAAACAAGGTAGGGTAGGGCTGATGTAATCCATGGGCAACTCAGCTCACACCTGAGATGTTTTTAGGCACATGAAATTCCCTCCTCGGGAGGAAGGGGGGAGGAGGCAAAGCTCCTCAAGGCCCGGTGCAAGGGGTGTGGTCCCCCCACTGCACAAAGCACCTCTTCAAACTGCAGCATCACCCTGCTCCAAGAGCTTGGGGTTCAGAGAAGCCCTCCCCACACCACCTCCCTGTGCTAGGCACTTGTGTCCTGCCCTGCCCTAAGCACTCTCCCAGCAGGCAGGAGGCAGCACAGCAGAGCTCCAGCACCGCTTGTGCTGACCGCGCAGATGGAGCTCAGTGAGGTCATGGCTTTGCTCTCCCCAAAGTGGGAAGCAATTGCTGTGCCCTGACTTTTCCACCCACTTTGTGTAAGTCTCCTTCTGTGAGGCAGCCCAGGGAGAGGATCTGGGGGAAGGTAAAGGCAGCTTTTTTAAGGCAAACCCATACCCTCCTCACACTGCACCCAAGGCCCCCCAGGCAGGGTGGTCTACAATTAATACTAAGGGGAAAGATTTGTGCCCTGCTGCCAAAACCTGATCGTCTGACAGTGGGATGCAGCAGAGGAGTGACATTTAAAGCCCATTTTCTTGCAGCACTACCAGTGTGCACTGGGAAGGAAGGGCCATCAGGTCAGCTGCCTGTGGGCGCGAGGAGCAGGGCAGCTGGAGGTGTCCTTCATCCGCGAAGCTGCGCGGCCACAACAGCATCATCCACCTCAGCTCCCTCAGGTCACAGGGCTCCTGTGTGCTCTGCCTGCTGGCACTGAGGATCTGCAGGTTTGGAGCTCTCTTTTAAATAACAACCACCACAGTCCCTCCAGCCACAGCCGACAGTGCACCCTCGGTGCGTGCGAGCAGAGCCCAGAGCCCTGCCAAAGCCAGGGTGGGAAGGAGAGGGGAGATCTGCTGCTGGTTGTCTGAACCCCCTTGGCACATCTTTGGTTATGGGGGGGAAAAAGGGAGTGGTGGAAGGTTTGGCCACCTGATTCTTTAGGAAGGTGTTAGCCTGGGAGAGGAGGGGGAGCAGGGGTGGGAGCGTGGCTAATCCGACCACTCGTCCTCGTCGAACTCCGAGGAGTCGTCCTCCGAGTCGCTGTACTCCACCGCGATGCGGCGCGACAGGATGGTGGCCACGTCGTTGCCCACAACGTCCCTCTTCTCCTGCTCCCTCTGCTCCTCCACCTTGCGGAGCTGGAAGCCTGTTGGGAAGAAGGCAATGGAGGGGATTGTGCAAAAAGCTTTGGTCACACTGAAATCCCCCAAGCAGCCATCCCTGTGACACAATCCTCTCAGCAAGGCAGCCTGAGCTCTGCCGGGCAGCCTTGGACACGCTGTGGGCTGACGCTGATGGTGAATGACAGCCCAGACAGGCTGGGTGGGCAGGTGGAATGGGAAGGGAATGGTTGCTGTGCTCCTCTGAGGGGTTACCACCACTGCCCTTCTATCCACTCGCAAAGCTGGAGCACACCAACTCCAACCCTGCCATCTCCAAAGGAGCAGGCAGAGGCATGAAACCTCCTGAGGCTGTCATCAGAGTGGGCAGACAAGGAAGGACCACAAAGGATGGGTGGCAAGTGCGAGGCAGTCACAGCACTGCTCATGAGATGGATCCCCAGGCTCAGGCTTGGACACTCTGGGGTCTTCCAGAAGGAGGAAGCTGGCAGGGAAACCAAACCTTACCTTGCCGGATAGCTGAGAGCAGATCACTCCTGGCATCACTAACTGCAGGCAGGGATGACTTGGACTTGGAGACAGAGGTGTCCGAGGGTGGAGGAGGGGGTGGGGGACCATCCAGGCCACCAGAAGACAGAGGTGGTGGCCCAGGAGGAGGTGGTGGTGGCGGGGGAGGTGGCACAGTGCCCCCGGGCAGCTGCGGCAGCGGAGGCGGCAGCACGGTGCTGTACTCAGCTGCTGGAGGGGGCGGCGGCGGGGCAGCAAACTCGGGGTGAGGAGGGAAAGAAGNGGGAGGTGGTGGAGGGGGAATGTTCCCCATCAGCGGTGGCGGTGGAGGCGGTGCCGGAGGGGGAGCAAAGCCAGGCCTGGCTGCTGAGGGCGAGCCGATGGGAGGCGCCGGCGGCGGGTGGCTGGGGCTGACCAGGCTGGATCGTTTGGTCCCTCCAGAACCAGAAACTCTCTGGTTGTCTACAGGATAGCTGTGAAGGCAGAGAGGAGAGAGAAGGCTTTAGCTGGGAAGCAGAGTCAGTGCCAGTGCAGGCCACGTGTGCCTGCCCAGCCCAGACACCATCCAGCAGCCCTGGCTCCTTGGGCTGAGTTTCCTCCCAGCCATTTCTTCTGGCCTGCACCAGCAGAACAAAGGAAAGGTTCTGGGGCCTGGCAGAAATGCTGCCACCCACCCAGTTCCCAGGCTGGCAGGAACAGGAGCCAGCTCACCTCTCCAGCACTGGCCAGGTGGCAAGCCTGAGCTCAGAGCAGCCCCCAGCCCCACAGCAGCACAAAGCCCTACCCCTGCAGGCTGACTTCAGGCTCCTGATGTGCCAGGCAGGGATGTCTGCTGTGACAGATGACCTCAGCAGTGGTGGGAGTGCCAGGGCAGCACATGCTCTGGGCACCTGCTAGGAGCAGATCTCCTCACCAGATCCCAGGGCTCTGAGCTGCAGTCTGGCAGCCACATCCCAGAGCTGTCCATGGGGAGTTGGAGGGGAAGCACCAACTCCTGAGGCACCAAGCTGCCATTCCTGGGAGCTGGGTTACACCAGGAGGCACCACTGCCTATGGCAGTGTGAAGGCAGCCCTGAGGGGTCTGCCACAAACAGGGCACCTTTTGAGCAGTGCTGGTCCACACCAAGCCACTGGAGATCAAACCTGGCTCCCAGGGGGCTTGAGAAACATCCACCAAAAAACACCAGAGAAGGAAGGTCTCTGTGGGCAGGCAGAGATCTAAGCAACTGCACAAGGCAGAGCAAGCTTCATCTGAGAGCTCCTCTCTGCTCTGCCCTAGAGGGAGATGCTGCAGAGCAGAGTGCTTGGTCTCTGGCACATCAGAGGAGCCTTTTCTGCAGCACTGCTGCCTTTGGAGCAGATGGACAGGAGCTAACAGGGGCCTGTCTGTCAGCAACGCTGCCTCCTCTTATACTGGACTCTGTTCTACTGCCTTTAAAAAAAAAAATTTACTCTCTTGTTTCACCTTTTGTGTCTTGAGCCACTGCTGCAGCATGGTTCTCAGCTCTGGAAGTGGCTGCAGTCACCATTTCCCCTGACACAAAGCAGCTGCCCTGAGCTTGCACTGGAGGCTCTGGGAGGCAGTCAGCTGCTGTGTTTAAGTCCTTTAAACTGAACTACATCTACATCTCCAGCACCCACAGCAGGCATTTGCCAGAGACTGTAGGGCAAATGGGAACAAAAAAAGAGGTGAAAGAAGCTGTTCCTCTGCAGAGCTCCACCAGGGATGGAAGTCTGCATGCTCTGGAAAATCTGTGTGGAGGAGGCTGCAGCAGGGCCAGAGAAGGGCAATAAAACTGGTAAAGGGTGTGAAGAGCAGGGCTGGGGAGGAGCAGCTGAGGGAGCTGGGGGTGTTCACCCTGGAGAAGAGAAGTCTGAGGGAGGCCTCATTGCTCTCTGCAGCTCCCTGAGAAAAGGGCTGGAGCCAGGTGGGGGTTGGGCTCTGTTCCCGGGGGAACAAATGACAGGACAAGAGGAAATGGCCTCAAGCTGCCCCAGGGGAGGTGTGGGTTGGACATGAAGCACAATTTCTTATCTAAAAGGGTGGTCAAGGCCTGGCCCAGGCTGCCCAGGGCAGTGGTGGAGTCCCCCATGCTGGAGGGGTTTCAAAGCCATGGAGATGTGGTGCTGAGGGCCATGGGTTGGTGGTGCCCTGGCAGGGCTGGACAGAATGATCTGAAAGATCTCTTCCAACCAAAACCATTCTGTGAGGCTCTCTTCTGGGCAGCACAATCCCCCTGATCTAGCTCTCACCCAAGCCCACTGTGTCCTTGGGTTGTGGAATGCTGGCAGTGGTTGAGGTTCAGGGGGCAGAACCTGTGCCCCTGCCCGCAGCTGCCCCTTCCCTCAGGCAGCTTCCCGTGCAACACCCGGCAGGAAGTTGTGCTGAGCTGTCCCAGCCTGGCTCATGTCAGCCTCTTCCACCACCTCCCACTGCCGGGTGGCAGAAGGGATCCTGCAGCTTACCTCAGCTCCAGCGGGGGCGGCGGCAGGCTGGCATCCGGGAAGGGGGGAGGGGGGGGCACAACGGAGTCAGCCTGCGGCGGCGGCGGATAGCAGCTCCCGTCCATGCTCTCGGTGGAACCGATGCTGCCGTTCTGATAGACCGTGGCAGGAGGGTACCTGAGTGACAGCAAGAGCAGAGCCTCACTCCAGGGCATTTCCCCCTTCTCCTGCAAGGGCTTTGCCTGCTGGAAGGGCCACAGCAAACCACCCTGCAGCAGTTCAGCCACCAGACAGCTGCGATGGCACCCAAGTGCCATGGATCCTCCTCCAGGAGCCCAGAATCCCAGAGTGGAGGGGGTGGAAGGGACTTCCAGAGACCAACCAGTCCAACCCTCCTGCCAGAGCAGGATTACCCAGGGCAGGTCACACAAGAACACATCCAGGGAGTGTTGGAAGCTCTCCAGAGAAGGAGACTCCACAACTTCTCCAGGCAGCCTGCTCCAGCACCCTCACACCAAAGAAGTTTCTCCTTCTGCTCAGATGGAACCTTCTGGGTTCCCCTTTGTGCCCCTTGCTCCTTGTCCTGTCCCTGGGCATCACTGAAATGTTTCTTAATTTTTGATTACAGAAAAGACCTTTCTAAGGGTGTGTTTTGCCCAACTGGGACTTGAAGGACTCTCACTCACCAGTGGCCAAAAAAAAAAAGCTACTCCAAGGTGCTCAAAGCTACAGAAGTGTCACAAAGAACCCAACAATGCCAACAGTGATGCCAGGAAAAGCAAGGATCCAGAGCTGAATAGTACTGTAGGAAGTGATCAACCTCACACTCCCCTTCCATGAGCTTCTCTCACTGTGGGGTGCTGCAGCCAGCCCATTTTTTGAGGGGGGTGGCTCTGGACTTCACAAATTCAAATGCAAGAAGATGCTTCTAGGAGAAGAGAGAGGAACAGGAGAATGCTGCTGTTGTGCTGCTCCATTCCTCTGCTAGAAACCAAACCTCTTCTCTATTAAACTAAAAGCAAGTTTTATTTTTAGCTGGAGAGTGTGATTTGAAGAGAGATTTCTCCTGTACGAAAGGAAGCTGCAAGCAGAGAGCAGCTGAGCAAGGGCACTGTGGGGGATTCAGGCTGCTTCCAGCCTGCCTGGTGTCAAAAGTTAAATGAATTCCCAAGCCAGAGGTGTTAAAGAGAGCTTGGAACATTGGGATGGGGACAGCCCCCGTTCCAAGTTTGGGGTGTGAAGAGCCATTTGTGATCTGTAACAAAGCAAATCACACAATGGCACTGAGGTGCCACCGAGGTGCCACCCTGCTCCACAGCAGGAGGCTCAGAGGCTGCCTGTGATGGGAGGGCATCACCACAGGGTCGGGAGCCAAAGCTCTCAACACTTTCTGTGCCCACAAGCCAGGCATGCTGAAAGCAGACTTGCTGGCAAAGCTGTTCCTGCCACCTTGCTGGAGCCGTGCAGCTCCCTGATTTATTTAGCAGGTCTGGAACCAGCAGCAGGTTCACTTCAGAGAATCTGATTAGCAGAGCATCGATCAGAGCCAGAGCTGCAGGGCAGGGCAGCTGGAGGGGGAGCAGGGGGAGCTGCAGAGGGAGCAGGGGGAGCTGCAGAGGGAGCAGGGGGAGCTGCAGGGCAGGGGGAGCTGCATCCCAATCACCCCCTGCCTTCTGCCCCTCCCTTGGCAGGGGGTGGTGGTGACAGACAGCCCCAGCCTAGCTTACCCAGCAGGGCCATGCTTGTCCTTGGACTCCACAAACTCTTGCCCCATCTTCAGCTTCTCCCACTCTTCCTTTCGGGTTTTAATCTTCCGTGGATTGACATTTCCCCGGTTGGGATTCTCCTTCTTCTCTTTCTAAGGGAGACAGAAATCAAACAGATTTTTGGGTTTGGTTTTTTGGTTTTTTTTGCTTTAAACAACCTGGGAGTCAGACCTGCAGCAGCTCCAAGAGATGATGCTCAAAGAAGCCCAAGAGTTTTAATTTACTTTCCTGATTGCTGCAAGCTCCAAAGATCTCCTGAACAAAGAAGCCGGAGCACAGCATAAAACCAAGACAGGCACAATCAGATGCCCCCAGTGCAGCCCAGACATGATGCCATCCTTACTCCCTGGCATGACCACCCTGAGGGCAAAGTTCAAGCTCAGGTTCCCACATCAGTTAAAGCTTTTGGCCTGCATCAAGTCTGCCAATTGCCACCATGGCCCTGCTGCTGCTGCTTGCTGTGGGCTGCAGCACAGCCTCCTGCTCCAGAGAGCCTCCTGCTCCAGAGAGCCTCCTGCTCCAGAGAGCCTCCTGCTCTGCCTTTTCAGGTGCCCTAAATCTCTCCTTGGTTACTTGGACTGAACAAATGTGATCTGTGTTGATGTTTAATGCTCCTCTTGTCCCAAAGCTAAGCACAATGTGCTCAGACTGAATCTTGGAAGGTCCTTCCCAAGCCAATGCAACCTGTGGATCCGCAAAGGGTTTAAGAGGGCAAACCTGAATTTTGGAGTCCAGGATTTATTAAACACTTCCCACCTCCTGCTCTTCCCCCAGTGCCTCTGCTGGCAGCCAGCTCCCAGCTCCTCACCCTGTGCTTCCGCTTCTCTTTCATAATATCCTTGGTGTCCTGCAGCATTTTCTCTTTCCAAAGGTCAAAGAAATATGAAGGATCTGTGTAGAATTTAAGAGCCTCTTTGCCGTCATCCCTAGAACAGGAAAGGGGGAGAAGAAAAACAACAAACGAGGTCCAGGTCAGGTTTGAAGCCAAAAGAGAACACAAAGCACAACCAGGTGACAGTCTGAAGTCTGCAGCAAGGTCAAACACTCTGCTCTCACCTCTGCCTCCCCATCCAGAAGCAGCAGTGCACCCACAGCCTCAACCCTCCTGGCTCTCCCACCTGCCAGCACTGCTGCACTCACACCCTCACCACCGCTCAGCACCTCACCCCTGGGATGCTCTGAGCCACGGCCAGGGCAGCAGCAGCTCTCTCACTTCAGCTCCTGCCTGCCTGTGCTGTGTTTGGGGTGTGAAAAGCTCTCCTCCCCTCCAGCTCAGGAACCCTAAATCAGAGCAGCAGCGTCCTTGAAGCTCCTGAGCTCACTCACAGCCACACAGTCACAGCCTCTGCTGCTTTGCAGTGCGGCTGCGTCTGGCAGCAGCCAGCTGCCTCCAGCTATCTGTAATTACTTTTACCTGCTCAGAAGATATATTTATGGATGTGGGCTCAGCCTCTGTATTCTGACCCCCTTTACTCCTACTACCTACGAGATGAAATCAGAGCAGGATTGCTCAGGAGAAGTGGTTACAGAGCCAGAGGAGGTCACATCAGATGTCTCAGATCAGGCAGAAGAGGCCACAGAAAGCATCTACAGGAGCCTGCTGCGGCCACCTGGGTGACAGCCACCTATAGCTACACCCTCTGCAGGGTGTGCTGAGGCTTTTTGGAGAGCAGCCACAGGGCTGCAGAGATGCCCAACAGAAATGCACCATCTGCACAAGAGCCACCACGTTCAGTCAGAGCTGGCCAAGCTCTGCCCTAGAGTAGTCACAGTAGTGACAGCAGAGAACAAAGTGGTCAGTCTACAGCTTCAAAACCAAAGCTCCATGGGATCCAGGGACTGGAGGCTTCCTGCTGGATCTCAGCTTAGCAACCTAATTTCCCAGTGGAAATGGCTACTTCAACATGGCACAGGATGGGAAATGACCTCCTCAGTAGGCTGGGAGGATGAGGTGCTCCTCCCCATGGGAACAAAGAGCCAGGAAGGTGCTGCAGCCATACCTGTAAGGTGAGAGAATGTTGAGGGGTGGAGGAGTATTGCAGGTCCTGTAGGTTTCAAGGACAGGCACGGGGAGAGAATCTCTGTCAAAGAGCTTCTGGTCCTGAGTAGTTGAGCTTTTAAAGGCCTTCCTGGTGTTAATGCCTTGCAGGGAGACTGCAAGAAAGAGGAGAGAGCAAATGAAAAGCAGCCTGACCCAGGCCAGTGACACTGAAGATCAAGCAGTGAACATCTGACTGCAGTCGGAGTTCTTGGCATGCTCAGCACGGCTTGAGGCCAGGGTCCCTTTCCCACAGATCTCCTGGGGAGCCCAGCAGACCTCAGATGGTGCCGTGCCAAGATCCACTGCTGCAGACATGGCTCTCCTGAGAGCTGCTGATGTGCTTCTGAACCTCTGTGACCCAACTGCTGCAAAGGAGTTTCCATATGGGGACTGGCTAAGGAGCAGACCTGGACTTGTGCTGCCCACACGAGCAGCATGGAGGGGCAGAAATGGTTCCTCCTGGTCCAAGAGAAGAGGTTCCAGCACCTGAGGACCAGGAACCAACCATGCTGACTCAATTGGGAAGCTGCACCAGGCATGGACTGCAGGGCCTGTGCCTTGCTCCTTTACCTTCCTCCTCTTTGGGATCCAGCTGAGTGACTTTGATTTGCAAGCGGTCAACTCTCTCGACCAGGATGCTGACCCGGGAGGCAAAGGTGCTGGCCTGAGTGAACAACCCTCCAAAGATGTCCTCTGCAAATTTACCTGCAATGACAAAGTGTCCACATTACCCTAGAGGGAGCAGACTGAGCCTCCCAGCTGCTGCTCCTGAAGAAAGCAGGAGTGGGCAGACCACACTTCAGGTTGGTCAGGGTGGAGCTGAGCATGCAGGCAGGAAGGGATTTGCTGCACCAACACCTGACAGCTCCCAGGCACCTTCGAGCAATCAGAAACCATCGAGACCCTTTCAAGACACTGCTAGAATAAGGCAGCAGAAGAGGGCTGGCAGCACTCTGCTGCTCTGGAGCCGGCTGGCCCCGGAGGCCCTCTCGGATGCTCTGTCCATGAGACAAGCAAACGCAGGCAGCTTTGGGCTGCTCTGGAGAATCTCAGGCTGCAGTCTCCAGCAGGCTGCTCCAGGGGAAGTGCAGATGTTTACAAGCTCACAGAGTGCAGCGCCAGGCCCCGCTCCCGAAGCGGGAGCCGTTCCCGCAGCCACAGGCAGTGACCCCTCGGCTCCTTCAGGTGGCAGTGTCTGAAAAATTGACTCATTCCCGGCGATTCCAGCTCAAATCCTGCCGGGAACTGCTCCGGCGGGGACGTCCCCTCTGTAGCAGCCTGCTCTGCCCACTGGGCTGCTCGGACAAACAGCACCCACGGCAGAGCCCAAGGGCCGGAGGCAGGAGCTCACTGCACATCTGCAAGTTGTCCTCTCCCCATCTGCACCAGAGGTGGCCACAAGCAGACAGAGAGAGGAGCACCGGAAGGAGTCCGAGAATTCACCACGGGTCCTGGTCTTGTTCTGCTCTCAGGCTTAACCCGGGACAGGGAGCCCAAACGACCACCCCGACCAGGGCAGGCTTGGCACTGAGAGCAGCCACAGTCTCCTGGGCCCCCACTGCTGGAAGCACTTCCAGCCACGGCTGCTGCCGGTGTGCACTCTGCTCCTGAAGGGCAGCATCAGGGCAGCAGTTTGCTCCGGAACCTGCTGCTCCTCAGGATCCTCTCTGACCCCCAGAGAAGGGTAACCAACTGCACCAGGGATGTCAGCAGCGAGTCACAGCAGCAGCCCCTCCAGCAGGCACCCCCCGGGCCAGCTGCACAAACACTACCAGCTCCTGCTCCCTGCACTGCCAAGCATGAGGAGCCAGCCAGGTTAAAAATCAACCTCCTCCACCTCTCTGGGGGCAGTGCCAGCTTGCAGTGTTTGCAGAAAGCAAAGGCTGGATGTTAACTTCAGCTGACCTCCTCCCAGCCAAGGCAGAGTCCATGCAGGCTCCACAACCAGAGCCCACTCAGCTTTCCTCAAACTCCCCAGAGAGATTCTTACTTCTGGAGACTTAAGGGTCAGGTCACTTTTGCTACAACCCCCCATCAAGAGGGACTTTCCACGTTCAACACCAGCCCAGAGCCACCTCTCCTGCTTGAGCAAGGAGGGTGAACATAGTTTATCTGTGGGATAATCCAACAGCTCCCAGCAGAAGCCCAACAGACGAATCTGGTTTGTGCTTCAAGGAGAATGGGAAAGAGCTGCTGGATTTCAGCAGGAGCTGCAACGAGCACCAGGGGAAAAAGCAACTCTTGGGATTGCAGTGCTGAGGAGGATAGTTCAGGCATGACATAATCTCTGAAGAGCACTGCACACACTGGTCTGAGAGAATCAGAGAATGGGGTGGGGGTTGGAAAAGGCCTCTGAGACCATCCAGTCTGACCAACCAGACCACCATGGCCACCAACCCATGTCCTCAGGTGCCACAGCCACAGGTTTCTTGAACACCTTTAGGGAACACCTCCACCACCTCCCTGGGCAGCCTGTTCCCAGCCCTGACCACTCTGGCAGCAAAGAAATTTTCCCTAATCTCCAACCAGCCCTTGGCACAATTCCAGGGCATTTCCTCTTGTCTTATCACCAAAGTAGGGAGAGGAACCCAACCCCCACCTGGCTCCAGTCTCCTTCAGGAAGTTGTAAAGAGCCAGAAGGTTTCACCTCATTTTCCTCTTCTCCAGACTAAAACACCCCAGTTCCCTCAGCTGTTGCTCATGCAGCAAGAGGAATGAAGGCACCAAAGCAGATTTCAGGCCACAGACCATGCTAGGTTTGGCCCTGGGGACAGGAGAAGAGCTGGTTGTGTGTAAATGCCCCTGCAGAGCCATCGGCCAGCACCTCACAGGCCCTTCTGTCTTTCTTGCACACTTCTGGATGGGGTAAGGTAGAGATTAATTTTTTGCTTTAGTTCCTTTGACTGCCAAAGTGCAGCTCACAATCAGGATGCTCTCTGGGGTGGCCTGGCAGGAGGACAGGTAGCCTGAGTGGCTCCATCCCTCTCTAGCTCATGGGTTCCTCTGAACCACACCAAGAGGCGCCGGCGACTTACCCCAAGTGCTCCCAGCTGCGATAGTACTGAAGGGAAAACTCACTGCAACATGAGAGTTTGACAAGATTTATGTTTGCATCTCTGTAAAGAGGCTGTGGTGCACCAGGCAGGGTTGATTATTCACTTGACAGGGCTGTCACAGCCTGCTGAACCTGCTGCCCGTCCCCGCTCAGTGCGAGAGGAAGGAGAGGATTTATTTTGTAGTGAAGGAAAGGAGGGTGCAGGAGTTTGGGAGGTGTGAGGGGGCTGCAGCAGTAAAGGCTAAAGAAGGCTTCACTGCAAACACTGCTGATCCTAGGGAAGGGGCTGAGGGAGTCTTTAGCATTCCCTCCCCACCTGCCTGGCTCCCCTCTGGTAGACAAGCAGTCAAGTGTCAGCAGCAGCCTCCTCACCTCAGCTTCCCCTGCTGCAGGTCCCTGCCACTGGGCCTTCCAGCACCGCCCAGCCAGGCTGCCAGGACACCCTCCCCACCATCACACCAGGCTGCAGTTTGCCCTCCAGCACTTTGCCCACTCCAGCAAGGCAGAGGAGCTTGGAAAACGTGAGCTGAGCAGAGCAGGTCTAAAGCTGAAGGCTCTCAGCAGGGCTCTGTCACACTAACCCACTGTGTGCCTTTGGCCTGGGATTAGCTTTCTCTGCAGCAGGGATTTGCAGCTTTGCTGCCTTCTTCCTCATCATTTCACACACAGGAGCTGGATTTTACTCACACTCCACGACCATCTTGGCTACAACACCTAACAAATGAATGCTGGTGGCCAGCTGAACAGGAGCAGAGCTTGGTCTTGCCTGTGCAGTGACATTTCTACAGCCCACCAGAATGTGACACCACCTGGCAGCAAACACAGGCCCAGGGCTCAGCCACAGCCTTGGTTTGCACTGCTGGGAAAAGCCTGCACCCAAACCTTTCCTGGGCAAGGGAGGAAGAGCTTGTTGCAAGGTAAGAGGCTGGCTCTGAGAGCAGGCAGCAGAGCTTGCAGGCACCACAGAGAAGCTAAACAATACATTGGTTTGATGATCAAAGTCTGGCTTCAAGGGCGAGGTGGCTAACCAGAACTCAGGGCACTGCAGCAGAGTAAGGAGGAATCCTGGACAGACCTGAAGGGAACCTGTAGGAAAGCTGGGGAGGGACTTTTCCTGAGGGTGTCTAGAAACAGGCCAAGGGGGAATGGTTTGAAGCTGGGTTAGAGCAGGGTTACACTGGAGCTGAGGATGAAGTTCTTCAGCAGGAGGGTGGTGAGACTCTGGAACAGGCTGCCCAGGGAGGCTGTGGATGACTCAAGGTTGAATGAGGCCTCAAGCAACCAAGTCTAGTGGAGAGGTGTCCCTGCCCATGGCAGGGGGGTTGCAGTAGATGACCTCTGAGGTCCCTTCCAACCTGAGCCATTCTCTGACTCAGTGACCACAATTAACTCCACAACTCCTAGCCCCAGGCTTTCCCTCCAGCCTTCACCAGGCTGCTAGTCACCCTCTGAGGAGCTGACCCAGCATAGCACCAGCATAGTTTGTTCAGCTCCAAACCCCCAGTACCCAGTGGGGACCTGAGGTCTCACAGTGCCACCACCAGCAGTGGGCAGCAGGCTGCTTTAGTTCATCTTAGGAAGAGGAACACTGGCACCAGGCAGGTTCCAGCCAGCCCAGTTCCATTCAGCAGAGGCTCAGCCTCTGCCATCACATCCTGGCTGCTCCCATTTTACAGCCCTGAGTTGTGCTGCTCCATCCTTCCCCATCTGCAGTTTCACTGCAGCCTCTCACACAGACACAGGCACATCCACCCCCCACAACACCCCTCCACCACAACCACCCCTCCCCATTTTCTCTTCTGAGCAGGACCAGGGCTGTGAAATCAGCATCGGATTTCTGCAGAGGAACATTTTAGCATTACCCAGGGAAGGCAGATGGGGGAGAAATAGGAACAGGAGAGTAAAGGAGGGAGCTAAATAAAGAGCAGGAGCGGCTCCCGGGGGCAGCGCAGGCTGCACTCACTCAGGCTGCCCAGCTGTCGGATGACATTTGCCAGGGTGATGTTGGTCATGCATTCCAGCTCGCTCGGAACGCTGGGCAGCGTCTGACGGCACAGGTGCCTTGGCTCGATGTTCCTGGTTACCAACGGCATGGTGGAGCTGCTGCAGGCACTGCTCTGCGAGCTGAAAAACAACCCAAAAAAGCAACAGGAAGGGATTACTCAGCCGCCGGGCCCCGGCACACCAGGGCCGTGTTGGTCTCCTTTCCTGCTCTCCAGCGGCCCTCTGGAGAAGCCTTCCCTCGCCCCCTGCCCACCCCTGCACGACTGCTTCATCAGAGGGCATGTGGTGCTGTGATCAGCCGAGCCCTGCCAGCCCAGGAGGGCAGCTCCACCGCCTCACCCACGCAGAGGTGCTGCTGGCACCTCCGCGGCCCTGCTGCTCCCTCCTGCTCACCAGGCTCCTGCCTCTGTGCTGAGCCTCCCAAGCTCTCCTCAGCACCGTTCCACACCTGCTGCCAGGCTTGGACCGAAAGGACGCAGAGAGATGTTGAGAAAAGAACCAAGGAAGCTTCTCCCAGCACCCAACCTGCCTGGTGCCTGCTGCTGCAGCAGCACGGGCAGGGCTCTCCTAGAACAACAGGAAGGGCTTGCAGCTGACCAGGAAACTTTCTGGTGACTGTTCCTTATCCTGCAGGCTGCACTCCTCTTCCCTTGGGAAATCCCCCGGGGCCAGGTTTACACTGGACCATTGTTTTCCTGCCGCAACAGCTGAATGTTGAGGGAGTTCTACTCAGGATGCAGGAGCAGAGTGTGCTCAGAAAGGAGTCGGGAGTGATTGTGCACCAGGCAGGACAAGCTTTCAGCTCCTGAAAACAAATCGAGCCAGAAAAAGCAGCAACAAGCCCAAAGTGTCCCAAAGCTGTGGGGAGAAAGCACTCCCGAGTGCAGGTCAGTGCCTTCAACTGACAAAACCCTCTTTGCCAACAGGCTGAAAGGTTGAGCCACAAACAGCCTCACCTCAGCTCATCCAGCTCCAGCAGAGAGGAGCAGACCCAGGTAAGCAGGAGGAGGAGCTCGACACAGGCCTGAAATGTTTCAGGCTAAGTGCAAGCAAACACAGCCCAACTTCTTGATTAATTTAGAAGGGGAAAGAATCACTTTTCTAGGTCAGCTGAGGAAGAGCCCAGGAGAAGCAGGCAGCTCCCATGTGAGAGGCACTGCTGATCTGCTGGGGCAGGGTGTAAAAATAAACCAGGAAGCCAAGAGCTCAGGGAAGATGGCTTCCTGTGCCCGGCACAACCACAGCCATCCACCATCAGCTGCCGGCTCTTGACTTTGAGCCACCCTTTGACAGTCTCTGTGGCAGCTGGCAGCTTATCTTTGAGGTCCAGGAGTCCTTCCTGGATGCTTTTCTATCAGGGTGTTAAGAGGAAGAAGTGGGCATTATCCCTCCTAATTACCTCAGCAGCCAGATTTCTGAATTGCTAAAGCTGACCATTAAGGCAGAGGAGTTCAAGAGCTGCAGCACACCAGGGCCAGAGGACATCTCCCAGACAAGCAGCTGCAGGTTGCCATTTTGCAACACCTCTCCACCAGGAATTCCACCTGCCTATCCCTGTGCAGGGAAAGAGCCTTCCCAAACCCTGCACCTCAAAGAGGGCAGCAAGACTTGGAAGGCTGCTGAAGAGCCAGGGAGATTTGCACCCAAACAAACACAAGCAGAGGCCTCCCAAGGGCTGGAGCTGCTCTTTACTGTGCCCAGGCACTGCAGCAGCCATGGGGAGCCGCTGGGATGCTCACTGCTCAGGGTGAGCTGAGGCAGGACACTGCCTTTGGCTTCTCAGCACCCTACGTTCCATGACTGCAGCCCCAGCCCTACAGCCTTTTGTCAGCTTCAGTGCTTGCTGCCAGACAAACTTCCCCAGCTCCCCCCAGACTGCAGTCTGCACCAGCACCAAGCAGTTCTCATAAACAAGGCAGCATTTGCAGGCTGCCTGCATCCAGCCTCTCGCCCGAGCGTCCCCTGGGCTCAGCCAGGGAGCACAGGCAGTGGGGTACGCAGAGCCAGGGTGGGCACAGCCTAGGCACCAAAGCCAGCCTGGAAACCTCCCAGGCAGCAGGACAGACAGAAGGGAAGCAGCAAGAGGGGAAATAAGGCTGTGGGGGGGGAGAGCTGCGAGCCTGCTAGTATGAAAAGAGGCAAAACTCCACAAAGGTGCTGGGTGTGCCAGGCTAGAGAGGTGCAGGTGGCACCAATTTCTGCAAGCATGGGCAGAAACAGGCAGAAAACAGAGCAGTGCCCCAAACACCCACAGACAAACAAAGACTCAAGGGTTGCCCATGCACAACCTAGAGTGTTTGCCTTCATGTTTTGAAAATAAAAGAAGGAGCAGTGGGGAAGTTGCCTTTGTTCGGGCAGGAGGTCCAGCAGCCCTCCGGTGTGGATCTGCACTGGTGCAAGGCAGCAGATAAGGGCGAAGCAAAACACTCCCTCCACAGCCTGGCTCATGCCAGCAGCCACCCCCACCCTGCCAGCACAGCCTGCCACACTCCACTGCAGAACCCAGACTTCACCCTCCTGATTGCTCCCACAGCCTCTGTCCCTCCTTATCCCTCCTCAGTGCAGGCAGGAGCCAGGCAGCAGCAGCCCAGCTGCAAGGAGGGATTGACCCTGCAGAGCCAGGTGGGGAGGGCAGGATGGGCTGTGGGCAGCCACTTTGCTGCTCTGCCAGCAGCCTCTGAGCCAGGAGGGGTTTTAAAGCAAAATTTCCTCTCCTGTGAGCGGAAGGACAAGGAGCTGCGAGGCTGCTGCTGTTTTTGAAGGGTGGAGGCAGGGAGATAGGAAATCTGGGAGCGCCAAGCAGAGCCTGGTGCCAGCACTAGCAGAAAGGGCAGTGGATGTCCTCGGCTTGCTGTGAGACCTTGTTTTGCCAGGGAGGCTTGGGAAGGTAGGCTCAGAGATAACAGCTAATGGGCTCCTGTAAAACCTTCATGCCTCACGAGGAGGTGGGACAAAGATTAATAGTCTGGATTGGAAAATAAGTGATGTCTTTGGGAAGCAGCAGTCAGGAGGGGCAGAGAATCAAGCGTGGGGAAGGGACAAGGTGTGAGAGCAAAGGGAGGAGGAAGAGAAATATCGGCGACAGCACAAGGCACAGAGCTGGGGGCAGGGAGAAGATGCGAAAAAGGAATCAAAGAAGGGACAAGACCTAAAACACCTTTCCAGGAAGCTCCTTTATTCTTCAGAAGAGTCATTAAGGAGCCGATTGGCAGCATGGGACCAGCAAGGGCCATCCAGAGCTGCTTTACTCTTGGCGGTCAGGGCATGACTGCGCAGCAGTCTCCCACCCCAGCCAGCCGGGCTGGGCACCAGGCATCAGTCACTGTCACAAAGCCACCATACAGACCTTAGGACTAAACCCTCCTATTCAGAAGGGAGTTCAATCAATTGTGAGGCCCCAAAACATCCCTCTCTTCTGGGCAAAGAGTTCCACCTGCTTAATGCTGAAGGTTAGATTTGCCTCAGTAGTGGAGTTTGGGGGGCATCTGCTGGTTTTAAGGGGCTGGAAGGGTGGGATGTGGGCACAGACCTGCCCCAAAGCCCAGTGGAATGGGAGGAGAAAGGAAGCAATAAAAGGAGATGCCTCTAGGAAACAGAACACTGCTTGCAACAGATTTCTGCTGAATGTGGGAACAAAACAAGGCAGCAAGCTGGAGCAGAGGGCGAGCTGGGAGCAGGGAAGAGATAGATCCCTGCAGCCTGGGGGAGTCACAGGGACACGGCAATGCTGAAGCCTCTCACATGGCAGCTGCACAAGGGCTGCTGCACCCACGGCCATGCCACTCACCCTCCCAACCACCACACTTCACACCTTCCTCAAAACAAGAGGGAAGTGTTTCTGTCCTGCTAGCACAGGATTTTGCTCTCTCAGGTCAATCAGAAGCTTCCTACCTGCTCACAGCAAGCACTTCCTCCAGCCTCCAAGTCACAGCTTGACTCAGAGAAGGCTCCAAGCCCTCTTATGGCAGCAGTGACTAAAAGCCAAATCATCCCAACAGCCCAGCTTTGCCCTGCAGCTCTTTTCCCCTTGCCTGCCCCACCTCCAGCCGGGCATTGCCAGAATTCCTCATTTCCCCTCTCCCTAAACGCTTACAGAGGCACTGCCGAAGCCCCAGCCCCGCTCCACAGCCCTGCAGCAGCCCAGCAAAGCTTTGCAGAGCATGACAAAAGCCCTGAAGCTGAGCTTACCCTCATTTCCACAGCCCTGGCAAGGTCCTGCTCACTGGTATCTGACAGTTAGCCTGGCACTACTGGGAGTCACCTGGGTAATTCCCCACTCGGTGTGACACAACCTCAGAGCATCGGCAAAGAAACTGCCCCCAGCAGCCAGAGCATCTGGCAGCATCTGCTCGAACACAAAGCACCTAAGGGTAGAGGTGGTTTGGGGAAGGGGAGGGGAATGAGGCTTGATTTCCAAGCACGCTGGGGGTGACCAATCACCCTGGCCCCAGCAGGGCTCCTCAAATCCTTTGCCTGGCCACAAACAAGCAGAATAGCCAAGGAGATGAAGCCTTCAGCTCAGAGCCTTGGAGAGCAGCCTTTTGGAGTGCCCGTTGGGGGATTAGACACACCAGCAGGTTTGGGAATGAGGGAGAAAGGAGATAATCAGATCTGAAATTCCCATCAGTGTGAAATGAGACTTAACTCAGGAGCTTGCCAGCACAGCCTGACTGTTCCTTCTAATGCCTGTGACAACTCCACTGCACAGCTCAAGCTCCTCTCAGCAGTAACTACTCCCCCATGTAGCTGTAATGGCCAGAAAGAGACTGGCTTTTATGTAACCCCAAAAGGCAGGCAGAAAGGGAAGCAGCAGCCACACACACAGAGAACTGGGGAGGGGAAAAAAGGGAAAATAAATAAATAAAGGCCAAAGCCAGCAGAAGGCTCTGCAGAGTGCTCAGGGCTACAGCCAAGCTCACAGTGCAGCCACAGACAAGTGGGATGCAGCAATCAGAAATGCTCCACTTCCATGCTCAGAGCCCCAGCAATCAGCACTGCAGCTGAGCAGCAGGCAGTGACACTGCAGAGCACAGTGCCATGTGCTACCCCACACTGCAGTGACACTGCAGAGGGCAGTCCATGAGCTGCCCCACGTTGCAGTGACACTGCAGAGGGCAGTCCATGTGCTGCCCCACGTTGCAGTGACACTGCAGAGGGCAGTCCATGTGCTGCCCCACGTTGCAGTGACACTGCAGAGGGCAGTCCATGAGCTGCCCCACACTGCAGTGACACTGTGGAGGGCAGTCCATGAGCTGCCCCACACTGCAGTGACACTGTGGAGGGCAGTCCATGAGCTGCCCCACACTGCTCCATGCTGCCAGCTGCAGCCAGCACTCGGGCCCCAGCAGCACCTCAGGGCTCATCTGTCACCAAGGGCCCAGGTTGCCAGCAGCTGAGCAGGAGGTGGCAGTGAAGGGCAGCTGCAGGGCTGCTTCCTCTCACAGAGGGCTCATTTTCCCCAAAAGCCTTGGGGGAGATGAAGGGGTAACCCCCCAGGCACTGGGGTAAATCCCCTCTCCCCCAAGTCTCTTGCCAGTGGCCAAGACCATAGGGTCATAGGATGGTTTGGGTTGGAAGTGACCTCGAGAGGTCATCTTGTCCAAGCCTGCAGCCAGCAGGGACATCTGCAACTAGAGCAGGTAGCTCAAAACCCCATTAGGCCTGACCCTGAATGTCTCCAGGGATGTGGCCTCCAGCACCTCCCTGGGCATCTTCTTCCAGCATTCCAGCACCCTCAGAATAAAGAATTTCCTCCTAACATCCAACCTAAACTCACCCTGCTCTAGCTCAAAGCCATCATCCCTTGTCCTGGCACTCCCAGCCCTTGTCAAAAGTCCCTCCTGAGCTCTCCTGTAGCCCCTTCCGTCCCTGGAAGGCTGCTCCAAGGTCTCCCCAGAGCTTTCTCCTCTCCAGGCTGAACACCTCCATCTCTCAGCCTTTGCAGCAGAGGTGCTCCAGCCTCTGGTCATCTTTGTGGCCTCCTCTGGACCAGACCCTTTCCATCAGGTCCATCTTCCTATTGTGCTGAGGGCCCCAGTACAGACACAGCACTTTGCAGGTGTGACTGAGCTCGGCTCTGCCTTCGAAAGATGGAAAGGGCAAGGCTCTGTTCACCCAGCACCACCACCAGGAGAAGACAGCTCCGAAGGACACAGGTCACCCCTCTGAGTGCCAAGAACCCACCGGAGAACTGAGCTGACAGCCTCCTGCTGGTGTTCTGCAAGAGCTGCTTTGGCAGAAGCGTGGAGCAGAGCCATGCTCTGCCACCAGGCAGCCTCAGCCCTGCTCCTGCAGCATGCTGGGGAGTCCTTGAGAGCACAGAGAGGCAGCCCCCTCCATTCCTGCAGCAAACCCACCCTGCTCACTTCCTCCTCTGGCTTTTTCCAAATCCCCCCCCCTCCAGTCTGCTGGCTCTGAAAAATGCAAAGGAGGCTCCAAAAGCCATTTTCTGGGTGGTTTTTGATTTTGTGTGTGTCTGGCTCATGCATTATCATCATCATTTACTGCCCTCGAGGGGATTGCACAGGTGTGACTGAAAATTTGGCTCTTCCTTTTAAACTTTTGTTATCAGCTTTACTGAAAAAGATCTTGCAGGAATAAATGCCAGGCTGCTCTCCTGGAGAGGGACTGCTTGGAAGCTGCTGGCAGGAACCAGGCTGGGGGTGGAAGGATGGGGGTGTCACTGAGAGGGAACATCCAGATCCTCCACCCCCTGCTGCAGTGCAAGTACCCCTGGCACTTTGACCTGGGCTATTTTTTTTTCCTCCCTCACCCCCACACCGTTGCCCTAATTAGTGTTTCTACTCATTTAGCAGAAGAACAAGTCAAACAAAGAAGGTCACTCAGTGTTCCACCGGCGCCTGCCCAGGATGCAGCACAACCACTGCCGCTCGGCAGAACCAAGCAGAGCTGTGACAGCAGAAAGGCAGCAGCAGCTCAGCTCAATTAAAGAGAGCTGGCACAGGGATTTGGTTCTCAGAATACAGAACTATTGATTAAACAGGAATTAAAGCTCCAAACCAGAGAGGCTTCAAGGTGCTTGCCGTGAGGATCTCCACCAGGAGAGGCAGAGGCTCCTCTGGCGCCAGCACAGCTCTGCTGCTTCCTAGGAAACAGGAGCAGCACAGGAGCAGAACCTGTGAAAGGCAGGAATAAGCTGGGCAAGGACAGCAGAGCAGTGACAGCACAGAGCCCCCAGGTAACAAAGCCACAAAGTCCCTGCGTTGGAAGAGACCTTTCAGCTCATCCAGCCCAGTTGTGAACCCAGCACTGCCAGGGCACCACCAAACCACAGCCCTTAGCACCCACAGCTCATGGCTTTGAGACCTCTCCAGAGATAAGGACCAAACCACTGCCCTGGGCAGCCTGGGCCAGGGCTGGACAACCCTTTTGGGGAAGAAATTGTTCCTCATGGCCAATCTAAACCTCCCCAGGAGCATGTGGGGAGAGATGCAGTCAGTAGGCAAGTTTCAGTCTCCTAGCAGGAGGTCTCCAACACCACCAGGTCTGAGCCTGAAACACTGTCCAAAGTCACCAACACTACACGAGGAGCCATGACCTGCCCCAGGAGAAGGTCCCATGAGCAGTAACAACCACCCTTGGGTGACTCCAGAGAGATGTCCACTAAGCCAGGGTTGCCACTCTGCCCCCAAACCCAGCCCACAGAGGTCCAGCTTGAGGAGCCCTCACTGCCAGTATGAGCCTGCCCTGGCAGGGGCTGGACTCGGTGACCTCTGGGGGTCCATTCCGTGACTCCCAACTTCCAGCACTGCAAGAGGCAGGACTGGTGCCGCCCGAGAGCAGCAACAAAGCCCTCCAGGCTCTGCCTCTCCCCGCACGGCAGTAACTTCGCGTTCCAAGGCAGCGCTGGGGAATCAACAGGGTGAGGGAGGGGAGGGGGCAGGGATTTGCTCTCCCAGCGCCTCCCTCGCCAAGGCTGGAGGTGTTCACCTTCCCCTCTAGCAGCGAGAGCCGGGCAAGGGCGGGTGAAGCTGTGCTGCCCTCCTCCAGCACACGCAGGCGACTCTGCCGACGGAGGCAGAGTAGGCACAAACCAGTTCCAAGTGTTTTCTCCACAGCTCTGCTGCTCTTTCGGTTTCAGCTCACGCCTAGATAATTATATCAGAGCTCGGAGTGCCCCCACCCTCTGCTGCACTTGGGGAATACTGCAAAGATAAGTCTTTTCTTAATTATTAAATGTAAATAGCTCATTAAATATAATCCAATTACTTTAATTGTAAGAAAAAGGAAGTAATTACAATATGTACATGTATTCTGGCCCCAACACTTTTAATATCTTAAATGAATCTTTGCTGCATTAATATTTTAAGTTAACCTCTGACACGGGGAGAAGATGACAAAAAAAAAAAAAAAAAAAAAAAAAAAAAAAAAAAAAAAAAAAGGCACTGACTCCCTGAGAGCCTCCTGTCTGCTGGGATTTCTGTCCTCCCAAAAAAAAAACCACCAAGAGAGAAGCCATCAGTATGGGAATCAAAGGGGCTTAAGAACAGGGGCCTAAGAAGTCAAAATAACACATGGGTTTGTGTTGTGGGAGGGGGGAAAAAAATGAGCCCCAGATGAGAGGGATGTGATGGAAGGTGAAGGTCTCCAAGGTGCTGTTTGGATCAGGAAGGGATTTTCTGAAGAACTTAGAGTAGGATGAGAGGGAAGGGATGGGAGCTGGAAGGAGGTAGATTGAGACTGGAGATGAGGATGAAATTCCTAACAGTGAGGTTGGGCAGACACTGGCACAGGTTGCCCAGAGAGGCTGTGGATGTCCCCTCCCTGGGGGTGTTCAAGGCCAGGCTGAATGAGGCCTTGAGCAACATGGGCTGGTGGAGCTGTTCCTACCCATGGCAGCAGTTGGCACTGGATGAGCTTTAAGGTCCCTCCCAACCCAACCCATGGATCTCAGGAGTCAGTCAAGTTGGGGGCTGCCATCAACAGCACAGGCAGACCTCACTCCACCAAGCCACTGTGCCCAGATTTTCCAGGCAGTTCTTCTTCCCCTCCCCTATGCTTCGCCCTGTCCAAGGGTGGGAGGAATCAGAGCTAGGGAGGAAGGGCCCTGCCCCAGCTCTAGGCTACCCAGCCTCACCAGAGAGGGGAGCACACAGAAGCCCTGCCCTGGTTTCTGTGCACGCAGGAGCAGGGCCACAGCACAGGACCCCCGGCTGCCCGTGGGGCCTTGCAGGCAGAGCTGCAGGAAGCTGTGAGCAGTCTTCTGGTTTTGCTCAACAGCCTGACAAGCCTTGGACTCACTTTCTCCATCCCTGCAGCCAGCAGGATCGAGCAACCTTCCAGGCAGATCTCAGCAAAGCCCCACAGCTTCCATCAACCCCCCTGGGCTGACAGAGAGGGTCAAGTTTCAGCTTGGCCGCGATGACAGATGCCTGCATAATCTCTTTGGGACAGAGAAAGTCTTTTCAATCTGTAGTTGTTTCCACTTTGCATGTTCCAAGCCCAGCAGTGATCTCACCTTATGTAATCTACAGAGGGAGGTTCTCCTCCCCCTCCACTCTGCCCCAGGGAGGCCACATCTGGAGTGCTGGGTCCAGTTCTGGGCTCCCCAGTTCAAGAGACAGGGAACTGCTGGAGAGGGTCCAGGAGAGGTTCCAAAGTTGCTGAGGGGTCTGGAGCAGCTCTGTCAGGAGCAAAGGTTGAGAGTCCTGGGGCTGAGAGCCTGCAGAAGAACAGCCTCAGAGGGGATCCAAGCAATGCTCAGCAAGAACTAAAGGGTGTGGGGCAAGATTCTGCTTGGTGGTGCCCAGGAACAGGACAAGGAGCAATGGGCACAAACTGGAACACAGGAGAAATTTCTTTGGTGGGAGGGTTCAGAACCTTGGAGCACGCTGCCCAGAGAGACTGTGGAGTCTCCTTCTCTGCAGAGCTTCCAACCCCTCCCCAGCCATTGTGCTCCTGGGCAAGCTGCTGTGGGTGCCCTGCTGATGCAGGGGGGTTGAACTGGGTGTTCCTCAGATAACCCCAGGATGACTGGAAGGGACATGTGCAAACTCCAGGCTGTGGCCCATCCAAAACTCTGTCAGGGTGCCTGGAAGTATCACTCCAATGAGCTGATCTTTTTGGGAGCAGAGCGATTAGACTGCATGAGGGCTGGGGAAGATGCGAGTCTTCTATCAAAGCTCACCATAAGGTCTATAATAAGCTGCTTTATGGAAACCTCTCATGTGAAGCCAGACCCTAGATGTAACCTCCTTGATCCAACACTGAACTCTCACTAGCACCCCAAAGGCTGTTGTGTCTCAGCTCATTATGGGAAGGTTTAATTTCGCCTCCAAAAGGGAAGCAAGCAGCAACTGCAGGTCTGCCCCAGCCAAAAGGGAAAGGCTGCACACAAGCTGTGTCTGCAGCTCTGCGCCCTCCTCCACCACAGCCTGGGCTCAGCAGCTGCTGGCAGTGAAAGAACAGGATCTGGGTGTGGGCACAGCTCTCCCTCTTGCCTGCTTGGGTTGCTTTTTGGTTGGGTTTTTTGTTGGTTTTGTTTTTTCTTTGCAGCTGCAAGGCAAGACCTGTAAAAGTCTCTGTGTGTGCCTGTGTGTCCTCCCCTGCAGCACACACAAGCAGGGTGCCTGAACTCGCTTCCGCTCCGGCAAGCACTCAGCCAACTGTTTGCTGGGCTAAGGGGTGGTCAGAGAACTTTCCCCCAGCCATTCAGCCCAGGGCCACTTTTCCCCCTCCCTCCCAATTAAAGCCCATTTTCTGCACTCCATGCATGAAGCAGGCTCCAGCAGCAGAGCAGACTGTGCCTGAGAGCCTGCCCTGAATGCCACTTCAAGCCCTCCAGCACGGAGCTGCCTGAAAGCAAAGCGTCGCTCATTCTTCTGAGCCACAGAAAGAGACCTCTGCTTCAGACACCTGAAGAAAGATGCTAAGGAGGTAGGCAAAGGGGCATCCAGTGAAAAAAGGAAATGAAAAATTAAGCCCACACTAAGGCTCCTCAGAGGCAGTGCAGGAGATCACCACAGTGCCTGACAAAGCTGTGCAGTGACTCAGGCAGCTCTGCCTTCTGGGCGCTTGTCTGTGCCAGGACAAAGCAAAGGTAGTTGGGGCTGTTTGAAACAGAAGCCTGGGATGGAATCAGAGAGACATTTAGACTGGAAGAGACCTGGATCACCCAGGCCAGCCATTAACTCAGTACTGCCAAGCCACCTCTAAACCACGTCCCTCAGCACCATATCTCCACGGCTTTTAAACACCTCCAGGGATGATGATTCAACCACTTCCCCTGGGCAGTCTGTTCCAGGGCATGACAAACCTTCTGGGGAACAAATTGTTTCTCATGCCCAACCTAAACCTCCCCTGGTGCAACTTGAGGACATTTCCTCTCATGCTGCCACTTGTTACGCAGGAGCAGAGCCCAACCCCCACCAGGCTATAGCCTCCTCTCAGGGAGCTGCAGAAAGCAATGAGGTCTGCATCAGCCTCCTCTTCTTCAGGCTGAACCCCTCCAGCTCCCTCAGATGCTCCTCCCCAGTCTTGTTCTCCAGACCCTTCCCCAGCTTTGCTGCCCTTCTCTGGATCTGCTCCAGCCCCTCAACATCCTCCTTGCAGTGAGGAGCCCAAAACTGACCCCAGGATTTACAGTGTGGCCTCAGCAGTGCCCAGTCCAGAGGGACAATCACCTCTGCAGTGCTGCCGGAGGGGAAGGTGGTTGGAGATGAACCTGCAGGCTTGGCAGGAAGGTGCTGCCGAGAGGAGAAGCATTCCCCCTCCTCCTTCCCCATCAAACATTTCCTCTCTCTAGGGATTTCCAGCATCTTGCAAGTGAGGCCTCGCTGCAGTCCGGCGCTGCCCACCCTGCTGGTGATGATAGGAAACCAGCTCCACTCTTTGGGTGATGCTTTTGCTTCACAAACCAAAGGTCAGAGTCATTAGCCCAGTTTTATCAGCAGGAGAAATGGAGGCTCAGGTTGCTCTGCACCACCAGCAGCAACATCAGTGACCAAACCAGAGGAGCTGCAGCCACGCTGGGGCTCCTGGTGCAGAGCAGCACACAGGGCAGCACTCCTCTCACTGCTAGGGCATGGGAGAAGGGGAAATGGTCTGAAACTGACCCAGGAGAGGTTTAGGTTGGCGATGAGGAACAATTTATTTGCTGACAGAGAAGTCAGGGATGAGAACAGGCTGCCCAAGGAAGTGATGGAGACATCATTCCTGGAGGTCTTCAAGAAACCTGTGGCCATGGCACATGGGGACAGGGTTTGGGTTGATGGTTGGACAGGGTTTGAGAGGGTTTTTCCAACCCAAATGATTCCAAGATCCTCCTTGCTGCCCTCCCCATGCTGCACCTCAGGGCCACACACAAGTCAGCCCCAGCAGGTCACTGTCCCCTATGAGCCCCACTCCCATGAACTGCTCTCATCAGCTGCTGAGCTCATCCCAGCAGTCAGCATCCTCCAGTTCCTGGGGCAGTAGGTCCCAGGTTCATCATGCAGCAGCTGAAGAGCTGCTTCCTTTCCTGCCCTTCAATTCACAATTAGGAGATTTTAATCTCCCATCCCTGTGTGCCTTGCTCCATACAGGAGATGTTCAAACAAAGGCATCCCCAGGCATGAGAAGGAGCAGCTCCTGAGGAGGTTATTTGCCTGCATCCGACAGCACCAGGGCAGCTCCCTCCTTGCTGAGCACTTCCAGCAGGCACCAAAACAATAACCCCAGGGGTTAGGTTTGATTTAGAGCAGCACTGAGAACAGATTATTGCTGCTGCACTGCTCTGTGTCTCGTCTGTCCCATGCTGCACTCCCAACAGTGCCACAGCAGAACCACCATCTCCAGGACAGCAGGGCATGGTGATCCCACAGATCCTCAGACACCAACAGCCTCCCGGGCTGAAATTTAAGCCCTTCAGGACAAACACCAACTGCTGCAGTTCCAGCAGTGAGGTTACAGTTGGAGTGCTGGGTCCAGTTCTGGGCCTCCCAGTTCAAGAGCTAAAGGGTAGGGGGTGAGAGGTTGGGGCCAGACTTTGCTCATTGGTGCCCAGGACAAGGGGCAAGAGGCACAAACTGGAACCTAGGAGGTGCTACCTGAACAGAAGGAGAAACTTCTTTGGTGTGAGGGTGCTGGAGCAGACTCCAGAGAGGTTGTGGAGTCTCCTTCTCTGTAGAGCTTCCAACCCCACCTTGGCCACTGAGCTCCTGGGCAAGCTGCTGTGGGTGCCCTGTTGGCACAGGGGAGGTTGGACTGAGTGATGCTCAGAGATCCCTTCCAACCCCACCATGCTCAGACTGGCATCTCCCTTCTTCCTCTATTGCATTACAGCATTCCTTAAACCACCACTTCTCCCCAGAAAGAGGTCTGGGATGTGTGGGAAGGTGTTGGAGGAATGGGGAGATCACCACTGAGCCATCTCTGAGAGTCTGACTGAGATTCCTGGTCCTTTAAATTTTCCTTGCCAAAGCCCCTGGCAGACAGATACTTGAGATGTGTCTGCACTCCAGCACTCCTCCAGCAGCACTTTAATACCAGAGAGCTTTACTGCGATTTCAAGAATTAGGGCAGGATCTAGAGGAGCAATTTCCCAGGCCCATTAGGCAGGAAGGGAGCAGAGGCTGCAGCAGGCGATCAGAGCTCACATCCCAGCTCGGTGGGGAGAGGACCCCCTGCCCCCCCCCCCCCCCCCGAGGCAGGAAAACCCAACCCTGCAGCCTTTCAGATGGAAAAACAAATCTCTTCTGTAAGTCGAGATGAGGCCTGAAGCCGAGGTGCTGCAGGAGGCATCGAGGCCCCTTTGCAGTCTCCCCTCCTCAAAATGCAAAGAGCCACTCTGGTTTTACTCAGAGTTGCAGAAAGGCAAAGGAAGTAAATGTCACCAGGGTGGCTCTGCTCTCAGCACTCATTTGCTTATTACCCAGAAGGCATTTCCCAATGCCTTTTTTTAAATCCCACGTTTATAAATACCTAAAATATTTAAATCAGCCTTAATCTGCCCCAGCTCACAAATATTTATCCTTGCACAGCGAGCAGAAATACTCCAACACACCACTGCCTACTACAGATGCCATTAGAAGCAAGAGGGCTGCTGAAGCAGTCAGCCACCAGCAGACAGGCTGGGAAATGTTGCCTTTTGCTGGCTCTTGGTTTTGTTCTTCCAGTGAAAAGCATCACTTTGGGTTTGCCTCCTGTGCTCTCCACGCAGCACTGCTGCAGATACTTCCCAAAGGCACAAGCCCAGCGCTGCCCTGTCAGGAGCTGGCCTGTTCTGGGTGGTCTAACCCTCAGAAGAGGCTTTTGCCAGGCACTGGTGTCCCATTCCATATCACCCAACCCATGCAAACAATCCCTCCCTAGACCTTTCCAATATCCAGCCCTGGATGTCAGACAGAAATTCTTTCTAGTGAGGGTGGGCAGACACAGGGACAGGTTGCCCAGGGAGGCTGTGGATGCCTCCTGCCTTGAGGTGCTCAAGGCCAGGCTGGATGAGGCCTTGAGCAGCCTGGGCTGGTGGAGATGTCCCTGCCCATGGCAGGGGCTTGGCACTGGATGAGTTTTAGAGTCCCTCCCAACCCACTCCATCCCATGACTGTTTTCCTGCCCTGTGCCTGGCACACAGCAGCTTCCCTTGCTCAGCTGAAGGACCAGGGGCTACAAATTATCATCAAACCCATGGGAGACAAAGCAGGACCCTTTCAACTTCTTAAGTCATCTGAGCCCAGAAAATTTGAGACCACAGCTATTAAAGATTTGACTCCTCAGAGAGCAACCATCCGGAAGGATTAGAGCTGAGCCTCACACTTGTTGGAATCCTCCTTACTGCAGCCTGTCACAGACAAGAACCTGACTGTGGCAGCATCCACCCCAGCAGCCTGCTTTGTTCTCCTACCCCCGCCACAACCACAGCAGCCAGGAGAAGGATTTGCTGCTCCAACCCTATGCAGATGAGGCAATCGCTGGAGTTTTAACCCCTCCACCCACCCGAGGCCATTATCTAAGCTCAGTGAATGAAACCAACTCGTCCTAGCCCAGCCCTGAAGAATGAGATCTATCTAAAGCACGCAGGGAAGCTGGGCTGGTGCTGATCGGGGAGGCTGTACCCTGAGCACTGAATCACTGCTCACAGCCTCCTCCTGAGCTGCAGCACAAACACACTGCTTGGCTCTGGTGTGCCATGGTCTCAGCCCGGGTGGCCATCAACATCCTGGCCTGCATCAGCCACACCACGGCCTGCATCAGCCAGGTCCAGAGAAGGGCAACCAGGACAGGGATTGCTCCCTAGTGTGGGGCACTGCTGAGGCCACAACTCAAATCTTGGGGTCAGCTGTGGGAGCCTCAGTCCAAGAAGGACATTAAGGGGCTGGAGCAGGTCCAGAGAAGGGCAACAGAGCTGGGGAAGGATCTGGAGAACAGGGCTGGGGAGGAACAGCTGAGGGGGTTCAGTTCGGAGAAGATGAGGGTGAGGGAGACCTCACTGCTCTCTACAGCTCCCTGGGAGAAGGCTGGAGCCAGGTGGGGGTTGGGCTCTGCTCCCAAGGAACAAGCGACAGGACAAAAGGAAATGGCCTCAAGTGGCACCAGGGGAGGTTTAAGTTGGACATCAGAAGAAACTTCTTCACTGAAAGGGTTCTCAGAGCCTGGAACAGGCTCCCTAGGGAAGTGGTTGAATCCCCATGCCTGGAGGTGTTGAAAGGCCATGCAGATGTGGTGCTGAGGGCCATGGCTTAGCACCAGCCTTAGCAGTGTTAGGGAGTGGTTGGACTCTGTGACCTCAAAGGGGTTTTCCAACCAAAATGATTCTGTGATTATTCAGATGGAACCAGTTTTATGCTTCCGCATCGACTCAGCCCTTCAAACCCCACAGGGACCTCTCCAGCCACCAGAGCTCAGGTCCAGCCTCTACCCTTCCCCAGCCACCTCCCAACACATTTCAGCCAGGACTTGGACACCATAAAGCAACCAGAAACACACCACAGCTCCTCCTCTTCTTTTTGTCCTGCATCCTCCTTCCCACCACCCAGAACCAAAGTTTGAAAGATTTGTTAGGAACACAGAGCAGGCAGAAGCTGAAGTGAGAAACAGGGCAGTGAGGCCATGGTCTGAGGTGAGGTAGCAGCATCAGATCCCTGTTTTTTGCAGGACAGGGATGTGGGATCAGTGAGGTGGAGGAAGGGTCTGATAATGTTACCATGCAACAACCTGAACAGAGGCAGGCAAAAGCTTGGAAAGGCTTTTTCTGCAGAGAAGGAAGGAATCTGACAGGCATGAGCCACCAGAAGGGGGGCTGTAAATAGAAGAGTGGAATTCAGGTCATCCGAGAGCTCAAAAGGCATCAGATTTCTTTTCAAAAGCAGGGGAAATATTTCCTTTAGGGAGAAGTTTACACTTGGCTTGCCCTTGGGATTTTATCCTCCTGCAGCCCAACACTCACTCAGCACAGCAAGGCCTCACCTTGTCTTAGCTGGGTGAAAAGGGAACTGGCAGACCTGCTCCTCACCCCAGGAGGCTTTTTAAACCTTCTTTGGAAGGAAAAAGTCCTGGGTTTGACCCCCACCATCAGCAACCCATGCTGGGACAGCAGTGGCAGCTGGAGCTGGGGCAAAGACTGGCACTAGGTAGGTCTTGAAGGTTTGGGTCAGGCTTTGCTCACTCAAACTTCAGCTTCTGCCTAAACCCAGAGCTGGGGAGGGCTGAAGTGGCTGAACTGAGCTGCTCCACCCCATTGGCTGCACAGAGCCTGTCCTTGAAAATCCACTCCAGGGCCAAAGTCACTCCCAGCAACGTTTGGTGTTTTCATGGGGGGAGGGGTTGTCTTTGGTTTGGTTTTAACCAAGTTTTGGATTAAACTCTGGATCATTTTCTATGGCAAAAACACATCCAAGGTCAGCAAGGGGCAAAGCAGAAGGGTTGCAACAGCGGCGCTGGAACCTCCTGCAACATTTGGCTGCAGCTGACACTGCAGATGGCTACAAGGGTTGGAAAATATAAAGATTCCCCTTCCTCATGTGACCCACAGGGACCTCAGCACTTCCCATACAGCACAGCACACACAACCACTGCCTTCTCATTGCCTTCACTGCCTTCTCACTGCCAACCTTTCCAGCCCACAGTCCCTGGGAAGGACGTGGCAAGCCTGAGGGTTACAGGGCTGCAACTGCTGCATTTCAGAAACACTTCGTTACTATTAGCACTAGAATGTCAAGTCCACCAATATCTGCAGTGCTGAAATGTTTCAGCTTCCAGTGGTTTCTAGGGTCTTATCAAGTAGGCCTACTGCTGGTCTGAACTCTTCATCCAGTCCCACCACTGGTCTGAGCCACACAGAGGTGCCCAGTGAGCAGCTGTTGCTACTAACAAGAGTAAAAAGAGTTGTTCCCAATGCAAAACTTTGGGCAGGAAAAGTCCTACCACGGGAAGGTCCTTAAGGTCAACTACCCTCAAGAACTTGGCCCAGGTTGCCCAGAGAGGTGGTAGGTACCCAGATGCCCCATCCTTGAACCACTGCAAGTCAGATTGTTTGGGACTCTGAGCAAGCTGCTCAAGTTGCAGGAGTCCCTGCTGCATGCAGAGGGTTGCCCTGGATGAGCTCTGAAGGTCCCTTCCCACCTAAAGCATTCCATGACTCTATGATTAGCAATAACTACCAGGGAGGAGCTGCCAGCTCCTACCCTTCTCAGTAGGACAGAGGCTATCTGTACCCTCCAGGAGTATTCCCAACGCAACTCTAAATGCTACTAAGGATCAGCCTCCAGGACATTCCCTAAGAATTTCTCTGGCAGACAAGTTGGTAGCAGTTCACTGCCAGGTCAGGGCGTTTGACCCTACCCCATGACACCCCCCAAAGTTTCTTCTCAGAGCAACTTGGGATGTAATACTGGGGACAGCATTTCCCCAAGCCCCCTGCAGCCCCCACACTGCCTCACCCCATGCACCTTTACATTTTCTGTGCCCACTGCTAACAGCCCAGGGCCTTGCACTCATTCTCACAGTGCTGCCACCCACACCGAGGGTGCAGCTGCTCGTGGGGCACAGCGGCCAGGAGGGAGAAGTCACTTTCACACGGAGGGCAACCAGCACAGCTTGCACCAACAGGGGAAGCCAGCTCACACCCCGACGGACGGACTCGATAGGCTGACACATACGAGCTGACGGCAAACCCGAGCAGCAAAGGCTGCAGCCCCTCGGGCCCACCCTCACTGTCTCTCCATTAAAGAAGACCTTGCAGCACCCCCTTTTCTGGCCAGCTTTCCCGAGAAGCTAAGCCAGACCTCCGTAACGGCCCCGGGACGGCAAAAGCCGGCCAGGCCTCGGGAGAGCCCGGCCCAGGGCTCTGCTCACCACCCCCGGGCAGAGCAAACGTCCCATACACACCCCAGGCCCTCCGGCCCAGGGTTGTGACTGCAACCCCTGGGAGGGGCTGGGAAGTGTCAGCTCAGGCGTGGAGCCACTTTCTTCTCCCCAGGGCCAGGCTGCCCCGACCCTCCCGGCCTGGGGAGCACCGAGAGCCCACAGCACCCGAGGCTCACTATGTGGCAGGAAGCAGTGCCCCGCTCAGCCCAAGAGCTCACTATTTGGCAAGGGCCTAGCGGCCCGCACCAGTGCCTCTGCCTCTCTCCCCCTGGCAAAAGCGGCCTGAGAGACCCGGGGAGTGACCGCTCGCCTCTCTGAGACTCACCCCGGTTCGTGGCCGTCCCCTCCAGGCCGCTCCGGTCGCTACCAGCAGGGCGGGCCAGCCCGGCCGTCCGCCATTCCGCGGCTCCCCCTCCCTGCCCTGACCGAACCGAGCCCAGCCTCCTCCCGGCCGCCGGCCCGCCGCGCCATTGGCCAGCCGCGCAAACATACCGCCACTCTACTGGCTGCGCCTCGCTGCCTATCAAAGTCGTCCTACGCCACTTGCGTACGAAACTAGAGCAGCAAAAGAACCCCACCCAAGCCGGCCGCGCAAAGAGAGTAAACAGAGAAGAATGTACCACTAAGCGAAATAGTCGTCGGGGAGCTATTAAGGCAGTTTCTGGACAGATTCCAGGGGCAAGGGAGAACCCCTACACCACGCATAGCCACGGCATTGTAGAAATACATATCTGAGCCTGTGACAGTCAGAGATCGCTATTCTTCCAGTTGGATTTGGAGAAAAGGTAACTCCCTCCCTTCCGCCTCCCCCTCCGCAGAGCTCCCCTTTGGTGTTGCCTCTCGCGTCTATGCTCCCACGCCCCGCGAAGAAAGTCCCACCTGGGGGGGAGGGGAGGCTCCGGGNGGGGGGGAGACAGGTAACAGGGACTACATTGGACTGGAAGCGGGACTGGAGCCGAGCAGCTACCTGTCCTGCCACAAACCCAAGGGGTCCCCATCTGTCCTCAGGCCCCGGGCAATGGCAAGGGGTCCCCAGGCCCTCATCCGCCTCCAGCCCCCAAAGCAGGGTTCCGGGTCCCCAGCACAAGGGTACCTGGAGCTGAGCAGGGGGGGCACTCCTGGGGTCTCTCCACGACTGCCCTCATCTCCTTTGGCTCCTCCTGGGTGAGATGGGCACACACAGACACTGCATAGAGACATTCTCTGCTCATCTTGCATTGTTCCCTCTCAATCCACAGCCACCTTGGGTGCGACTCAGCACTCAGTACCCACTGCCCCAGCAAGGCCCTGGCCCCACCTGTGGGTGCAAGGCAAGGGTTGAGCTGTTTCTGGAGGCCACTCAGCTCCAGGTTTTCCATGCTGCCAGCGAGCCGTTCCCTTGAAGAAGATCTGCTTCTATCTCAAGGTGTCACAGCCTCAAGGGAACCACCTAATCTGTATCTGCACTGCAACCTTTATCTCTCCCCGGCTGTGTGAGAGGCTCTGTTTATAGCTGCCAAGCAATAGCTGCTAAATTGCAGGATCCAGCCCCCCCCNCCAAGAGGGATGCTTTCTCCTGCCAGGTGCCTCCCTGTGTTTTGCTGCAGTTAACTGATGCTCCAGGGCACTGGGAAGGGCATTGGGGCTGCTGATGCCTCCCAGCTGCATCAGTCTGGCCAAGCTCTGGATGACCTCAAACAGACCCTGGCAAGAATTGCTGTCCTCAGCCTCAGCCTGGGCTTTGCTTCTGCTGAAACTGCTGTGGAATGCAGCAAGTCCTGCTTCATCCTTCCTCTACATGACCCGGGGATGGAGCAGCAGACATCCTCCATGGCAGTGAGGAGACAGCAGTTCACAGCTGGCCATGCGCGGCCCCAGCCTGGCACACACCCATGACCTCACCAAGCAGATCTCTGGAGTCACTCACCCTCAGCTGGGGGACCCTTGGGTGCCCCTTTCCTGGCCAGTTATTCATGCCCTAGCCCTACCATCTCTCTCCATCCATGTCTCACAAAATGGCTGAGGAGCCCCTGCAGCATGGCATGAGTGCAGAGCAGCTCCAGCTGCATCCCTGCAGGAATGCCAGGTCTGTTGGCACTGGAGCTGCAAGGATGCTCCAGCAGCCTGCACCCCATGGTGTGCTCTGGACTTCACCTGCATCCCTGATTCAGAGGAACCATGACACTGGCATCCATCTGGGTCACAGCTGTGAGCTGAGGTGCCTGGAGTCTGTAGGTTGTACAGAAGGGGGGGAGGTGTGTGGGGGGGGTGTGCACCTGGATGTGCCCCAGGGATGTGTGGAGCACGTGGGATGCACAAAGTACCTGAGGGGAAGGCTGCACACAGGATGCAGTAGGTCGTGCAGGGTCAGGGGGTGTGGAGAGCACTGGGGTGCCCAGGGTGTGTGGGGTGCATGGGACACTTGGGATGCAGGGCAGCACGTAGGGTGGGTGGGATTCATGGAACACACAGGGTACCCAGGTCGTGAGTGGTGCACGAGGTACCCAGGATGGAGTGGGACTCGCAGGGTGGACAGGGCACACAGGGTACCAGGATGCAGTGGGACACACGGGACAGGTGCAGCGTGCGGAGTGCTGGGATGCAGCAGGGCACACGGGAAGGATGAGGTGCACAGGATGCCAGGATGCAGTGGGGCGGAGAGGATGGCCGAGATACGCAGGGTACCGGGATGCACAGTACACAGAGGGTGCCCGGGCCGCGTGGGGTGCCCAGGGGTGCCCGCTGCCCGCCGGGTGCCCGAGCCAGCGTGGCGGCGGGCAGTTGCTGCGCCGCTGACATTTACTAATCAGCTCTAACCCCAGCCGCACAGCCGCTCCGTCTCGCTTGCTGTCTTGTCTCCATGGAGACTCTGCAACCTTTGCTCACTCGTTAATGGTATCTCGGCAAACGAAACTCCAACGCCACCACCCAGCCTTCCCCTGCCGGCCCCGGGAGAAATCCTCCCCTCTCACCTCCATCCCCATCCCCTCCCGCCGAAGGGGATAAAAGGGACGAGTCCTTGTTAGCGAAGGACCCAGCCACGCTGGGCCGAGCCGGGGGCAAGTTCTGACGCCAGGCGTCGGGAGGAGGGAGAGCTACCATCCTCCTCCTCCCCAAACAACCAGCCAAGGCTGGGGGATTTTATTGCTGCGGCAGCAAGGATGGGTTCTGGCCATGCGGGATGCCAGCCAGCAGCCCCTTCCTGGCTGATTTATTGAAGCCACCAGGCTCAGCACAAGCCGCCGTGCCCAAGGTTGTGTGTGCCCTCATCCCAAACCCACCTTGCCGTGGCGGCCGGCACCCACCGACGTTGCCAGCACCCAGAGGCACCGGGAAGGCAGCGGCGGCCGCTGGGAGCAGGCTCCGTCCCCGGTGTCCTGCTCTGGCTGATTCTGTTTCCAAATTAACATGGGAAAGATGCCCATTACCTGCTTCCAGATAATGACTATGATTAGGCAGAGCTCTGCTGCCAGCCGAGATCTGAAGGATTTCTGTGCACTCCAGCAGCGCCTGCCGCTGCAAAAACAAGAGCAATAAAGTGTAAATAAAAGACTAAAGAAAATAGCGCGGGGCCGGCGGCGGAAAGGATGCGCGGAGGAGCTCTAATGATCGCCTCCTTCTGCCGCGGTGGCTTCAGCCCCGCTCCAGGCAAGGCACAACTGGAGAGGGGACTTGCCCCGTGCCTGCACCCAGCGTTTGAACCTGGCTCAGCCTCTGTTTGCAGCCAGCTGGGGGGTGTGGGGGGGTGTTCGAAAGGTAAAAAAAAAAAAAAAATCAAGCTGCACGCTTGGAAGCTGCAGTGGAATGAGTGAGGTTGTGCCTGAGGGGCTGGCAGCCCCTGCAGACAGAGCTGGGGCTGGGGGGGGGTTAAAGGAGCAGGGCAGGGGAGAGGTAACCTGGTCTCAAGTTGTACCAGGGGAAGTTTAGGTTGGAGATTAGGAAAAAGTTCATCCCAGAAAGGGTTCTCAGGCACTGGAACAGGCTGTGCAAGGAAGTGATGAAGTGCTCACGTTTGGAGGGATTAAAAAAGTCTCATTGGGTGCAGCGCTGAGGGTCGTGGGTTGGTGGAGGTGGCTCAGCAGCAGCGGTGGCACTGAGCTCTGGGGCAGTGTTTGGATTTGGTGATCTCAAAAGGCCTCTTCCAACCTCAACAGTGCCATGGTTCTATGGTTCCCGAGATGGTTGCACCAAATCCTGGGGCACCCAGTGTGGTCCCACCTTACCCTGACACCTGTGGAGCAGCACAGAGGTGGCTGCTCTGTGCCAGGTGTCCTGGGACATCCCCAGCTCCATCTCACTGGAACTCACTGGGCAGGGGATGCTCACAGCACCCTGGGGCTCAGGGTGGGCAGGAAGCAGCATGAGATCCACTGTGCCCATAGGTACCAGTCAGTTGGTACATTTGGCACAGCTCAAATGGGCCCTTGAGGGGATAGGATGAGGCACACAGCTCTGCTGTGAGGGGGGAACACCAAAACTTTGCTGTTCATGGAGACTTGGCTCAGCTGGACCCTCCTCATCCTCCTATTTCCCTGGCAGCCCTTACTGCTGGCAGATCCCACAACGACTTGCAGGGTCCCCATGCCACATTGCCCCATGGCATGTCAACCCATGGCAGGTCACCCTACTGAGCCACCCATCTTCCCCAGCAGTCCCAGTCAGAGCAGGCTGCCCAGACTGGGAGCCAGGCTGGGCTGTGCTGGCAGTAACATCACTCACCACCTGCCACACTGCGGCTGCAGGAGGAGGATGAAGGAGCAGAGGAGGGGGAGGAAGGGCAGCTGACACCTCTCAGTACCGAAGTGAAGAGAGATTTGCCCAGTGGGAGCCCTGGGGCTGCCTGGGCACTGTTCTTGGCTCCTCCTGGGCTTCATTTCTCAGCCTGTAGCTTAGGGATGNTCAGCCCAGTTTGTTCCCATCCTCTGGGGGTGCTGAGGTGTCCCTGTGGGCATTTGCCTGGTGCCAAGGGATACACAAACCCTGTGCTACCAAGCTGAGCTCCTCACAAACCTGCCAAGATGCCCCCACCATGGCCAGGGGAGATGGAAAACAATGGGCACAGCCATGAGCTTGCACTCCTTGGCAGCCATTGACCTGGCTTTTACCATCCCAGGGGCACAGCATGACTCCTGGCTCTGAACCAACCTGCACTGAGCCAGGGCTGGACTGTCACTGAGCCTGGCCAAGGGTGACAGTCCCCATGGTCCCAGGGTGTCACCACGCCTGGACAAGAGGTGACAGTCCCCACAGTCCTGGGGGAGGCTGGCAGAGGAGCCACCATTTCCTCTGCCAACTGCTCCAGGCAGTGACCATTGCCTCCAAAATCTGCTCTCACACTTGGCAGCTCCTCAGGAGCACAGCAGCCTCGTGTGACCCTGCTGGGCTCCTGCTGGCGATGGGATGGGCACAGAGCAATGCCCCACCCCGGGCAGGGGCAACCACAGCCTCAGTGCCCGCAGGAGCCATCCCGGTTGGGCTGGGCAAAAGCAGGGAGCTAATCTGTGCCCCGATTAGGCAGAGTTCCCAGCAGTGGAGGTTTCTCCCCCCTCAGTGATAACCAATAATAAAATAATCCCCTTAATCCCTCCCCGAGGAGCCGGCGAGCGCCGGGCCCGGAGCGCTGTGCCTCTGCCGCCGCTGATAGCTGGCACCATGGGCCCCTGTGGGAGCAAACCCTCCTGCTTGTGCCCAGCCCCCCGAAAACCCCTTCTGCTGCCCCTCACCTCCCTCACCCAGCACCTACAGAGCGCCCCCCCAACCCCACTGCCAGCCCAGAGGGCACTTGGCATTGCTGCCAGCTCCTTCCCACCGGGCAAGGCCACCACGACCCTGCAGAGTCCCCTACCACAGGCAGAGTCCCAACCAGGACCCCAAACCCAACACAAATGCCCTAAGATCAGCATCAGTACCCCTACACTGGCACCTGTAACACAACAGTAGCACCCCTTACCCAGTGCTGGTACCCCTAAGTCAACACCAGCACCAGAACCCCAACACTGGCACTTTTATCCCAGCACCCCGATGCCAATACACTTAACCAGACACCAGCTCCCCTACCCCAAAACCAGCAACACCCAACTGCCATCATCCCTACTCCAAATGGCACCTCTACCCCAACACCAGAGCCCCCAAACTGGCACCCCTAAGCAAACACCAGCACCCCAAACCAGCACCCATAGGGTGCTCCCCCAGGCTGCCTTGGCAGTGGGAACATGGTGAAATCCATGGAGGCTGAGCCCCATGTGAGCCCTCTCCTTGAACTCTTCTGACTGCCAGTGGGTTGAGAGGGGGATCCTCTGAGTGCCCTCACTCTTGGGGGGTCCACATTCCCCTGACACACCCCAGCTGTACCCCAGCTGGGTGCAGAGATCATCACATCTCACCCCAACTGGGGCTTTGCTGGCAGCCACACAGGGCCCAGCAGTGCTGACACCCATCCTACACCTCCCCACCTCATCTCTGGGTGCCAGGAAAGGACCCAGGCTGCCAAACACTCCCCCCCTCCCTTTCCCAGGGAGCCCAGCCTGCCCTTTCCCCCCTCTCAGTGCCAGCTCCCCCCTTTCTCCATCACCAGCCATTAACAACAGCCCTGCACCAGCCTTTGCTTTATTCCTGGCTTTCCTGGCCCCCGCTCTGCTGAGCTCAGCTCCTCCTGCTCCAAAAAGCTTTTCCAAATTTCTGGCAGCTCCCTGCCTCCCTCCACTACCCCCTCCCCACCTCACCACTGGCACCCGCACCTTGGGCGCCAGCACCCAAGTGCCATGGTGGGGAGCCGGGTGCCATCCACACCCGCCCCCCCC
>VWZE01018654.1:0-14022 GCA_013396675.1 Eubucco bourcierii
CCAGATGGGGTCTGAGGAGAGCAAAGGGGCAGAATCTGCTCCCTTATCCAGCTGGCCAAGCTGCTCTTGATGCTTCTTCTGTAGTTGCTTTTCTCTTTATAGATATGGAACCTGTCTGAAGCCAAGTGGAAGTTTTTCCATTTCATTAGGTTTTAGATTGCATCCATAATAAACAGAGGCAACATATGCACTTTATAACAGGCGGATAAAAACTACATCCACAGAGCAAAATGACAGGGTATGCCTGTCTTTGTGCAAGAGAATTCATATTACACCCTTTTCATTATTACTTCATGTTTCTTATAATCAGAACCACATATGATATGGGAAAGACACGGTTTTCACTGATGACAAAATAATTCTAAATACAAAATCCTTTTACACACACACACACAAAAAACCCCACAAAACTTAAAAAGAACACCCTATACTACAACCTAGAAGAAAGACAGGTTCATGAATTTCTCCTCATAGGTAAGCTTCTTCCTCTAGATTTGAACACTAAATCACAAGATTGATAAACCAAGGCTGCCTCTCATTATTAACAATCAGGAGAACATGAAATACAGAGGATTTCCATAGCAAACCACTCAGCTGTATTTCTGAGCCATTGACCTGCCCAACATGATTGTATCTATGTTACTGCAGCCCTGAGACATAAATTACACCATACAGGCATCTATGATTTTCAGTGGCTTGGAAGTGAAAATCATACTGAAGGAAGGTGCCACAGAAAGCATGGGAAGAAATGTGGAAGCAAATGTAAAGGATTAGTTAGTGGATGATCAGAGGGAATCTATTTCAGAAGCCACTGTGTTGTGACAGTGAAAAGATCTACCTACCACCATGGAGATTCAAGCAAAATGAAATCATATTTTTACTTCTTTTTCAAATGATTCCTAAAGTCAGTCAGCCGAATGTTTGTCATGGGACTAGGGGGATGTAAACACTCTTTAAAATGTCAAGTTCCACAGTGTTTCTGGGTCTGTGTTATTAAACATAGTGAGTCATGATATCATTTGTTCAAATCATGTCATTGATCACCGTGTCCATAGCCTGTGATTTGTTTAAGAGTTGATCATCATATTCCCATAACAAGAATTTTGGTTTGTTTCCTAATGCCCTTTTTAAACCTCCTGTGGTGCAGCTTTGAACCATTCATAGAATCATAGAATCACAGAATGGTAAGGTTGGAAAGGACCTCAAGGATCATCCAGTTCCAGCCCCCTCCCACAGGCAGGGACACCTCCCACTAGTACAGCTCACTCAAGGCCTCAAACAACCTGACCTTGAACCCCTCCAGGGAGGGAGCAGCCACAACCTCCCTGTATAACCTGTGCCAGTGTCTCACCATCCTCACTGTAAAGAACTTCCTCTTGACATCCAGTCTAAATCTCCCTTCTGCCATTTTAAACCCATTGCCCCTTGTCCTGCCATTTTAAGACCTTGTCAGTAGTCCCTCCCCAGCCTTCCTGAANTCTGGACCCGCTCCAACACTTCTATGTCTTTCCTGTGCTGAGGGCTCCAGAACTGCACACAGGACTCCAGGTGGGGTCTGAGGAGAGCAGAGCAAAGGGACAGAATCCCCTGCCTTGCCCTGCTGGCCACGCTTCTCTTGATGCAGCCCAGGACTTGGTTGGATGTCTGGGCTGCACGAGCACACTACATACACTATATATATATATATATATGCATATATGTATATATGTATAATATATATATAATGTGTATATATATATGTATCGTATGTGTGTATATATATATATATATATAGTACATATATGCTTTTAAATTCTGCTATGCTATAAATATTGCTTCATTCCTTAACCTCCAGCCAGCTGAGTTGGTCTGTTGTATTTGTGAGGGGCAGGAAACTCCCAAACTGCCACTCCCCAACTAGTTCTGTGCTTCTCACATGATGCATTCCATCTCTTAAACTAGCTTTGTTGTCCTCCTCTGGATGCATTCAAGGACCTTAAGATCTTTCTTAAGTTGTGGTGTGTATACCTGCAGACAGCCCTGAAAGTGAGGCTGCACTAAACCAGTGAGATGATGATATTTTTTGGCTAGCTAATTGTCTTGTGATGACCACAGGACACCATTTGACCTTTTGTCTGTTAGGGAACACTGCTAGCTCCTACTGAGCCTGCTGTTGGCCAATGCTAACTCCTCTCCTAATTTTCCCTCTTGTCCCTTTTGAAAATCAGTAGCACCTCCCAGCTGGGTGTTACCAAGAAACTAGCGAATGGTGCATTCAACTTCTACATCCAAACAACTGATAAAAATATTGAACAGGTTGGCTCTAAAATTGAATTCTGAGGAACAGCACTGGTGACTACTCTCAGTCAGATGTATCTCCGGTCGCTACAGCACTTGGAGCTCTGTCCTTCCTTCAGTTCTTCACCCAGCACACTGAACCTGCTCATCTCACAGTTGGAGAAATGATCCAGAAGGATAGTGTGAGAGTCACTGTCAACAGCCTTGCTAAAATTCAGAAAAAACTCTATCTGCTGTAGCTTGCACTAAGCTGCCATTTGTGTAACCTTGGTCACTGCTGAGTCTGAAGTTACAAACTTAGAGAGTCAATTAGCTCTGCTCTACAATGTGATAATATACTTGCTTAATCTGAGGATGGTTCATGGAGAGGAAAGAGAAAGCTCATATTTGCCTACAAAAGGCTTGCACAATCAAATCTCAGTATTGTCTATGATATACTTGTAAGGACAGGGTAATTTGTAGCAGATAAAAACTGCCCTGCTAGCCATGGCCAATACAGACATTTGCTTTATGCAGTGATGTTGATTCCTGTGGAAACTGCAGTATGATGGTACAGTATCTTTGTCTTCAGATGGGAACATGGACATGAAGATGATCAGAGGGCTGCAGCAGCTCTCCTATGAGGACAGACTGAGAGAGTTGTGGCTCTGCAGCCTGGAGAAGAGAAGGCTTCCAGGAGACCTTAGAGTAGCCTTCCAGTATCTGAAGGTGGCCTACAGGAAGGCTGGACAGGGACTATTGACAAGGTCTTGTAATGCCAGGACTAAGGGCAATGGATTTAAAGTGGTAGAAAGGAGATTGAGACTGAATGTTAGGAGGAAGTTGTTTGCAGTGAGGGTGGTGAGACACTGGCACAGGTTCCCCAGGGAGGTTGTGGCTGCTCCCTCCCTGGAGGTGTTCAAAGCCAGGTTGGAGGAGGCCTTGAGTGACCTGTACTAGTGGGAAGTGTCCCTGCCTGTGGTTGAGGGTTGGAACTAGATGCTCCTTTGAGGTCCCTTCCAACCTTACCATTCTATGATTGTATGATTCTGTGAATCTGATCATTCTGTCTAAAGGTCCTTCTTGGCACTGAGAGTGTAATTCCCTTAGAACATGTATTGGTATAAATGATCTTTGCCACAGTTAAATATAATTTATGTCTCATTGTCTGTATTTTGTGTTCAGGACATTCCTTTGCAGAACAGATCAGCTCTTATGTAAAGGAAATGATCTGCGTCTGTGTTAAAGAGCTTCTGTTTCTGATCACTGCTTGTGTTTGCTGACTTCTGTCACCGACAACTCGTAACACTGCCTTGTTAAAGTTACTGAATACACTAATTGTTTCTTTAAGTAAGAAGTTCCTACTCTTAGTGTCAGATCCAACTTGGTATCCTCATTCATTCTTTATCCCCTCTTTCTCATTTTAGTTCTTACCTCGAGCAGTCTGGTTGGATTTTTCTTTGAGCTCCAGATGGGTTTGCTTTATACCGTTGGGCGAGTACATAATTTAACCGCTCACATACAAAATCACTCGTACTCAAACCCAGATTTTCACAAATCTTGACTTTTAGACTAATTTTGTTCTCCTTAATCCCAGTTTTTCACTGCAAAAATAGATGAGATTTAGAAGTCTTGACACTGACATCGCAAAGATTCAGAGTCTTACATCAATTGCTTTTCTGAGTGCTTTCAGTTAAACATCAACCCCACACTTGAAAGTAGTTCTCAGCGACTGTTTGGCAGCAGCTAAAACCTGCCAAAAGCCCAACTGAAGAGCTAAGTGAGAACTTCAGGGAGAAGTGACAGGGTCTGCAGTAGGAACAGGGACTAGTGTAAAACAGCAGGGCTGAATTATTTCAGGATCAGCACTGAGCTGTGCTGAGCAGCTCACAGATTTTTGACCAAAAAAAAAAAAATAAAAAAAAAATCTAAAATTGAAGAAAAAAGGGTCAAAAAAGCAATGTTAAGGCAGGTTCTTACTGAGTGCAAAAGGAGATAATTACACTCATTCAGGTTTTCTTATTGTTAGAAAGTTCCCTGGAAGTTGCTTCTTAAAACTTAGTCAGATAAATGTCTTGGAAATAAATGGTAAAAAAACAGAACAAAGGTAGAATCATAGAATAGAATAGCAAGGTTGGAAGGGACCTCAAGGAGCATCTAGTTCCAACGCCCTGCAATAGGCAGGGACACCTCCCACTAGTACAGCTCACTCAAGGCCTCCTCCAACCTGGCCTTCAACACCTCCAGAGAGAGAGCAGCCACAACCTCCCTTGGCAACCTGTGCCAGCGCCCAGGTAAGTCCTTACCTCACTCTTAGTGCAGTGTGGCTCATAATGAACAACTCTTTGAATTCATTATATTAAAAAAAAAAAAAAAAGAAAAAAAAAAAGACATAAAAATAGCTACAAGGGATGGGCAAACCAATCAAGGCTTTGCTACTGTCTGCTTCATTTCATAAGGAGATCTAAGTTATGCAATTGCACTGTCTGCTTAGTATCATAGAATCATAGAATGGTAAGGTTGAAAGGGATCATAGAATTGTATAATCATAGAATGGTAAGGTTGGAAGGGACCTCAAGGATCATCTAGTTCTAACCCCCTGCCACAGGCAGGGACACTTCCCACTAGTACAGCTCACTCAAGGCCTCAAACAACCTGGCCTTGAACACCTCCAACAAGGGAGCAGCCACAACCTCCCTGGGCAACCTGTGCCAGTGTCTCGCCACCCTCACTGCAAACAACTTCCTCCTAACATCCAGTCTAAATCTCCCTTCTGCCGCTTTAAACCCATTACTCCTTGTGCTGTCATTGCAAGACCTTGTCAATAGTCCCTCCACAGCCTTCCTGTAGGCCCCTTCAGATACTGGAAGGCTACTCTAAGGTCTTAGTGTCAGTCTTCTCCCTAGAATTATTCAGTCTCAAGGGGAGAGCTCTTATGTGTTTAAGTCTAGGGGGAAAAGTGCAGCTGGGAAGAAAGACAGAAGTTTGTGATGATTTGCCTCATTTCTTATAACTGTGAAAATGACTGAAATGAAAGCAAAGTTGCAGAAGGAGCTGGATGCTTACGTATTTTGCTTTCATAGAATCATAGAATGGTAAGGTTGGAAGGGACCTCAAGGATCAGCTAGTTCCAATCCCCTGCCATAGGCAGGGACACCTCCCACTAGTACAGGTCACTCAAGGCCTCATCCAACTTGGCCTTGAACACCTCCAGAGAGGGAGCAGACACAACCTCCCTGGGCAACCTATGCCAGTGTCTCACCACCCTCACTGCAAACAACTTCCTCCTAACATCCAGTTTCAATCTCCCCTCTGCCAGTTCAAACCCATTGCCCCTTGTCCTGTCATTGCAAGACCTTGTCAATAGCCCCTCCCCAGTGTTCTTGTAGGCCCCCTTCAGATACTGGAAGGCTACTCTAAGGTCTCCTTGAAACCTTCTCTTCTCCAGGCTGAAGACCCCCAGCTCTCTCAGCCTGTCCTCACAGCGGAGACACTGCAGCCCTCTGAGCATCTTGGTGGCCTCCTCTGGTCCCACTCCAACAGTTCCCTGTCCTTCCTGTGCTGGGCGCTCCAGAACTGCACACAGGACTCCAGGTGGGGTCTGAGGAGAGCAGAGTAAATGGGCAGAATCACCTCCCTTGCCATACTGGCCACGCTGCTCTTGATGCAGCCTAGGACTATTGATGCAGTCCAAGACTCTTGATGCAGCTCAGGACTCTTGATGCAGCTCAGGACTGCTACACAATGCAGAAGCATATCTAATACCTAGGAAACAAAAACAGTGACAGCAGTAAAGAAAATATTAAAGAGGTTTTTGTGTAAGTTTATGTCACAAAGATAAGACTTTGTCCAAACAATGAACAAGTCTCCATGGAAGGTGTTTGTAAGGGAGAGAGAAAAATGTGGATTTTTTTTTGAGGCTGCCAGGACTTATGAAGTTAAGTGAACCTTTAAAGCCAGAATATTCTAACAACCATATACTTTAAGGTCAATATCATGGTCTGCAGAATCACATATTCTTACAATAGCTCTTAAGTCCATGAGAAATTATCACCTCCAGGAAATGTATGTACTGAAAATGTCATAGAAAAAAAAAATACTGAGTGGGAAAAATTACTATAGTATTTTTGAGATATAACATTGCCTCATAGTATAGTGAGAATCTACTTTCTTCATCATTTTGATTATAAGGATCCCTAAGCATGTGATGACTACCTTTAAGCAGAAACCTGGTTTCCAGAATGGTATACAATTCACCATTGTACTTGAATGATTTCTTCTCTAATTTGAGCTCAAATGTAATAACTGAGTACATGCCTGTCCTATCTCTATCTCAAATGTCCTTTCACTTGCTTATAGCCTCACTATGAGAAAGTGAGAGGCATGCATCAAGAACAGTGTGGCCAGCAGGGCAAGGAAGGGGATTCTGCCCCTTTACTCTGCTCTCCTCAGACCCCACCTGGAGTCCTGTGTGCAGTTCTGGAGCCCCCAGCACAGGAAGGACATGGAAGTGTTGGAGTGGGTCCAGAGGAGGCCACAAAGATGCTCAGAGGTCTGGAGCAGCTCTGCTATGAGGACAGGTTGAGAGAATTGGGGTTCTGCAGCCTGGAGAAGAGAAGGCTTCGAGGAGACCTTAGAGTAGCCTTCCAGTATCTGAAGGGGGCTACAGGAAGGCTGGGGAGGGACTATTGACAAGGTCTTGTAATGACAGGACAAGGGGCAATGGGTTTAAAGTGGTAGAGGGGAGATTTAGACTGGATGTNAGATCCCTTCCAACCTTACCATTCTATGATTCTGTGATTCTCTATGTAGCATGAGATTCTTTCATGTTCTGTACTTGGAGATTTTCTAAAATCAAACAGTTGATACTGCTATTGAATCCAACTCATGAGGCACATTCAGGCACTTTAACATTGGAAAGTTGGAAGGACAAGAATCAGAATCATAGAATCATAGAGTGGTAAGGTTGGAAGAGACCTCAAGGATCATCTAGTTCCAAGCCCCTGCCATAGGCAGGGACACCTCCCACTAGGACAGGTCACTCAAGGCCTCATCCAATCTGACCTTGAACACCTCCAGGGAGGGAGCAGCCACAACCTCCCTGGGCAACCTGTGCCAGTGTCTCACCACCCTCAATGATAATGATAAGAGTGAGATGAGGTTTAAAAAAAAAATAATTTAAAAAAATTATTTTCCTTTCTGGAAAATGCAGAATTTCAAGATGAAAGGCTGTTGTGTCAGGTTTTAAACTACTCCATTAAAAATGAACAAATAAACAAACAAAAATTTCAGTATTTGACCAATGAAGATTCTTTTTACTTGTTAGAATAGAAGCATCTGCATTCACTTCCCTTTGCTGTTCAATAAACTCCAGAAATGGATGGGATTCAGTGTACCCTCAGCTAGTTTGCAGATGATACTGAGTGGTGTAGTTGACATGGTAGAGGGATGGGATGTCATGAAAAGTGACCTGAACAAGTGAGTCCATGTGAATCTTGCTGTGGTTCAATAAGGCTAAGTGCACCTAAACTGGGGCAATCTCAAGCATAAATACAGGTTGGGAATGAAGGGATTGAGAACAGTCTTGCAAAGAAGGATATGGGTGGATGAAAAGGTTGGACAGAAACTGACAGTGTGCACTTACAGCCCAGAAGGCCAACCATACCCTGTGTTGCATCAAAAGAAGCATGGTCAGCAGACTGAGGGACATGATTCTTCCTCTCTACTCTGCTCTGGTGAGACCTCACCTGCAGTGCTCTGTCTTATCTCTAGAATTCACAACACAGGAAAGACATGTTAGAGACTGAGTCCAGAGGCTACAAAAATAATGAAAGGGATAGAAAAAAAAAAAAAAAAGACATGCTGAGAGAGATGGGATTGTTCACCCTGGTGAAAAGAAGACTCCAAGGACAACTTATTATGGTCTTTCAATACTTAAAAGAAGATAAGATGGTCAGAGGTCAGCTGGGGCACAGCGACCGTGATGTGATAGAATTTTTAATATGTGATGAAGTTAGGAAGGCCCTCAGCAAAACCTCTATCCAGGACTTCCAGAGGGCTGACTTTGATCTATTCAGGATGCTGGTGCAGGGACTCCCTTGGGAAGCAGCCCTTGAAAACAAAGGGGCCAGGGAAGGTTGGGTTTGCTTTAAGGATGAAATTATGAAGGTGTGGGAACAGGCTGTCCCTGTGTGCCAAAGCAAAAGACACCAGGAAAGAAGATCAGCCTGGCTGAGCAGAGAGCTTCTGCAAGAACTCAGTTAAAAATATTTAGAGTGTATCAACTTTGGAAAATGGAACAGGTGAACCAGGAAGTGTTTAAAGGTACTGTAAGGCCATGTAGGAAGAGAATTCGAGATGTGAAAGCTCAGTTAGAACTTAATCAGGCCCCTGGAAATGTTTAAAGGTACTGCAAGGCCATGTAGGAAGAGAATTCGAGATGTGAAAGCTCAATTAGAACTTAATCAGACCAACTCTGATAAGGAAAATAAAAAGTGTTCCAGGTAAAATCTCCATTCCTTATTGGATGAAGGAGGGAACATAACAATTAATGTAAGAAAAGGAAAAGCTGAGGCACTTAACACCTTCTTTGCCTCAATCTTTAACAAAAAAATGAGCTCCTGAGTTGGTAGGCAGGGATGGAGAGAATAATATCCCTCCTCTAATCCAGGAGGAAGTAGTTAGTGACCTGCTAATAAGTCAGTAGGTCCAGATGGGATTCACCCTAGGGAGCTTAGGGAGCTGGCACAAGAGATGGCTAAGCTGTTCTCCATCATTTGTCACCAGTCCTGGCTAAGTGGGGAGGTCCCAGATGACTGAGGGTTGGCCAATGTGATGCCCATCCACAAGAAGGGACAAACAGAGGATCTGGGGAACCATAGGCCTGTCAGGCTGACCTTAGTACCTGTCCATATTGTGAAGCAGCTCATCTTGAGTGCCATCAAGCAGCATGTACAAGGCAACCAGAGAATCAGGCCCAACCAACATGAGCTTAGGAAATGAAGGTCCTGCCTAACTAATCTGATCTTATTCTATGACTGGGTGACCTGCCTGGTAGACAAGAGGAGGGCTGTGGATGTGGTCTTCAGCAAAGCCTTAGACAGTCTCCCACATCATCCTCTTGGAAAAGCTGGCAGCCCAAGGCTTGGAGAGGCACACCCTGGAGGTGTTCAAGGCAGGTTTGGATGCGGCACTTGGTGCCATGATCTCGTCTTGAGGTCTGTGGTGACGGGTTGGACTTGATGATCTTTGAGGTCTCTTCCAACCCTGGTGATACTGTGATACTGTGATACTGTGAACCAGTTGGTGTCTGATGACCAGTAGTGTCCCCAGGGACCAGTACTGGGCCCAGTTGTATTCAAGGTCTTTATCGATGATCCAAACATGGGGATTGAGTTTACCATTAGTAAACTTCCCATCTCCATGAATATATCTGTGTTAGCCTTTGTGAGCAGGCAGAGACTAGTTCAAGCTTTCACTGAGGGGGACCAAAACTTGGATAGTCAGCACAAAACGACGCCTAAGCTAAAAGAAGCAGAATGTTGCTGTTGCTGTGAATTAGCCAACAGTCCTGAGTAGGGATATAATGTCTGCCTTGTGGTCATGGAAGTCTGAAAAGCCACACCTACAGCCTGGAGCTCCAAATATCATAGAATCATAGAATGGTAAGGTTGGAAGGGATCTGAAAGATCATCTTGTTCCAACCCCCTGCCATAGACAGGGACACCTCCCACTAGTACAGGGCACTCAAGGCCTCAAACAACCTGGCCTTGAACACCTCCAGGGAGGGAGCAGCTACAACCTCCCTGGGCAACCTGTGCCAGTGCTTCACCATCCTCACTGCAAACAACTTCCTCCTAACATCCAGTCTAAATCTTCCCTCTGCCACTTTAAACCCATTGCCCCTTGTCTTGTCTTTACAAGACCTTGTCAATAATCCCTCCCCAGCCTTCCTGTAGCCCCCTTCAGATACTGGAAGGCTACTCTAAGGTCTCCTGGAAACCTTCTCTTCTCCAGGCTGCAGAGCCACAACTCTTTCAGCCTGTCCTCATAGCAGAGCTACTGCAGCCCTCTGAGCATCCTTGTGGCCCTCCTCTGGACCTGCTCCAACACTTCCATGTCCTTCCTGTGGTGAGGGCTCCAGAACTGTACACAGTACTCCAGATATCAAGCTGGTAGATTTTGAAATACTTCATTCAATACTATTTGTCATGTTCTTTAAGGGAAAGGAAACCAAAGGAAAAAAAAACACCACAAGAAAAAAAACCCCAACAACAAACAATAAAAAACCACAACCAACCAAAATGAACAACTAAATGAAAAAAAGACCCTTGGAAAAAACTTGATTTTTACTCTATGACCCTGTTTAAGATGACTTTTTTCAAAGTGCAACATTTCATAGTCACTAAATATGCATTAACTCATGGTTCTCAAGCCTTTTTGCTTAGATTATGACAGTGAACAACGTCGATTATTGTTCACAGTGGAATTTCACAGAGGTGTGGAATTTCACAGACACATTCACTCTGCACTCATTCAAACTTGAAATAAACCATATCAAGCACTCACAAAGTAATATGTTGCCTTCTCATGGCTAAAGGTCACTGATGTGCCTCCATTAAGACATCTAAAGGAATCCTAAAAAAAGTTGCCGCACTTTAAAGTCATATTTACTGGACCTAGTCTGCTTTGAACCATGGCACTGCTGCTGGAATAAACAAGGACATGGTTGTCAAGGACTTTTAATTTTCAGTGACAGCTGTCAAAGGGCCTTTCTTAGACATCAGTCATATTTCAGATAAGAAAATAGAGTTTCAGGCTTCATGTTTGCCACAGAACACGATCAGTTCATACAGTCTCATTTCCCCAGTTTAATTTGAAATCATAAATGGTAAATTGGATTTTATGGTTCAAATAAGATGGAAAACAGAGACTAATTATCTTCAGATTTTTTTTTTTTTTCATTTTTATCAATCAGAGTTTATTTTGATAAATACACTGGTGTGCTGTCCTAGCACAAAGCTATGAGATTGCATCTTTGTTAATAACCTGAACATTGCATGCACTTTTTAAAAAGGGCAATGGACAACAGTAAATCAAAGCCAAGGCTGTGGGATATCATTTGGGTTGGTAGGAATTCCCCAATGGTAGGGACTCCTCAAGGCCATAATTTATGGTATTTGGAAATAAAGTGACAGATGACCATTGACCTCAAAGGAGGTTGCTTTATGGTCCTAGAAATGCTTCAATAAACCACAGAGGAGACAGAATCATAGAATCATAGAACGGTAAGGCTGGAAGGGACCTCAAGGATCATCTAGTTCCAACCCCCTGCCATAGGCAGGGACACCTCCCACCAGTACAGCTCACTCAAGGCCTCATCCAATCTGGCCTTCAAGACCTCCAGGGAGGGAGCAGCCACAACCTCCCTCAGCAACCTGTGCCAGTGCCTCACCACCCTCACTGCAAACAACTTCCTCCTACCAACCACTTTCAATCTCTCCTCTGCCAGTTCAAACCCATTGCCCCTTGTCCTGTCATTACAAGACCTTGTCAATAGCCCCTCCCCAGCCTTCCTGTAGACCCCCTTCAGATACTGGAAGGCTACTATCAGGTCTCCTGGAAGCCTTCTCTTCTCCAGGCTGCAGAGCCCCAACTCTCTCAGCCTGTCCTCACAGCAGAGCTACTGCAGCCCTCTGAGCATCTTCATGCCCTCCTCTGGACCCTCTCCAACACTTCCATGTCCTTCCTGTGCTGAGGGTTCCAGAACTGCACACAGGACTCCAGGTGGAGTCTGACAAGAGCAGAGTAAAATGCTCTTTAAAATAAGATCTTTAAGTAAGATGGGACATAAGATTTTGCTACCGGCATACAGACTGGTGAAAGATCTTGCAATGCCAGGACAAGGGGCAATGGGTTTAAAGTGTCAGAGGGGAGATTGAAACTGGATGTTAGGAGGAAGTTGTTTGCAGTGAGGGTGGTGAGACACTGGCACAGGTTGCCCAGAGAGGTTGTGGCTGCTCCCTCCCCGGAGAGGTTGAAGGCCAGGTTGGATGAGGCCTTGAGTGAGCTGTACTAGTGGGAGGTGTCCCTGCCTGTGGCAGGGGCTTGGAACTAGATGATCCTTGAGGTCCCTTCCAACTTTACCATTCTATGATTCTATGATACTAGGGAAAACATAGTACTTTCAACTCTGTTTCTCTTGAGCTGATTCGTTTTCTAGCCTTAACAAGGGAGTACAGGAAGCAGAGTAATGTGTCAACAAAAATTGGAAAAGAAAAGAAAATTTAAATAACTTAATACAGAGCACACTTTTGAGATTTACAAAATAGACTTTTTAATTCTCATTCCTCACCTTCTGCCTCTTGCATTTTACTTTTCCTCCTTTGCAGCCTACTTCACCACTCCTACATTTTCAAAGAAAATGCCAGTTTCTAAAGGACTCCAGAGATGCATCACAGAGACAGAGATTTAGGAAATACTGAAAGGGACCCACAGAGCAGGTCTGAAGGAAGGTTGGACACAGCTATTTCCACAACTCAGAGTTAATTGTTCTGGGAGAAGAGAAGGTAGCATTATCCACAGATTCAAAGTTCTCCTCAAAGTACATATATAAAAAAATAGAATTCTCAAAGGATAAGCTACAGAAGACATTCTTGACTATGGCTCCAGCAACCTGATACTGTAGTGGGCAAATATTCATCTACATTTCTCCAACAGCTTAGTTCTTCTTACATTTTAATGGAAAAAGTAACTCTGAGCCTCAAAGGGAGCTGTGGAAACCTAAGTCTCAGAAGAATCACTTAGAAGTTACAGTGTCCAGGCTAGAATAAAAAGAGACAGATCTCTTGACAGACATAAAATCATAGAACGGTAAGGTTGGAAGGGACCTTAAAGATCATCTAGTTCCAACCCCCTGCCATAGGCAGGGACATCTCCCACTAGTACAGCTCACTGAGTATAATTTCTAAGCAATACTAGAGGCTGATCAAGAAGAGAATTTGCAGATATGCATCTGAACAAAAGTCATGCATTTCAAATGCAAGTTAGAAACCTGCCTTTAAATGCAAAATTATTCTTAACTGTCTAAAAATACAGTAAACCAGAAGCTTCTATGGACAAATATAGAGGATATAGTTTTTAGCTGAGATATTGAATGGAACTAATAAGAAAATCAGTTGCAGTCTGTTTTGACAGAAGCCCTATTTCCAAAGGTGAGAAGGACACTTCATTACAATAGAAGTTCAAGAACATTTTTACACTCAATGTAAAAAAGAATGAAAAACAACTACTAAAGAATTTTGGTTTGTGGTTTGTTTTTTTTTTCGGTTTGATTTCTATCAGGCATGCAGTGTTAGGTTGTAGGCTGGTTTGAGGTTAATTGGAATATTTTAATAAAATACTACTATAATATTATTTTAAAATTACATTTATTTTAATAAAATATTATTATGTTTTATTATATATACATATAAAATATTAAATCTAATAAAAATATTCTATAATAGGCTGTGAAAAGCAAACAATGGTGATGTCTGCTTCACTCATAGGCTTGCTGAGACGTATAAGAATAAGAACACAAACACAGATAAGACAGTCTCTCCGTGTCTCTCTGGGAGCTAGTGGGTCCTCTCCTCTCTGCTGAATAACCTAACTAACCAATCTGCTTCTAACCTCCCTGGCCAAACTCACCTTGTGCGTAAGGCAAACCCTGTGGTAAGGTAGAGGGGTGGGGAGAAGGTGGAAGGGTGGTTGGGAGTCCCTCCT
>VWZE01018654.1:30779-42564 GCA_013396675.1 Eubucco bourcierii
AGAGAGACTGACTCATCTATTGTTTTGGTTAGTGTTCCCAAACAATTCTCCAGCAAGCGTATGAGTGAAGTAGACATCATGATGTTTTCCTTTCACAGCCTATAGTGTAATTTTCTCCATTAAAATATTCTAATTAGCTTCAAACCAGCACAAGAAGGAATGGGGTGCTTGCCTTGACAGAGTTCCTGACAGGACAGGTTCCTGCTGTTACAGAGCTCCTGCCATGACTGAGTTCCCATTTTGGACTGTCCCTGCTTTTGGACGGCTCCTACTTTTTACACAGCTCTTGGTCTTACACTGTCCCTGCCTTTGGATGACTCCCCCCACTTTTGCACTTTTCCCAACCTGTGCTGGGAATTAGGGTTTTCACACCCTGTATAAAGTGGCAAATGGGCACTTTGTCTAGGAGAGGATAAATAGAGCAAGGGAGAAGGTGTGAGGTGCCTGCCTTGACAGAGTTCCTGACAGATTCCTGCTGTGACAGAGCTCCTGCCGTGACTGACCTCCCCTTTTGGACCGTCCTCACTTTTGGACAGCTCCTACCTTTTACACAGCTCTTGGTTTTGCACTGTCCCTGCCTTTGGACAGCTCTCCCCACTTTTGCACTGTTCTCTGCAAATTTGCAAGCTTGGCAGGTCCTGGGGTCCTTTTGAGAGAGCTGCTGGCAGCACCCAGACCCAGCTGCTCTCAGGCCATACTGCAGCTGATTTCCTGGCTGCTATTCCAAACTGGAGAGATCTTAGCAGTTTAATTCTCCCCTGCTGCTACCGAAGCAGCATCGTCCCCATGAATCCCTGTCTTGTTGAAGCTGTGTCTCGAGACACTCCTGGCTCTGGTAGCTTTTCCACCTGCCTTGGGCTGCTGCTGCATCTAGATCCAAACTGGTAGATACTGCTTGACGCATCAGAAGGCAACTGAACTGGAGAGAAATCCAGCAAGGGATCATCACCCAATACCTGTCTCACCTCTGTGAGTAAAACCTGCTCCTGGGCCCTTAATTCTCTGCTCAACCTGATTGGCAGTGGGGGGAAGCTGTGTTTATAGTTTAGAATTTTCCTCACTTCCTAAATCTTTACATTTGTCCATAGCATCCTGTAGAAGAATTCCCAATCAAAGCAGAACCTGTAAATAAACCTAAACTAGTTTTATATAGAGTTTGGGGAGGTGGTCAGGAAAATAAAATAATTCTATTTTTATAATTCCTGACGTGGCCACATTAATTCCCTGTCTCCTTGACAACCCCCTTTTCCATACCATTGATAAAGATATAAGAAAGAGAACTGGGCCAAATAGTGAGACTGAGAGAACACTTGTGACTGGTTACCAAACAGGATTTATCTCCATTCACCACAATTCACTGACCAAGCAAATGCTAGGGGAATAGTTTTGACATTGAAGGCTCACTGAATTACATTTGCTTGTTTTTGAAGCAGTTGTCTAACAGTGGACATGGTAGTACAGATAAATCCCAAGTGTCACTTTTTATTCTTTCCCTTTACTCAATCCCAAGTTCACTACAGTGTTGCAATGAGTATTTCTACTCTTCACATGGAGTAATACTGAAGTTCCTAAATACCAGGAACCTCAAGGCAAAGCCTGTTACCAAAAGCTGATTTCAACAAAAGATTCAACATCTGAGAACCACTTCATGGCTAATGCCAGGAAGAACAATACAATTAAGACTTCATAGAAGTGTTGAAGGGGGTCCAGAGGAGGGCCACGAAGATGCTCACAGGGTTGCAGCAGCTCTGCTCTGAGGACAGGCTGAGAGAGTTTGGGCTCTGCAGCCTGGAGAAGAGAAGGCTTTGAAGGGACCTGATAGTAGCCTTCCAGTATCTGAAAGGGGCCTACAGGAAGGCTGGGGAGGGACTATTGACAAGATCTTGCAACGACAGCACAAGGGGCAATGGGTTTAAAGTGGCAGAGGGGAGATTTAGACTGGATGTTAGGAGGAAGTTGTTTACAGTGAGGGTGGTGAGACACTGGCACAGGTTGCCCAGGGAGGTTGTGGATGCTCCCTCCCTGGAGGTGTTGAAGGCCAGGTTGGAGGAGGCCTTGAGTGAGCTGTACTAGTGGGAGGTGTCCCTGCCTATGGCAGGGGGTTAGAACTAGATGATCCTTGAGGTCCCTTCCAACCTTACCATTCTGTGATTCTATGATTCTTTGAAGACTCCCAATTTTTCCAAAAAGGGAAAACACTCTCAAAACCATGAAATTACTCTGCACAAAGCATATACAGATATGAACAATAGTTTTGAGACCCTGCCAATGCTAGCTACGAAATTGAGGCAATGAGCTACAATGAAACACTTGTGTGGTGCTTAGAAAAGACACACCAATTTCCCCTTGTCTTAGACTGCAGAATAAATACACAGCACTAAATTAATGCAATTTCTCAGAGAAGTTTCTTAAGCTCTCAAATTCAGTAGAATTCTCTGAACTAGTTTCACAGGAGAACATAGAGAGTTCAGGCCCCTGCTAACAGACCAATATTTCATATCGTTCTTAATTAGTGTCTTTGATCTTCTAGGTTGCATCCTCTATGCCTCGATATGTGAAACAATAAGATAAGATATCATGCTGCAGTGTGCACATGCAACCAAGACAGCAACCGAGTCCTGGGCTGCAGCAAGAGTGGTGTGGCCCCAGCAGGACAAAGGAGGGGATTCTGTCCCTTTGGTCTGCTCTTGGCAGACCCCACCTAGAATACTGTGTACAGTTCTGGAGCCCCCAGCACAGGAAGGACATGGAAGTGTTGGAGTGGGTCCAGAGGAGGCCACAAAGATGCTCAGAGGGCTGCAGCAGCTCTCCTATGATGACAGACTGAGAGAGTTGGGGCTCTGCAGCCTGGAGAAGAGAAGGCTTCCAGGAGACCTTAGAGTAGCCTTCCAGTATCTGAAGGGGGCTACAGGAAGGCTGAGGAGGGACTATTGACAAGGTCTTGCAACGACAGGACAAGGGGTAATGGGTTTAAAGCGGCAGAAGGGAGATTGAAAGTGGATGTTAGGAGGAAGTTGTTTACAGTGAGGGTGGTGAGACACTGGCACAGGTTGCCCAGGGAGGTTGTGGCTGCTACCTCCCTGGACGGGTTCAAGGTCAGACTGGAGGAGGCCTTGAGTGAACTGTACTAGTGGGAGGTGTCCCTGCCTATGTCAGGGGATTGGAACTAGATGATCCTTGAGGTCCCTTCCAACATTACCATTCTATGACTCTATGATTCTATTGCCAGTCCTACAGAAGTTATGTGTCAAATATAGGTAAGTGATCACACACATTTTTAGCTGAGATTTGAGCGATCCTTTGAAGCAAATTTAGCTACTATAAAACGTCGACCTTCACTTAACCCAAGCATAACAAACCCCACTCATCTGCCTCAGGACTGGAGTCTATCACAAGCAATTGTCCAGTTTCAGGCAAGGTGGCAATGTAGACAGAATCTGTATCAGGCTCTATTACTTTAACCCTACTCCATGACTAGCTTGCTGCTATGCTTTGAATTGACTCAGAGACATATCTTACCATGAAGCACGAAATACTCATATTCCCACAATTGCAACTGTCAGCCATATTCATTTCAAAATATTCAGCACTTAGTGGGTGTGCCACCAACTTCTTAGGTAAAGGATCCAGTGTACAGCATTAAAAAGTACACAGGGCAATAAAATTACTTTTGAGGTTGATTAAACACCTCAGTAAAATAGATACTGACTCCCCTGAGCTCTTCTACAAAGAGAGGAAGATTAAATGGGAAAAAAATAAAATAAAAGAAGGATCTAATCAACATTATTTCAGGATAGGAACTAATTTCCTACAGGGTCTGATCTCTTTCATACTATCAGTACATTCCCTTTGTGTAGGAACTTTTCATGTCATTCATATAATCTTTTTGCATCTATGAACTTTCACAGTCACAAAAAAAAGAGAGAAACCTTTGAGTTCTGCAAGTTTTCTCTCCTCTCTCCTTTTCTCTCTTCTAACTCGCTTCAAAACACCTTTTTCCTTTAGCAGTTTGAAGAAATTTATTAAGAAATTGTTGCATATTGAAGGAATACTAAAAGCTGGTTTAAGATATTTGCTTAGAAGATAAAAGAACCCTAAAAGTATCTCTTAAAATCTAACATTTTGAAGAAAAAAATAAAAAAGAATACCCACCCAAACACTCCTCCCAACCTTGGAAGCTTTGAATCTTTTAGAATGATTGGAATTGAGTTGTGAGATGAAATTGGAAGGCACTTTCCTTATTTGTCTACCATTAATGCTGAAGTTTCTCCAAGGCAGATGTTTTGAACAGACAAGAAAGGAAAAGCAGATGAGAAATTAAATTGTTCAGCCAAAGAACTGTACAGTTTAGGAACTGTGAGGTGAACTCTTGAGTTTTCTTCAGTTCCCTCAGATGTGATCACTGGAGTAACCTGTACTAGTGGGAGGTGTCCCTGCCTATGGCAGGGGATTGGAACTAGATGATCCTTGAGGTCCCTTCCAACCTTACCATTCTAGGATTCTATGACATGACTCAGCTGTTACATCAGGCTGTTAGTGAAATGTCATCTCTTGCAGTTTCACAGAATCACAGAATATTAGGACCTGGAAATGACCTTAAAAGGTCATCTACTCCAACCCATTCACCAGAGCAGGATCACTTAGAGCAGATCACACAGGAACACATCTGGGAATGTCTTGAATATCTCCAGAGAAGGAGACTCCACAACCTCCCCTGGGCAGCCTATTCCAGTGATCTGTCACCCTCACAGTGAAAAAAATTCCTTCTCATGTTTAAATGAAACTTCCTATGCCTCAGCTTCCATCCACTGTCCCTTGTCCTACCGTTGGGCATCACCAAGAGGCTGACTCCATCCTCTTGGTACTCATCCTTTACATATTTATAAACATGAATGAGGTCACCCCTCAGTCTCCTCTTCTCCAAGCTAAGAGCCCCAGCTCTCTCAGTAAGGAAGGTGTTCCACTCCATTATTTTTGTGGCTCTGTGCTGGACTCTCTCAAGCAGTTCCCTCAGGCCCTTCATGAACTAAGGGGCCCAGAACTGGGCACGATATTCCATGTGCAGCCTCACCAGGCCAGAGTAGAGAGGGGAGAAGAACCTCTGTCAACCTACTAACCACAGCCCTCCTAATACACGTCAGGAGGCCATTGAAATTCTTGGCCACCAGAGCACATTGCTGGTTCATGGTTGTGCTTTCATGTAGTATGACCCTCAGGTAATTTTCCCCTTCACTGCTCTCCAACTGATACTGATACCTGGGGTTCTTTCCCAGATGCAAGACAGCACATTGGACAGGAAGGACATTGAACTCTTGGAGTAGGTCCAGAGGACTGCCACAAAGATGCTCAGAGGGCTGCAGCAGCTCTGCTATAAGGACAGGCTATGAGAATTGGGGCTCTGCAGCCTGGAAAAGAGAAAGCTTCCAGGAGACCTTAGCCTTCCAATATCTGAAGTGGGCTACAGGAAGGCTGGGGAGAGACTACTGACAAGGTCTTGCAGTGACAGGACAAGGGGCAATGGGTTTAAAGTGGTAGAGGGGAGATTTAGACTGGATGTTAGGAGGAAGTTGTTTGCAGTGAGGGTGGTGAGACACTGGCACTGGTTGCCCAGGGAGGTTGTGGCTGCTCCCTCCCTGGAGGTGTTCAAGGCCAGGTTGGAGGAGGCCTTGAGTGAGCTGTACTAGTGGGAGGTGTCCCTACCTATGGCAGGGGGTTGGAACTAGATGATCCTTGAGGCCCCTTCCAACCTTACCATTCTATGATTCTAAGACTCTACCCTTGCCCTTGTTGAACGTCATTAAATTTCTCCCTGCCCAACTCTCCAGCCTGTCTAAGTCTCACTGAATGGCAGCGTAACTTTCCAGCTTGTCAGCCACTTCATCCAGTTTTGTACCATCAAGGAGACAAGGAAGTTGTGTCCATCTCTCTCAGAAACATCCTACAAGTACTGGTCTCCTTGCTGTTTTGTAACTACGTTTCAGTTTGTAAAACTGAATTTTTGTACTGGATACTGACTTTGAATGTTGCATACAAATTGCAGAATGTGCAACACATAACACAGAAGCAAATCGTGGAGTATTTCACACATGCTTCACTGGTTCTCAATTAGAAAGGTTCAAACCCAATTCAGTGTGCCTGTTTTAATCTCCAGGGCTGAGGTACCAAGAATTCATTCTTTTCTTTGTAAACCATCTAGACAGATGGAAGACAGGTCACAACTTTGAATCAGAAATGGCTTAGTGGAGGAATACAGAGAGTGTAGCTCCTTATCACAAGAAAACAGAGCCAGCCTCAGCCTCGTAATTTTTGAGTAGAACATTCCTCCTCCTCCTCCCCATGAACAAATTGTGTCACAGTAATGTAGGCTAGCTGCATGACAAGGGAAGGGATATAATGGAGAAGGAGGGCAAAAGAACTGGGAAAGAAGGAAAGAATAAAATAAGATGACAGTACAGTTCCTTTCTGGCAGAGTCTGTGCAGTTCTTAATTTTGTTGTGGTGATAAAAGAGGTCTTAAAGGAATTAGACACAGGTTATGTGAACATGATAGTTCATAGCTAGGAACAGGAGGGAAAAAAAAGTGTATTTATCAAATGAGCACAGATTATTTATTTCCTTCCCTATACTGCAGTCTTTCAATGCCTTACTGATTCTTTGCCAAAACTTTGTCACTACAGATTGAAAAAACTCCTATTCTTATTATCTGTGAAAAAGGACTTTTGCTTAGTTCAAAGATCAAGTTACACAAAGGGATTCTAGTGAACATTTGACTCACAAAGAATTTTCTCAAGATAAATTTATGATCTTTTAAATAAATTAAAAAAAAAAAAGGCTTGCTGGGAATCTTAAGATATTCTGCAATGAAAGCAGCTAAGAACAGAAATATATTCAATATACTTATAAATTACATCTTGAATTATTTATTGATGGAATATTGACCCATGTAGTGTATCTCTAATAAACAAGTCTTCCTATCTACAGCTACAAGTTATCTACAGCTACAAGTTAGTACACTCTAACTCCTAACAGAGGAGTGGATGAAACTATAAATCCAATCTTTTTATGCATTACATTATTTTTACCATGTACTAGGTTAAACCTCAAAGTTATTCAGTCTAGATGATCCTTGAGGTCCCTTCCAACCTTATCATTCTATGATTCTATGATTAGTTTAGCCAACATACAGCACATAGGAGATTATCAGGCCATCTTCAACTTTAAAAAATGCAGTCTCAGTAAATCCATCAGAATTAAAAGCAAGAATTTGTCATGGTCTTGATTGAATTACAGGTACCATAATAGTGATGATTAGTGAAATGAACACAATGCTAACCAACACTGATGCTTATATTTCTTCAGCATAAAACCCACTAAAATTAATGCAAACTGCCACTGGGAAAGATAAAACAAAAGAAAAAAAAACCCCAACTAATCACTAAGAGAAACCAAAACCCCCAGGATGCTCCAGTGTTGAAATCTGGGGTTTGATTTATAAATTTTAAAAGGTTGCCCTAGAGTCAGTGAAGAATAATAAATGGATCTCAATATGAAGTCATGTGCAAATGTGAAAATAACTTTTAGACACCAAAGCACTCTAATTAATATACAACTGCAAAGATCGTAGAATCACAGAATGGTAAGGTTGGAAGGGACCTCAAGGATCAGCTAGTTCCAACTCCCTGTCATAGGCAGTGACACATCCCACTAGTACAGGTCACTCAAGGCCTTGTCCAAGCTAACCTTGAACACCTCCAGGGATGGAGCAGCCACAACCTCCCTGGGCAACCTGTGCCAGTGCCTCACCACCCTCACTGCAAACAACTTCCTCCTAACATCCAGTCTAAACCTTCCCTTTGCCAGTTCAAACCCATTGCCCCTTGTCCTGTCATTGCAAGACCTTGTCAATAGTCCCTCCCCAGCCTTTCTGTAGGCCCCCTTCAGATATATATTTTATAAGAGTTAGTTCCCAAAAGCTAACATTTGTGGAAATCTCCCTCTCAGCTGTAAAAGTGTGTCCCTTCTCATGTTGAGGTTCATGCATGTAATCTGTGGTTTGAAATGGATAAATTACAAAGGCATTTAATTTAAGGAAGATAAACCACTAAACCAACAAGATATTCAGAACTGTCCAAGGCACGTCCAAAAAACAGTGTTTTGCACCTTCAACAGCAGAGCTCCATGCTACATAAATCAGAAGAAACCAGTTGGCTATAAAAAGAAATAGTGTGATATATTGTAACTATAAAAATTATTTGTAAAGAAAACCACCTGGAAAAAAAAAAAAAAAAAAAAAAAGGTCTTCTGCATGTTTTCCTATAAATAAATAATGCAGAAATTTTACATCACGAACACAAAGAAAGATTTATACACTCAGACAGAATTCTTGGACCCATGATCCCTGTCAACCTCTTCATTTTATAGTAATGAACTGATTTTTGACCGGAAGGGAAAAGTGTTCCTTTACCTTGATTTAAAGAATATGACAAAATCAGAAAACTCAGCAGGTTCTCCTGGGTTCTAAAGTACATAGTCTAATTTTATAGATTTTCAGGCTATCCACAGAAGCTTATTCCCATAACTGTCATAATTTTACACATGTTTATACAATGTTGGGGTGGAACAGCCTTAGAGATCATCTAGTTCCAACCCCTTGCCATAGGCAGGGACACCTCCCACTAGTACAGCTCACTCAAGGCCTCATCCAATCTGACCTTGAACACCTCCAGGGAGGGAGCATCCACGACCTCCCTGGGTAACCTGTGCCAGTGCCTCACCACCCTCACTGGAAAGAACTTCCTCCTAACATCCAGTCTAGGTCTTCTCTCTGCTAGTTTAAACTCATTGCCCCTTGTCCTGTCATTCCTGTCATTGCAAGACCTTGTCAACATTACCTCCCCAGCCTTCCTGTAGGGTCCCTTCAGATACTGGAAGGCTACTCTAAGGTCTCCTGGAAGCCTTCTCTTCTCCAGGCTAAAGAGCCCCAACTCTCTCAATCTCTCCTCATAGGAGAACTGCTTCAGCCCTCTGATCATCTTTGTGGCCTCCTCTGGACCCCCTCCAACAGTTCCATCTCCTTCCTGTGCTGAGGGCTCCAGAACTGCACACAAGACTCCAGGTGGGGTCTGACAAGAGCAGAGTAAAGGGACAGAATCCCCTCCCTTGCCCTGCTGCCCACACTGCTCTTGCTGCAGCCCAGGACTCGGTTGCTGTCTGGGCTGCATGTGCACACTGAATCTGAGCTACCCAGCAGCACAACCCCGCCACACTGTCACCACGTGGCAGGCTGTGGCTGTTTGAGTTAGATTCCTGCCTCAGGAATCTGTAATATGATTGGCCTGATGTGAATGCACACTACAAGATCCCATTGTCCTTCCTCAGGCTCATCTATCACATCTAGAAATACAGATACAAAGACATTCTTCTTCCTTAGATATCCCCACAAGCTGAACTTCAGTGACATATTTGTTCTTCATTCCCATTGAATAATGTAATACTTTAGTTCACTTAGATGTCAGTTTGACATCTTTAATATCCTAAATTAAATATGGCTATTCTGGACATTATTGAGTTAATCTTATGTCATTTTTAAACTCCTTCATAAAACTTTGAAGGAACTTTATATATATACATATATATATATACATATATGATTGTATGTATGCTTTCTGCAAAGATAGTTTCACCAACCACATAACAGAATCTCTGTGTGTTAATTGTAAAGAAGTTTGGGGATTTTTTCATTACATACTTAATAAAAATAAATTTAATATTTTTATACTGGCCTCATTACTTCTAACCCAGATTCGACCCTTCCTTAACAAGAGGTTATAACACAATAGGTTATTACTACTGAGCCTGTGGTTATTTCTCTGCATGGACAGATATGAACCTCTGAAAGCAGCTGCTGGATGCTCTGTTTTCATTCAAAGGTCCCCAGTGATAATAGATTGTGTAGCAGATCCTTGGCCAAGGCACAAAGACCTACCACAAACCCCCTGCTCTTCTATCATGCTGACATCTGAAACACCCCACAGAGGAAAAAAGACAGTGGCTTGTAAACAAATTACTTATTCATTTATTATCTGGGGGAAAAAATGTAATAGAAGGAAAAAGGGAAGAAATATTCAGTAGCGTTTTGGAGCCAGCCTTCAGTGTCATGCAAGGCTTGGCTGATGCTGAGTGAGATATAGGGCAAGAGCTCAGTTCTTGCCCTAGATTTACTTCTCTAATGATGTTGTTAGTTTCATATCAAAATAATACTGGGGGTGGGGAGTGGGGAGAATGAGGGTGTTGATTACAACCACAGCCCTGTCTTTCCAAAGGAGTAGTGACACTTTTCTTGGGATGAGTCTCAGTTAAGGGAATTATGGGAAGTGGTGTTTGTTGCTCACTGCCCTTTTTTGAAGGTTTTTTGTGATGCTCCCATCATCAGGGCAATAGTTGACAGAGGTAGGTTGGAGAATGGTTGGGGGATTCAGACTTCAGGAAGCTAGGCATGATTGGAGGGTAAGAACTGCAGCTGCCCAAACCCACAATAATACCGCTTATATACCCAAGCAGACTGTCTGTACAGAAATAGGTTGTGGGCATTCAAAAGTACCTTCAATCAATCCTTTTCCTTCAGATTCTCATTTAGCTTGCAACATCCACATCCAAATGTTGTTATTTCACACACACTATCTCTACTTTTAAATTGACGATTCTTTGGGGTAGAGGTTTGTATTCGTATTTCAGAACTGTGCCAGACCGTGTGTGCTGTCCCTAAGATAGCTTTGAAACATGCAGGTGTGTTCTCAGCATTAAAAAAAAAAAAAAAAAAAAAAAAAAAAAAAAAAAAAAAAAAAAAGAAAAAAAATCAAACAAGCAAAAAAATACAGTTTAGAAAGTTCCCAAACTCTCTAAGAGAGCTGTACAAGCATTTAAAGCACCCTTAGAGCTCACTTGAAAATGGGCCAAGCCACTTGAACCACAACATTGCTTTGTGCTTTATGCAAAAGCATCCATCTGCAACAACAAAACATACAGACAAAAAGACTAAATTGGAGAAAAGTTTGTGGAGTCACAGACTGCTCCTATCTCAGTTTTCTGTATGATGACTCCACTGTTGTGAAAGCACATAGTATTCAAAAGTGTATGAAACAAGACTCAGTTTGAGGTATTTGCTATCTCTTGTGGAGGGATAGCTGCTGTCCTTGTAATCAAGGAAGTCTACTAAGTTCAAACACCCATTTATCATACCATTAACTTCGTGCCAAATACCATAAAGAGGAAAGCAGCTTTATGAGGGGAATTACTGCTGAATTAAAGCTCAAACTGTTGTCCGTTGTTCATTTGCTACAGTCCATAGGTTCCTGGTGACACTCAGCTAATGAATTTTCTTGATGATTAACTACCCATTATATGTGGCCATTGTAATGGAAACATATTAGCTCCTGTTACAAGCGAGGTGGTTGTATCATTACTACAAGTGGACTGGGTTTTGTCTTTTTTTTTCTCTCCTCCTCCTCCTTCTCCTTCATGAAGTCAATGCAAAGATTGGGAAAATATCATTAAAATTCAACAATTTACTGAAAAGAAAATGCTGCTCTACTGAGCAGTAAAATGTATTTAGATGCAGATTTTTCATTAGCTGTTGAATTAAAAGAAAAGTAAAAGGCAGACATGGAGATAAACTAGCTCCTATTTGGAGATTTTACTTTTATTTTCAATATAACTGTAATTATACAAGACAAAATCCAGAAGTTTGTCAAAGAAAAAAGGAAAACAAGAAAAAGAAAAAAAAAAGA
>VWZE01018655.1:0-12800 GCA_013396675.1 Eubucco bourcierii
CAACCTTACTATTCTATGATTCTATGATTCTAAGTTGGATAACCTTGGTTAAAGTTACATTGACATTATATAGCTCAGCCTAATTTTCTAAGTGTGATGTACAGCTTTCTTCTGTTCCATACACAGTGTCTTCCTGAGCACGAAAATGAAGCTGAGAACAGCAGAAGGACAAATGAAGCTTGAAAAAAAGGAGAGGCTGCCTGAGCAATATGACTGAACCTGATGGACATCTTCAACACCTTCAGAATTGCCTCTGCAATAACAAAATACTTTGGAGCAACTTTGTTGTTCACTAGTCTCTTGCTTATAATCCTGGAAAGGTTATTAACTGGTCTTTAGTAGAAATGAGCTCTATTGCCAAGTGGCCAATGAATATTTCATTTGTATTTATTTATTTATAGGAGAGCTGAGTTTTAAAGGAAAGGCTTTCTTTGTGGTTTCTGGCCAGTGAGCAGCCAGTGTTTTAGCTATCTGCTACAATGTACTAATTGGGTTTGACCCTTGTAATTGTGTGTGTGTGTGTAAAGACACTCCTAATTTATTATTTATTGTAATTGTCTTCATTGATTATTTCCACTTGTGGAGTTTTGTGTATTGCTGTACTTGCAATGCATGACCCAAGCAGCTGAGCACTGCCCTTCACAGTTCCCTGCTCAAGACCTATTACAGCATTGAAATTTCTTTATAGCCATTACAAATATAAACCTTTGAGAAAATGCAACCAGAGAATTTACTGGGCAACTGGACCCTAAGCATACCAGAGGGTACCTCACCTGCTCACCAAACCCTGCTTGAGGAAAGTGCAGGTCTCCAGCCTTTGGTCTGAGCTATTGGTCCTGTGGGAATGCTCAACGTGACACTGGTTAGGCAGGAGAGCCACACTTGGACTACATGTGGCAGAGAACAGCTTCTGTGGGTGGTGCAACAAGTCCTACAACAGAAGAGAGGCAATACTAGAACCTCCCAGAGGGTTCCCAGGCAGTGTCTGAGCTCTCGGGCTCTGTTGGGAAAGAAGAGTCTCACAAGTGTTGTTGTGAAAGTAACCAGCTATAAAATGCTGATCTCTTTAGCTTAAAAAAAAAAACCACAAGAAAATCATAATAAATTAAAGAAGTGAAAAGCATCTAAGTAGCAAGAAATATTGTTAGATAGATATTTTCACTCAAAATCTTGTACTTTATGACTTCTCAGGGAGAACTCAAACATTTTAATTGAAAGGAGGATTCTTGCAGTGATAGCAAACCCTTTCCCTTCACTCTTTTTTTTCCCCCCTCAAAAACAGCACTGGAAGGTAGAGGGAAATATTTTTTTTTTTTTAACTGATATGACCAGTAAATATATTTAATATTTCTCTGCACCATGCACACATTTATTTTCAGCTGTTTACACTGTAGTTCTCTCTCACACACTTATTAACTACAGACAGTAAATTGTGTGGGTTTTCTCCCTGTATAGCAATGCTTTGTTGCAACATAGCAGTAATTCCTCTATCTTCATTTTATGTTTTATTGATCCCTGTTTTCATCATACTTTACCTGCTCTAACCTTATTGCTGCTCCTAAGGTCCTAAACGTGTCAGTCTGGACTACAAAGATTCATTTTTCTTCCAAGTTATGACCCCTTCCAGAATTTGGCTGTAACTTGGCCTTAAATCAGTGCTTTCAGTTAAAGAATACACCCACAGAAAGCTGATGATGCTTTCCAAAACTGTAGAAGGTTACACATGGACCAGAGTAGGTGCTTAAAAGAAATGTAAAATCCCATAAAGCTGGGAAAAAATATCTCATACAAGCATTAATGATGTCTTCAATGCTCTTTGCATTCTTCTATTTGCAACCAGCAAATAGAAAAACCTGAAAATTAGATTAGTTAAGATCTCCAAGTATTCCTTATATAGATAACTTAATTCAACTGTGTCTAATTAAGTGCAACAACTGCAGTGGAAAATATACCACAGGCAAAGCAGAGGTCTGGAATTGAAATCTTACCTTTGCCAATATGAGTTACAATATTGCCCTTTTCTTCTGTCAAGGCCTAGGGCTTAATTTTGTTTCTTCTTGCTGCTTTTCCTTGAATGCTAAACATCCCATTGGCTCAAAAAAAAATCAATATTAAATATTAGATATTAGCTTGAATTTGGTAGAAAAAAATATTGTGGCTGTTGGTCTCATGACTTAAGGTCTGTGGTAACGGGTTGGACTTGATGATCTTTGAGGTCTCTTCCAACCTTGGTGATACTGTGATGATCTCAAAGACTCATTTCAATGGGAAGAACTTTTCTTCTGACAGAGCAATGCTCTTCTCTTGCACAGAGAGTAAAAACACCTTTTATAAATTTCTTGCCTGTCCCCCACTAACGTTTAGAATTCTGTTATGATCATCATACAGTCTGGTGGGGAGGATTAGGGAAATTCTATTCATTTTCTCTTTGCCTTTCCCAGGTTGCCAATAGCTTATGGGCACGTGTCTAGGTTAAACAAGTCTTTACTGTAACTATGCATTAGCAGCAGACTGCTTTCCTTCTTTCTTTCTCAATTAGACCTGCTGAAAGAAATGGGCAAGGTATTACATTTGGGACAGAATTACATGAACTGTTTCTGGATGACTCTTTCCACAAGGCATGAGTGCAAGCATCCCATGACAGGGTGAGAATTGTGGCCATCATCATATACTGACCTGCAATTCAGGTCTATTCCCCAACTTCAAAGCTTTTTTCCTTCCTTCTCGTGGTAATATAGAGAGTGACATGAAAGAATAAAATCTTCCTAAAATAGTGTGTGCTCCAGCTACTTGGGCAGAAATTAATTTGTGCCCTCTTGGCCTACCTTCTGAGTTTAGGGTTGCTGGATGGCAAGATAGTACTCAGTAAGATGGGAGTGATCCTGAAACCTGGGTCCAGCAATTGGAAGAGTGATGACAAACAGTTTTGAGTAGCAGTATATGTCTGTCCTTCAGCAAGTGGGTGATACCTACTCAGATAGGTACTGGAGTTTGTTTTCCCTATCTTGATTTTCTCTGAGACCACTCAGTACACTATAGGAAGTAGAACAGGTTTGGGGATGAAAATTTCCATGAGGTGCATTTGTGTTACCTATCCCTTAGGCATTTTCTTAAAACCCTGTGTTGCCTCTTCAGTATTTACAGCCTCAGTTCCTCTGCCTCAAAAGTAATTATGCTCATGATGAATCCTTCTAGCCTGGCACTAAAACTACATGTAACAGCAACCAACTGCCCTATACTCACCAGCTAACCTACTGAAAAATCAATGCAATCATTAATTACACAAATATTTGCCATTACAGTAGTTTATCACCTCACTCTGCTGTGAATTGCATTCTTAACTAGGTGTGCAGCCTCAGTGTTCTAACAACACTAAACAGGACACTTGCAGTGTTCCAATTTTACCTGTTCCCTGCATGTATACATTTCCAAGCTGTGCATTTCAAAGCTTGTAACTAAGTTTTCCTGCAAGATTTAATATTAATAAACAATTTTCATAGCTATTAAGAATCTCTGCCTGGATATTAAAATTAATATCATAGAATCATAGAATGATAGAACCATAGAATGGTAAGGTTGGAAGGGACCTCAAGGATCATCTAGTTCTAACCCCCTGCCACAGGCAGGGACACCTCCCACTAGTACAGGTCACTCAAGGCCTCCTCCAACCTGGCCTTGAACACCTCCAGGGAGGGAGCATCCACAACTTCCCTGGGCAACCTGTGCCAGTGTCTCACCACCCTCAATGCAAACAACTTCCTCCTAACATCCAGTCTAAATCTCCCCTCTGCCAGTTCAAATCCATTGCCCCTTGTCCTGTCATTACAAGACCTTGTCAATAATCCCTCCCCAGCCTTCCTGTAGGCCCCCTTCAGATACTGGAAGGCTACTCTAAGGTCTCCTGGAAGCCTTCTCTTCTCCAGGCTGCGCAGCCCCAACTCTCTCAACCTGTCCTCACAGCAGAGCTGCTGCAGCCCTCTGAACATCTTCATGGCATCCTCTGGACCTGATCCAACACTTCCATGTCCTTCCTGTGCTGAAGGCTCCAGAACTGCACACAGGACTCCAGGTGGGGTCTGACAAGAGCAGAGTAAAGAGGCAGAATCCCCTCCCTTGCTCTGCTGGCCACGCTTCTCTTGATGCGGTCCAGGACTCAGTTGCTGTCTGGGCTGCATGCACACACTGCAGGCTCATCTTGAGCTTTTCATCACCCCAGACCCACAGGTCCTTTTCCTCAGGGCTGCTCTCCATTCACCATTCACCACCCAGCCTGTATAACCACACTAAAGACGATGGAAAAATATTGCTTACAAAATGAATACTGCAAAGCGTAGCTGTGGAATCTTTTCCATCTGATAAATATTTAAAATGAAGACTGTTTACATCACATTAGTTTGGACCAACTGCGTGTCTCGTTTAATGTAAGTACTTTGTTTTCACCATATAGTGGTGTCACATCTATTGCTCTGAAAAATTGATGCTCCTTTGTACATAATTCATAGTATCGTGCCTGCTGCCATGAGTGAAAAATGTTTCATGTATTCATGGGATTACTTCTCTAACATTTTCAAGGTCAGGTATTTAATTGATGCTTGATTCCAATTCTGTCTATGTCAGCATGTTAATTTAAAAAAAAAAAAAAAAAAAAAAAGGGAAATGACAAAGAGAATGTTTCTTAAGATAAGTTTCCATCTCTGCAGTGTACACAGAGAACATGGTGAAAGCCTCACAGCTGATTTATGCTGACTCTTCTGTACCAGAACTCTTCATCACAGGGTCTCTGATTTTGTTTTTCAGCTGTAGTGTAATTATTGAGAATTTTCAAGGCTACTGCCAAGAGATCCAAAATCTTTCCAAGCATAATACTGTCTTCTAAGTTTGTTATTATGTTGCCTGATGTTTGTTGTCAGAGAGGTATTTATGTGGTTGTGTTTAAAAGTGTTTATAGCCCTTGGAAGGTGGCTTATGAAGCTTCGACTTTCCTGGGTGCCTTTGGTCAGTGGTTGCATGAGCAGTACCCAACATAGCAGCTAGCTGCTCATGCACTCCAGCCCCCCAGTCCTCCAAGCCAATGGGTCACTGGTTCTTAGCTTTCCTCCAAACTTTTGGAATGCTTGGACAGACCATCTCTAGCTCAGCCCACAAGTTATGAAGCTGGGCAGCAGGAGCTGAGATTCACCTTCAGCCAGGTGCACTTCATTGATCTCCTGTCTTTTGTATCAGTGTAACAATGACAGAGCTGGAAAATGCTGGAAACTCATGTTCACCAAGGGATTCAACTGACATAAGGTTAATCAATTAATCTGCTGTGCAAACAGGAATGAAATTCCTCAGATTTAACCAAATACCCCAAAGCTGCCCTAATACCACTCTGAATATGTGAATCTGAGGAAAGTCACTTTGCAAACCAGCTCTGCAGCCAGGAATAACAGAAAGAAGTCTGCAAAATCCAGCAAGGTCAGCTGCTAAAAGTCAAAATGATTCTCTAAAGACCTGCAAAAAGTGAAGAATGTAGGAGAAACTAGGGGTGTGGAGGTAGGGAATGAGGAGAAGAGGGAGCTAGAAAGGGAGAGGGGAGTAGCACAGAAATACAAATAATAAATGTGTCTTTTGGCATTTTTGCTCTGCGATGCTCTCAGCAGAACTTGAAAAGGACTTGGAAAAGTTTCCTGATCATTTTTCTTATTAGTTTAATCCTTATTTCAACATACACTTGGTCCCCCTAAGACTTGGAAATAAAAGCAAATGCAGTAACTCATTCTGTTTACTCAACTTTGCTGAAATAAGATGATATTGTAAGGGTGATATGTGCTGCCAGAGTTGGACAGATGGTTTGTCTCCTGAGAGGTCTGTGTCCCTAAACTATAAAGGAGAATTAAAAAACTTAAATGAAGTTAACTTTCTTAAAAAAAAAAAAAAGTAGTTGCACTTTTGTTTCCTTCATTTCTTGCCATGTGCTTTGGAACTCCAACTCCGGATGAAAGAAGGGGAAATTATGTACAGGTGTAGCTTGTCTTTTTTGGCTTTGCAGTGGCATTAGCTATGTCTTGTCTACTGTGTTATCTCTAACACTGGGGAAAGAAAGTCCATAGTAGATCATAAGAAACTGGGATAGAGTAGAGCTGAAGGAGCCATTGGCCCTATCTGCAGGTAACACTCACCCTGCCTAAGGATTCCCAGTGAATACTTGCCTAATTTTTTAATTTTGTTTTTACGAGCCTCCAGTGATAGATTGCCATCTGTCAATAAATTTGCTGTCTGGAAAAGTATTTAGCAATCTTGTTTGGGTGATTTGTTTGTTGTTGGGTTTTTTTGTTTGTTTGTTTTTGTTTTGTTTTGGTTTGGTTTGGGGTTTCTTTGAGAATTCTATTTGCTTTTAAAGCCCAGTATAAATATCTTCTATGTCAAAAGTTACATCTGCTATTTACCTATCTAGAGCAGAATTGCGACATAATTTGCTTGTGTTGGTCTAGAAAGATACAGTGATGTCTTTTTAACCTTTTCTAGCCTGGTCTCTAAATATCTGTTCATGGACTATATTCTTAAAGTCTGCCTGTTCTCACTGCCCCATTCAGACCTTGTTTTGCTACTTCACCACCTTCTTAGGAAAGCCCAGAAGGCAAACACTGCTCCAAATAGGCTAATCCTGAAAGCAATATCTAGAAGATCCTTTTCCAGCAGGATGATTTGTCCTGAGAAAACAATGAGCAGTGCCATTCCTGGCTGATTCTTAGAAACTGTTGAATCTAGGCCTCTCACAAATCATTCTTCAGTGTGTGGTTCAGCTGTTCAAATGATCCACCAGCAATTCCCAGTGGGAATGGAATAGGCATAAGCCACTCGATTGTGGATGTTAAGGCCAATGTGGAAGGGTAAATTAGGGCTGCTTCAGGCCATTTGGCCTAAGTGTCAGGGAATGTTTCCAAGATCCACTTGATCTGCTAGCATGGATGTAATGGCTGCTGTTGAAGAATTGCTGTTTAAGGTAGCAACATATGTTCTGCTTCCATTGGAATTTTCTGCTTTGTTATCAGATGTTTTTTTCACCACAAAATGATTTGATAGATTATTTCCTGAAGAAAAAAACCAACAAAAACCAACAACAAAAAAAGAGAGAGTGTATATATACTCTTTTAAAAACTTATTGGTATTTCTAGGACAAATGTTCTATTTTGTACAAGTTATTGAGGGTTCATGGCGTTCTTTCTGTTGTTTGTTTTTCTCCTGTGATTAAAGCCCTTTTTTTTCTCACATAAGCTTTTCATGATAGAGGATGGAAGGACAGGGAGAGATATTTCACGTGCTAGAATGGCCAAAGTCATGGGAGGAATTGGAGCAGAGACCTCTGTTTCTGAAGTCAGTGCCCAGATGAATGTGCTGTGGATATCTAAGCAATATCTGCCTCTCAAAATTTAAGGGGCGGAATATTTTGAGTTAGCTGATTCACAGCATCTTTCAAATATTTGTTGGAGGAAGATGTCTTAGTATTCTCCTTTTGAAAAACAGGCAAAAGTTTAGAGTCTCCTTGTCCTCATGTTTGGATGTTTGTTACTGTGAGGAAGGAAAGGCTAAATGGTTTGCACTCAAAACATTACAACTATTTGTCCCATAGATGAATAATTATAACTTCAGCTCAAGAGTGGCTCAGTTTTACCCTGGGTATTACTTTCTGCGTTGGGTTGTGTCTCCTAAATGCTCTACTATGTGGTTGGATTCTGGGTTTGAGTTTCATTGCTGATTGAGTGTTTCCTTGGATTAAATCCAGACTTGAGTGGAATTTTTGGAAGAACAAAGGAAGAAGAGGCAATTGCCACCATCCCTTGTTCTTCCAAAAGGATGAGTATGGATTTGTTAAAGTCTCAGTCCCCAGACTCTCCTTTCTGGGTTTTCAAATTGAAACCCTTGTGTCTGTGTGTAAAACCTAAGACATTTGAATTTGAAAGACATGACAGATCACAAGCACGTAGAGGGAATTTAGGATTAATTTATTTTCACAATAATTGTTTTCAGAGCAGCTTTAGGAGTGTGGGGATTTGGCTAACGGCTTTCAAATGTCTGAGAAGAGAGATATGAAAAATACAGACTGTGATGCATAACACAACCAAGTATTCTGCAAAGCTGAAAAGCACACAATGACTGGATCAGTGTACTTTGTCAGTAAGTGAGGGCAGGACATTTATTGTATTATTCTTCACTGTAGGCTTTGTCCGGATGTAAATGGAAGGTTGAAAGCATTCAGCCATCAAAATTGATAATGAAATCTCAGTCCTCAGGGAACTCCCACTCAGGAAACTGAACCAGAAATGATCTTATTAGAGTGTGTGTGAGAGCAAATGAAAAATGATGCAAATTGTACAGCAGTGCATGATAGTGAGATTTCCTGGCATCCATGAATCATCAAATTGCTCTGATCAGATATAGACATAGATTTTTCTGCCCTGCAGTGCATTTTCACTGATCCAGATTAGCTGAAACCAAAAGCTTTGAAAGGAGGATTTCCCTTTTTTTGTGGAGTATGAAATACTACAAGGTTCAGTCAATTCACTCTGCCTCATCAAGTCCAAGAGCTGGGGACTGAACTGGTTGCCATAGTTTGTTGTCATGTCTGTCAGCAAGTTGGTACTGCTTGGTTCCAGAAGGCACTTCAGGGATAAGAACTGCTTTTTTCTTTTTCTCTTTTCTTTTTTTCTTGAAGGTAATACCTGCAGTATTTGGTTGGGGTGCTCTGATCCATATTTTCTTCTACAAATGTGCACATAAACAATGTTATTACTGATTTGCAGCAGGTTCTGAAGTGGGTATCCCTTAGTCTCTCTAGCTAACACAGTTCATGTGTATAAATAATTAGTAAAACTAAGATAACTATGGTTGGTGCTCCCAGGGAGAGCAAGCAATTGTTCTGTCCAATGTATTTTTCTGCTTCTAAGAGTTTGTTCTTAAACAATCATAGAGTGGTAAGGTTGGAAGGGACCTCAAGGATCTTCTGGTTCCAAACTCTTGCCATAGGCAGGGACACCTCCCACTAGTACAGGTTACTCAAGGCTTCATCCAACCTGGCCTTGAACCCCTCCAGGGAGGGAGCAGCCACAACCTCCCTGGGCAACTTGTGCCATTGTCTCACCACCCTCACTGTAAAGAACTTCCTCCTGACATCCAGTCTAAATCTCCCCTCTGCCAGTTCAAATCCATTGCCCCTTGTCCTGTCATTGCAAGCCCTTGTAAATAATCCCTCCCCAGCCTTCCTGCAGGCCCCCTTCAGATACTTATGCCAAGTGCAAAACAGTCTGTGTGTGTGCATGTGTGTGTGCAAATCCAGGCTAGAAAAGACTACATGCAAGATATATGTATTTTAGCAGTGTACAATTGGACATATAAATATAAGAAAGACAGGAGCTGATACATTTGGATGAGTTTATTTGTATAAAATAAGATGCACAGGCCACAGCAAGTGCTAAATATGTTAAGCTGGAACAGTTGATCATCTTTTTATCATCTCAAAGTACCTCACAAATCATTATTTTACTTCCCAGGGCCTTTGAGAGATGAGTCAACAGTAAGTTATTGATAATTTTGTTGTCATAAATAGCAGGTGAATTCCATGAGGCAAAACAGCCTTTCTCTAAGTGGAGGTGTTGAACCTGTAGCAGGTCCTTCCAGACTCAAAGAGTCAGATTTAACCTTTGATATTTGCTGAGCTGAGTTAGTGTAATTTATTTTAAATGGTTGCTGTAGAATAGTACTGCTAATGAGAGCCTTAATTCACTGTCCCTCCTGGTTATTATCATTATTAGTATTAAAATACTACTAGACAATCTCTTTATAAAGTAAGGTGGCTGTACAGCGTGGAGGAGTAACTGTGAAGGTCATGCAGTATCTTGGGAGACTCTCCCCATCTCTAACTCCAGCAGTCTTGTTGCAGAGTTATTCACTGTCAGATCTGTTCGGCTCAGAGGTCTTGAGGCAGGAATGCTGTGGTGCCAACTGGAGCTGGAGCTGGCTGCCTGGCTGGGACCTCACCTCAGGCTGTTGGCACCCGGTCCCTGGGAGGCTGTAGTGCAGTGCTTTTGGTTTAGCCTCTGCCCAAGAGGAGGGCAGGAGGGGAGCTGGAAATAGAAAATGTGTCCCTGACTGCAGGCAGGTTTCCTGTTAGGTTCATGGTGTGAGTACACAGGTCACAGGCAGAGGACTGTTTCCCCCACACCACAGGATCAGGCTCTGGGGACTGTGCTGCCTTCTACACAAGACAGAATAAAGGAAACTGTTTACTGCAGTAGATCTTTACAACATTTTGCCCTTCATAGTTTACTGATTGCTAGCTTAGATGAAGTTGCTTTTGCTTAAAATTGATAGTATTGAAATCCGGCAAGAGTAGGACACTTTCACTCCTTTCTTCCTCTCTTGATCGTGGCACCAAATTTATTTTAGTTCTTTTGCTGCTTGTTTCCATCAGGCAGTGCAGAGGGAGTGCAGCTCCCACAGCTGCAGATCCTCACTTTCATCTCCAGCATTCACGCAGAGCTCTACGCACCACTGACAAATGACATAAAGATACAGTGCAATTTCTTCATGGTTTCTTATATACAGCATTTTTCTAATGGCTGTAAGATGAAAAGTAGCAAAGAAGCATATCCAAATCCAATCTTGCCTTCACTGGGTGTAAAACTGTTTGATTCATTTGCTCTTTTTCTGTATTTAGTGCTGGAAGCTGAGACCCTTCCTTTGTGATCTGATCAAGCAAGCACCACAGATTTTTGTGGAAGGGCCATACAGGATTGGAATTGTGCAAGAACCTAAAATGAATACTGAAGTAATTACTGCCAGCTAGATAAAAATATACTCTGTGCCAGCATCAGAAGTGTAATGAAGGACCTTTAAACTCCTCATATTCCTTTAATTCATTTGCTTTATAGCTGGGCAAAGAAACAGTTACACTACCTGCTGTAGTTTCATTCTTTTAACTGAATGATAGGATTATTTCAACTTTTTGTATGTATTAAAAAAAAAAAAAAGGCATTAAATGAATTACATTAAGGAAAAGTGACATATTAATAATTCAGAGATAGCAATTTCGTTTCTCAGTGCCTACTTTGGATCCTCATGGTCTAATAAATCTCAACTTCAAAGCAGTTTCTTCAGGACCCAAGAATGGAGCTTGAGTGTTCAGCATTAAAGATTGCTTCTGACTTTGATAATTCCTTATATATGCAGGGACAGTTCCCTTTACCTCTGTCTCTCTTTTTCTCCTCCTTGGGTGTTTTTTTTTTTGGGGGGGGGTTTTTTGGGGTTTTGTTTGTTTGTTTTTTTGTTTGTTTGATTGTTTTTTTTTCTTTTGTTTTGTTAAAGCTTTATAGTTGAACTGTTTGTATGGACTGGGTGGTGATGTGAAAATAAATTCTTTGTGAGGATATTGCATTTCCTTGAAAATGTCTTTGTTTCTCAGAGCAACATAGGGGCTGAAGGATGAGCATGTGTTCTGCGGCAGGTACCTGATAGTATTGATTTGCAGCAAAATGGTGTTAAAGTCTCCATGTCATAATGAAAGCAGACAACATTTCATCAGGAGTCTTGTCTTGCTAGGGTATTCCTCTCACCTGGAATAGGAATGGTTTCTATGCGTTTTCCCATGGAGGAGAGGGGAAGTGTAGACTTTACTGGCAGTAATATACTTGGGTGTGCCTTTAACAGCTTAACATTTGTATACTGATCTTCAGCTTTCCTTTACAGCTATTGATGTGCATTAGAAGACCAACTTGAGACTACAGACCTTAAAAAATTCCATTCCAAGTTAATGATGTGGATTTCCATCATTAATTTTAAAACCAGAAAACTTCATCCCTTTGCTGTATTGATTTGCTAATGAGAGCCCTTCCCTGCTCTCCTGTGTGTGCTGCTTGTGTTGTACATTGGCCCAGCAGGACTTGGGGTGATCTGGAGGTGATGGCTACTCTCAGCAGGACTGTTTCTAATTTATTACACCTGAAATTCATAACTGAGTTTGTCTGGATGATTCTTTATTTCCTGAAGAAACCCTTTTTTCCCCCCAGCTATCTCAGCTTTCTAACAAGGAAGAGGTGTGAAAGAAAATCTGGCATCGTTTGCAGACCATCAGTTCTGCAACTAGGAACATACAGGCAGCTGTGCCTGGCCTTGGGCAGCAACCCTGAGTGTGTTCATCACTCACTCTGGCCTCCTCCTCCTCTCTCCCTTCTATAGCTGAAGAAAGCAGAGGAGTTAAGTAGGTGGCTCACAAGCCAGAGGGTGCACCCTGGATCCTCAATAGAAGATCTACCCTGCCTTGCACTGGACCCACTGAAATCTCCCTTTGCCTTTGCTCTGTTGTCGCAAAAGAAGGGAAGATAATCTCTTAAATTATGGGATGTAGGACTGAGACTAAGGTAGAAATGTGAGAAACTGTCAAGTGTCTTCTTAGATACCCACAGTCTTTTTATTCCTCACAACTTCCATGTTTTCTGTGCATGGTAGTATTGCCAGCCAACTCCTCCTTTATCACAGAATCATAGAATCAAGCAGGTTGGAAGAGACCTCCAAGCTCATCCAGCCCAGCCTAGCACCCAGCCCTAGCCAATCGACCAGACCATGGCACTAGGTGCCCCAGTCAGGCTTTTCTTGAACACCTCCAGGGACGGAACAACCAGGTTGGAAAAGACCTCTAAGATCATTGAATCCAACCTAGCACCTAACCCTTGTCATTAAATAAGCCATGGCACTAAGTGCCTCATCCAGCCTCCTCTTAAACACCTCCAGGGATGGGGACTACACCACTCCCCTGGGCAGCCCAT
>VWZE01018655.1:12983-35178 GCA_013396675.1 Eubucco bourcierii
CCTCTCCTCACAGGGCTGTGCTCCAGGTCCCTCACCAGCCTTGGTGCCCTTCTCTGTAGACCTTCCAGTATCTCAACATCTCTCTTGAATTGAGGGGCCCAGAACTGGACACAGCACTCAAGGTGTGGCCTGACCAGTGCTGAGTACAGGGGCAGAAGGACTGTCCTGGTCCTGCTGGCCACACTGCTCCTGATGCAGGCCAGGATGCCATTGGCTCTCCTGCCCACCTGGGCACACTGCTGGCTCATGTTCAGCTACTCTCTACCAGCACCCCCAGGTCCCTCTCTGCCTGGCTGCTCTCCAGCGACTCCGACCCCAGCCTGTAGTACTGCTTGGGGTTGTTGTGGCCAAAGTGTAGAACTCTGCACTTAGCTTTGTTGAGTTTCATCCCATTGGCCTCTGCCCACCCTTCCAGCCTGCCCAGGTCCCTCTGCAGGGCCCTCCTACCCTCCAACAGATCGATGACTCCTGTGAGTAGCTGGACATTCCCTGTGCATTCCTTGGCTTTTTCTAAGTGGGCACACCCATAGAAAGAGCAACTGTTACCAATTGCTGAAAAAATTCCTTACTCAACCATATTTCTCCCCTGCAGAGCACATCTCTCAGGCTGTGTTGGGATTAGTCACAGTTGCACGGTAATGACATTTTTTATACTACCTGGGTGTACTTTTTTTCCTACAGAGTTCTCTCCTCTGAGGCATCTCTGCTGGAAAGAGCTTAAAGAGCTGATGCAGCAGAACTGGAAAAAAAAAATATATTTCCATGGGGAATTTAGTGCCCATTTATCATGGCTGACCTTCCTGGGGTGGGACAGCAGCACTTGCTGTTGCCTTTGCATCCTTTCAGACACAGTGCAATTTAATAGTCTTGTAGCCAGCAGGCTTCTAAATTATCAAAGCATACACTCATATTGCTAAAGAAAAATAGAAGTAAAATGAAGTAATGTTTCTTTCAAGAGGAAACAGATAAATCAAAGAAGTTAGGGGAAGGCATTAATAAGAGTGAGTAGGGGAATTATAGAAATAAAGATGTTTTAGAGCAGCCTTCTAAAATTATGGAAAGAGAAGTGGTCTTTTTACTGCCTCTGAATGGTGTAGGGACATGTGTTGGAATTTTAGCAAGATTCAGGCCCCATCCCTGCTTCAAAATTTATCCAAAGTATACTCTTCAACTGTGGACACTTGTTAGAGCTCAAGAGAGCTGAAATTCCAGTGTTTCACCTGCTCCTGCTTATTCTATAAGCTTTGACTAATGAACCATCTCTCTCATTTGCCACAGAGTATTTGGGCAATTAGACAAGGCTGAAGTGGGCTTAATAACTTCAAAAAGGAGTCACTTTTCTTCAGTGTTTACTATAAATGCTTTTGCTGCATTGTTGCTTCTTGACCTTTTCCTGGTGGTTTCATCACCCTACACACACACTTCTCTCTCATTTTCACTAATGCAGCTCTGCCTCTTTCTAGGTAGCTGTTTCAACAAGTTGTGGATTCCAGATCATTAATTTTTGCACTTTAATCAGTTATTTTTGGCCAGCAGATCAAGAGAGGTGAGACTACCGTTTTGTTTTGGTTAGACCTCACCTGGACAGCCTTCAACACATGGACCTGATGGAGTGAGTCAAGAGGAGGGACATTAAAATGATCAGGGGGTTGGAGCACCTCTGCCACAACAACAGGCTGAAGGAACTGGGTTTGTTCAGCCTGGAGAAGAGGAGACTCTGAGGAGACCTGATAGCAGACTGCCAGTACCTGAAGGGGTCTACAAGAAGGCTGCAGAGGGACTGTTTGCAAAAATCTGGGGTAATAGATGAAGGACAATGGTTTGAAATCAGAGAAGAGTAGACTCAGATTGGATGTCAGGAACAAGTTCTTTACCACAAAGGTAGTGGAACACTGGAACAGGTTGCCCAGGAAGGTAGCTGAGGCCCCATCTTAGGAGATGTTCAAGGTCAGGCCACACAAGGCTCTGAGCAACCTGATCTAGTGAAGGATGGCCCTGTTTACTTGAAAAAGCTTGGACTAGATGACTTCTAAAGGCCCCTTCCATCCTAAACTATTCTATGAAATTATTCAAAACACAGCTGTATAACTTCTTTCAGACCATCAGAGCATTCCATGGGTTAATTTGTGACTATGAGCCAAGCTGTAAGTAGATGCAGTCACCAGAACATGTGACAGGAATGTATTTTCCTCTTGTTCATGAAGCCCAGATCATACAGTGGCTCTTCTTTTATCTTTCACCTCTGACATCTCTCATGTCTCCAGTTTGTGTACATGAGAGCTATGCTGTGCCCTCAGGCTGTTTTGTGATCCCTGTGGTAGATCTGGCATCATCCAACAGGGTTGGTGTTGTTAGCAGTCCTGTGACCCTAAGACATCTGTTAGTTGTGGCTTGATTATCTTACTTGTTCTCACCACTAGGAATGCTTTTAAAAGTGGTAAGTCATGTTAGACTGAAGCTTCTCTGACACATTGCAGCCCCTTATGCTGCTAAGTGATCTTGCATAATTTTGGCATAAAATCTATCAATCGAGTCAATGTTTTCAGAGGAGGTACACAGCTTCAGCAGCTTCTCCTCATATACTTATTTTTCTCTGAAATAGGAGGGAAATGTGTGTTTTGTAAATATTTCAGAACAGAAGGATAAAATATTCATCAAATGCACTGGCAATTTGATCACATTACTTCCCTTCTTTGCCCACCAGACTCAGAACCTGTTTGCTTTCTTCACCAGACGGCTCTCTTGGATACATGAGAGTACAATACACACTTCATCTTGGTGCAAGTCTGATGGTTGCCTAAAATGCTCCATGCTGCACCTGACCCAGACACCACCAGTCTTGCAAAGAAGTTGTCCTAGTTGAGATCTGTGGTTGTGCTCACACAAAGCATCCTTCATGTGCTGTGCGGAGCCTGCGGTGATCATTTGCAGCATCTGTGGTCCTGCTGTTTTCTCAATGTGGAGTTCTGGATTGTTTAAGCAAGAACAAAGAGCACTTGTATCTTCTGAGTATCTCCTAATGAAGTAACAGAATGTCAGGGGCTGAATGGACCTTAAAAGCTCATCCAGTCCCACCACTCTGCCAGAGCAGGATCTCCTAGAACAGGTCACACAGCAATGTCTCCAGGTGGGTTTTCGCTATCTCCAGAGAGGGAGACTCCACAACCCCCCCGGGCAGCCTGTTCCAGGGCTCTGTCACCCTCACAGGGCAAAAATCCTCCTCATGTTTACATGAAACTTCCTATGCCTCAGCTTCCAACCATTGCCCCTTGTGCTGTCATTGAGCATCACCCAGCAGAGCCTGGCTCCAGCCTGCTGGATTACATATTTATAAATGTTCATGAGGTCACCTCTGTCCTCTTCTCCAAACTAAAGGTAGAGTTAAATGCTCCCAGGAAAAGCTTTTTCTTTGAATCTTTTCCCCATCAAGGCTCCAATATACTAGAGAACCGAAATCTTGGTTTTGTTTCCATAAATACAGAATCATAGAATCATTTCACCTGCACAAGACCTTTAAGATATTCCACCACAGTACTCTTCATCTGACTGCTTCGTGATGTGATGTTAGTATCTTTCTAATTCCAGTCACTAAGGGAATTTCACAGTTGAAAGAGTTGGCTGGATTTGATAGTAGGAAAAATGCATGTAGATAATTCAGCACTGGTTGTAAGTGCATATCTCAGGTGCTCAATATCAAACCACAGTTTTGGTCTTCACCTTTGAATACTTTTCTTGCTGCAGTTCCACTGTGATATAGATACAAAGCACAAATAATATGTATATGATCAGGCACAAAAAGCTGAGCAAGGCAGAAATTTTGTCTGACATTCCAAGCCTATGCTCTAACAGTTGGGTAATTGAAATGCAAGTAGTTTAACAAGTACTCCAGGCAAAGAGTGGTTTAGAACACAAGGGAAATTGTTATGTGGCACTTATAGATAGTTTGCAAGCACACAGATGCCTCAAAATGCAAATACTACCTACCTGGAGATATGCTTTAGGTACAGAAGACTCTGGTGTTTTCTTTTTCTGGAAAGGTAGCCACGATTGAGTTCAGAAGCTCAAAGGAACATAAAGATTTCAAAATCCATCTGGCTGTGTTCCTGTTCCTTAAAAATCAGTAGGTCTTTGTATCAAGGTCATTATACATATAAACACACATTTTCATTTTCACAGAATCACAGAATTAATCAGGTTGGAAAAGACCTCTGAGATTATCAAATGTAATCTATCACCTGACACCTTGTAATTCACTAACCCATGGTACCAAGTGCCTCATCCAGCCTCCTCTTAAACACCTCCAGGGATGGGGACTCCACCACCTCTGAGGGCAGCCCATTCCAATGCCAACCACTCTTTCCATTAAGTGCTTCTTCCTAACATCCAACCTAAACCTGCCCCGATGCAGCTTGAGTCTGTGTCCTCTTGTTCTGTCCTTGGGTGCCTGGCAGAAAACCCAACCCCACCTGGCTACAACCTCCCTTCAGGTAGCTGCAGAGAGCAATGAGGTCTGCCCTGGGCCTGCTCTTGTGCAGGCTGCACACCCCCAGCTCCCTCAGCCTACATTTTGTATATGTAAAGGACATTATCTGTATTGACAAAGTGACTTTTGTGATTCTGATATTATTTGCTGGTTTTGGTTTTTTTTGGTTTTTGGGGTTTGTTTTGGTTTTTTTTGTTGTTTTTTTTGTGTGTGTGTGTTTTTTTTTTTTTTAATTTGAATTGCTGATTTTAAGAAATCACAAAGCAAACCAGAGACACAATCACATGAGGAAGGACAATGAAGCTATCACTTTGGCTGGTAGCCTCTGGATGCTCTGACCTTGCAGCTCTGTTGATAGCAGTTACCACTTATGACTAGATCAGGTGTTTGAAAATTAGGGTTGTCAAAAGCAGTTATGAGTTACCTCTCTATTTGCTACTCGCAGTCATTACTCTAAATGCTGTGGAAGGGCAAGCACAGACTTCTTAAAAATTGATGTGGCACTGACTGCCTGACTTATGAAATATAGATGTGACAAAAGGCTTTGAGAAGACTTTTATTTGTTGTGTTGACATCATCACTTCTGTACAATCACGCTTCAGGTATCTCAGTTGCTCCTTGTAGCTCTTCCTAGAGGTGATATAAGCTAAGGTTAACAACATTCACCTTGCAGGTCTTTTGAATTGATTCTAATAGTGTATTAATAGGCACTTTTGCAACAGTAGAAAATGACCCAACCATGTTTTGACAGCTACCAGCATCTTACTGGAAGACAAAATTTATTAAGAATGCTGTGCACAGAAATGCTGTTGGGAAAGATTTAGAGTACAGCCAGGGCTCTAAGGCTGGTAGCTTTGCCTCCTCAAGGCAAAGACCCTGAAGCAGTGATATGGAAAAACTTATGTTTTGCAAACACAACTATTTTATTGTTAGCAGATACTCATCAATTACTCCACTACATTTGAATAAGTTGGGAGAGCTTCTTTATATTCTTTGTAGTTGTTCAGTTTAGGTTTGGTTTTCTTTGGCTGTTTGTCATTGTTTGGTTTGAGGTTTGTGGTTTTGGTTGGGTTTTGGGGTTTGTTTTTTGGGGGGGTTGTTTGGTTTGAGGTTTGTGGTTTTGCTTGGGTTTTGGGGTTTGTTTTTTGGGGGGTGTTTGGTATGTTTCTGTTTGTGGTTATGGTTGGGTTTTGGGGTTCATTTTGGAGGAACTGTTTGGTATGTTTATGTTTGAGGTTTTGGGGTTTGTTTTGGAGGAGTTGTTTGGTATGTTTCTGTTTGTGGTTTTGGTTGGATTTTGGGGTTTGTTTTGGGGGGTGCTTGGTATGTTTCTGTTTGTGGTTTTGGGATTTGTTTTGGGGGGGTGTTTGGTATGTTTCCATCTGTGGTTTTGGGGTTTGTTTTGGGGGAGTTGTTTGGTATGTTTATGTTTGTGGTTTTGGTTGGGTTTTGGGGGTTGTTTTGGGGGCTTGTTTGGGTTTGGGTTTTTTTGGTTGTTGTTTGTTTTAAATAGACTTAGTGGACTTTTTAGACTTTATAGTCTTAACCAGGACCCAAGATTCATGGCTTAATGCTTCAACACAACCTTAATATTCCCTCCTACAAGAACTCCAGTTGACCAATGACTTCCTTCTGACCCATACAGCAATCACTTTCTCATCAAGCCCCTCTGGATTTCTGATTGTGCTGTGAAAATTTAATATTTCATGCTGTCCTGAGTATATACCATAGACTTCTTTCCAGAGTCCTGTGTGCTGTGAGGCTCTGCCCCGTGCCTTTAAGTTAGACAAATATGTTCTCTTGAAACTAAGAGTTGGCTGACCTACTGATTCAAGAATATTCCAGTGAGACTACTCTCAGCTCTTGCTGTTGGAATAGCAATGAAAATGGAGGCTGGAGAAGACTCCAAGTTTCTTGGGTAGGTCTAATGAGGACCTGTTTGTCCTGCAACAAATGATTGGTATTGCCATGCATGACATTTTCATGGGAGATGATCTAGTGAATGGAAATAGCATATGCGTTACAAACCAAATGGTTTTAAAACTCCTCTCCCTCCAAAGGGGGGAGTGAAAAAAGGGAGAAAGAAAAGTTAAAAAATAAATCTGATCTTACCTGTCCTAATGGGAGGTGTCTCTGCGTATGGCAGGGGCTTGGAACTAGATGATGCTTGAGGTCCCTTCCAACCTTACTATTCTGTGATTCTATGATTCTATCTTATCAAGTTGATTTTTATTTCTTTTTTAGATGATCAAAATGTTTAAGGTGAAGGAGATTTATTTTTCATGATTTAGGGTAAGCTTTTCATTTGTCTCAAAGATTACTTCCCTAAGTTGAAAGCTGACTTACTCCTGACAAAGGAATGACTTAATTTGAAGCTAATATAGAGAATAGTTATTAAATTGTCTCTCATGTTCTGGCTTACAAGGAGATTGCTCTGTATGCTAATTTAGCAGTCAAAATAATAAATAACTCCTCTGGAACCCAGCCCACAAAGATGACAGGAGGTGAAAGGATGGAGGTGGAGGGCTGAACGCAATGTCTGATGGGAGCAAGGAGGATGTGAATGGGGTAGGCAGACTTCTTTGACTTTAACAGGTCACACATACTATTGCTTGGGAAATTACATGTTCATCAGTGTTATCTGTTGGAAATAGCAACCTGTTACAGGCAGCAGTGAGGCATCAGTACTTCGGAGGCAGCACATCTGTAGTGACTGGTGATGAATGTTTGAGGGATGGCTTTGGCAAATGAGATAGAAGCCAAATTGTACTTGAACCCTTAAATTTGTGCAGTTTCCTGTAATTAGCAGGATTGCTTGTTTCATGGGAGGACCTAAGAACCCCCAAAGGAAAAAAAAACTTAGTGATGTTTTAAAATTTTCTGGTTTATTCCTTGCCCCTATGAAGCAACTTTCAGTGGCTAATGTGAGAACTGTGCTATGGTTATGGGTTGTCATTCTGCTGGTACTTGAGATGCATCTCTTGAAACTTATCAGCTCTACCACTAGCAGCCAAGTAAGAACAGAAAACCTTATCCTTGTGAAAAACACAGAAAACCAATGTGAAAGTGAAAGCTACATCCCCTTAAGAAGCTGGGCCATTCCTACATTAATGATTCCTCTGAGTTCTTTCCCTGCTTCTGTAGGCTTCTAATATTTCAAAAGCATTTCACTATATTGCTGTTCAGGTACCGAGGTTGAATTTGAATTCCTTATCTTTTGATTGACTCTAACTTTTGAGGAGCAAAGTAGAAGATATTTTAAAAATTAGGTACAACCCTGTAATGGATTTTATATATTTTATTTTAGAATTTGGGTTAAAACAAAACAATACAAAACAAACCCCCCAGAAACTTGTAGTTTTCTTTGACTTAGCACAAAAAAGTTCTGCTTCAAGCTAATGATTAGCCGAAAACGTGGAAAGAAGGCACAAAATGTTCTCCTTCAGACTAAAGATTAGCTGAAATTGTGGAAAGCAGAGCTTTATTCAAGCTGTGACCATGAGCTGTTGGATAGGCAGGTTTAATAATTGCTTATCTGAAATGGTTAACATAGAAGTGTCAATCTCTCTCTAAATAGTGTTTAGGGAATAATGTAATGAATGGCACTCTTTCAAAGCGGCCTGGGCATACAGACAACCCACAAGCCTGATTGGTTTCACTTATCTAGCTTTTTATTTCATTGTTCTGATTAGTTTTAATTCCAATTGCCATTACAAGCAGATTATGAAGTGTTCCAGGCTCTCAGTTTGCTGCTGTAATTTGTATGCAGCTAAGTTCAGAGGTGAGGATGAATTCATTTGTCGCGATGAGCAGCAGGTGCTCCGTGTGGTGCCTCTACCTGAAAGGTGCACGAGCAGACTATGCATCTTGTTCTTAAAATCATTTTGATGGGAGTTATCCTCTGGTTTTTTCTGTGTTGTTTCTGAAGAACAACATTTCAAAACCACTTGCTTGTGCAGATGGTGCCACAGTAACTCTTTATGTAGAGTGACATTTGAGCACCTGCGAAAGGCAAGGGGTTTATGGAATGAAGAGGAGAAATTTCTGGCAGCCAACACCATGGATTTAATTACCAGAATGTGAAATCTCCATCAGGTGCAGCTGTTCCTCTTTCTTCTGTTCTTATCATCAATACATACTTCTCCACTGTAGAAGATATGAAGTACAAGTGCATTACACGCTACAGCCAAAACCAAACACTTCTCTCCTTTCCCCAACACTTCCTTAGGATGGAAAGAAAAATCCAATTTCTCATTCTTTTCAACAGACTTGTTGCTTAATAGGATATGAGAAATCCCATTAGGGATCTTTAAGGAACTGGAGGATTTGAACACTTGAAAGCCTGTGGTTTGCCATCAGCATGTATGATTTGTGTTCTAACCAGCCTTTTAATTCAGGAACAATGTATACTGGTCTCTACCCTCTTTAAGCACATGCATAATAGTATCATAGAATGGTAAAGTTGGAATGGACCTCAAAGATCATCTAGTTTCAACCCCCTGTCATAGGCAGGAACACCTCCCACTAGCACAGGTCACTCAAGGCCTCATCCAGCCTTGAACACCTCCAGGAAGGGAGCAGCCACAACCTCCCTGGGCAACCTGTGCCAGTGTCTCACCACCCTCACTGCAAACAACTTCCTCCTAACATCCAGTCTAAATCTCCCCTCTGCCAGTTCAAACCCATTGCCCCTTGTCCTGTCATTGCAAGACCTTGTCATTAGTCCCTCCCCAGCCTTCCTGTAGCCCCCTTCAGATACTGGAAGGCTACTCCAAGGTCTCCTGGAAGCCTTCTCTTCTCCAGGCTGCAGAGCCCCAACTCTCTCAGCCTGTCCTCACAGCAGAGCTGCTGCAGCCCTCTGAGCATGTTTGTGGCCTCCTCTGGACCCTCTCCAACACTTCAATATCCTCCCTGTTCTGGGGGCTCCAGAACTGTACACAGTAATTTATATAGAACATCCCTATCTCTTTTTCTTTGTTTCCAGTATATACATGTAAATGCAGACACAAAGAGTCTGGAGGGTGTGTTTATAAATTGGCACATTTTCAAGTTTTTCAGAAAATAACTTTTTATGGGTCTAACTTTAGGTGCACTCACATTTTGTGTCATTGATGATTTTGCTCTCATAAATCTGAATATATTGCTGTTTCTTTCCTCATGCTGTCCTGAAGAAGAGATGTCTAAGAATGAACATTATCCTCATTTTATGGTCAACTGGGAATATTACCACCATGCATATCCCCAGGGTGTGCTTTTTGGCTGGAAAAGACCTTTAATATAATTGAGTCCAACAATTATCTAACTCTGCCAATGTCCCTTAAGATCCAAATTCCCTTAAAACATCCTCATGTCTCTCAGCATCCACAGCACATGCCTCTTACAAAGGTGGCTGGTTGGAGGTGCTGGCTGAGGGCCAGCAAACAGTAGGACTGGGAAGCTTGTTTTGGACAATACCTCAGAGTCTGCATTTGGTGTGTCTCCATCTAGTCACAAGAACCTTAAATGAGCATTGCTCTCCCTCAGACCACCAGAAGGAGTTCTGAAAAGTATAAAATGCGGTAGGCAAAGCATGTTGCAGGGAAGGAAGAGAATAGTGTGGCTGGTTTTAAATATACATAGAAATAACACACCATCAGAGAACTGGCAGTGCCTGTCTGCACTGCCTTGGTGAAAACATGCCTCAGGTACTCTGTGATCTCTTCATTCTGGAAAATGACAAATGATAAATGTTGTTACTGAAGGTGATTAAGCATCTCTGAGAAAGGTGTTGATGGAAGGAAAAGGAAAAAAAAGATGAAAGACCTTAGAGGGAGAAAATGCAGTGATATGGCAGGAAACTCTTGGTCATTTCTTATCCTTGGCTTCTAGAGCTTGATCCCTGCACAGGCTGCAGCAGTCACAGTTTCAGAGATCAGTAACCCATGTTGTCCACACTCTTCTTGCTACAGGCTTCCTTCTTCTCCTTGCTCTTTTCACACAGTGCTGTACCCTGTGTGGGGTGAGTGAAGGATCTGCAGGTCTCAACAGTGGATAACACTTGCTCTTCAAAAGGATTTCTTTGGTTTTGTAACTGGGAGATTTCTCACAGCTCAGATTTATTCAAAACGTGCTAAATAAGAAACAGAGTTATTATGCCACTGGGTAAAACTTGTAAGCTGAGCAGTAAGTGCAAGCCAAGGTCCTCCCATCTAAAAACAATACAGTAAAACTGGAGATGATGTCAAGAATGGGCAGAAGCTGCTCATTAAAAGCTGACAACAGAGAAATGAATAAAGACAACATGAGACAAATGAGGAGAACAATAACAGAGACCTTTAATATCTTAAGTGTTGTGAAGAAAGTCATTAAGGAGTCTGTTCACTGTTGGGGGGGTGGGGGGGGCTCAAATAGAAGTAGTAGGTAGCAGTCACTATCTGGTTTGAGGTTTGTGCCAAGCAGCCTTTGAGAGTGTGAAAATTGTTTCAGATTAAACTTGGGATATCTTTCCTCAGAGAACTGGATATAGCAATAAAAAAATAAAGGCATGTGGGTATGAAGAAAAATCAGGCAAGTCTGGGAGGCAAAACTCGAGGCTGAGGGGAAGGGGCTGTGTATTAAATAAAACATTATTTTGGCTCTGGAAATCTCTGACCCTCCTTCAGGCTCAGGAAAACTTAGGGGAACAGGTTTGTGTGACTTCTTTGTTCTTAAATACTTTTCTAACCATACAGTGATATCCGAAACAAAGCACAGCATTGAAAGGGTTCCTGGTCTGCCCAGTAAGGGTTTCCTTATAGCCAATGCTGATACCTGGTGGAGTTTTTCCAAGACTCTGTGGAGGGCCCTTTGCTCCAATTAATTAGAAAATAAAACAATACAGAGCATAGTTTTATTGATATTGTGCAGCCACATTAAATTTTGTCTTGTATTTTTTTTTGTCTTGTCTTTCTTACTTCTTATCTTAAATTGGCATTAGGTGGTCACGTAGTGTACTCTGCCCTGGAGATGGTCACTTTCAATCTGGGATGGGTATAGATTCCACAGCATTAAATTTGTAAAAGGTTTTGGGATTCCTCGAGATGAAATGAGCTATATAAATGCAAGGTGGCATTATGTTTGCAAAATCTGTGTGACTGAGATCAATCTTCCAGAGAAATGTCAGTAGATACAATCAGTTTATTATTTCTGGAGGCCAAGAACAAGCAAGAGATAGAAAAGAAACTCAGCAAACTGAATGGAATTGATCTGGTTTAGTTTCTTTTTCATCCTGAAAGAAAATGATGGAGTCTGAAAAATACCAAATAATACTTTAGACTTGACCTTTTGTTGTTCATGTATCCTCATATGAGTGAATGCCTTATGCATTGGGTTCATAAAATACCTGCAGAGCTGATCATAGAATCATAGAATGGTAAGATTGGAAGGGACTTCAAGGATCATCTAGTTCCAACCCCCTGCCATAGGCAGGGACACCTCCCACTAGCACAGGTTACTGAAGGCCTGCTCCAACCGGACCCTGAACACATCCAGGGAGGGAGCAGCCACAACCTCCCTGGGCAACCTGTGCCAGTGCCTCACCACCCTCACTGCAAACAACTTCCTCCTAACATCCAGTCTAAATCTCCCCTCTGCCAGTTCAAACCCATTGCCCCTTGTCCTGTCATTACAAGCCCTTGTCAATAGTCCCTCCCCAGCCTTCCTGTAGCCCCCTTCAGATACTGGAAGGCTACTCTAAGGTCCCCTCGAAGCCTTTTCTTCTTCAGNTGCCCACACTGCTCTTGCTGCAGCCCAGCACACAGTTGCTGTCTGGGCTGAACTCACACTGCAGCCTCATCTTGAGCTTTTCATCACCCCAGACCCACAGGTCCTTTTCCTCAGGGTTGCTCTCAGCCATTCCCTACCCAGCCTGGATTTGTGCTTGGGATTGTGCCTACCCAGGTGCAGGACCTTACATTTGACCTTGTTGAATTTTATGAGGTTGGCCTGGGCCCAGCTCTGCAGCCTGTCCATGTCCCTCTGGATGGATCCCTGCCCTCTAGCAAGTCGAATGTGCCACACAGCTTGGTGTCATCTACAAACTTGCTGAGGGTGCACTGATTCCTCTGTCCATGTCACTGATAAAGATGTTAAACAGCACTGGTCCCAGCACTGACCCCTGAGGGATGCTGCTGATACAGGCAAAGACATACACTTTTACTAATATTTAGGTATTTCATTAAAGGTATTGAGTAACTCTGATTGCAAGTGGTTTTCATGCGAGCTCGAAGGAGTTGGAGAATTGGATTGGTTTGCAGCATGCACGAGTTGAAAGAATTGACAGAGTTGTCAGAGATAAATTTGACTTACTGAATGATGAGAATCTATTCTGAAGTTTAATTCTCAGAGAATTGTTGGTAATTAAACTCCAAAGTAAGTACAGCTATTACATAGAAAGTTTCTCTGTTTCAGAGTCTTTAGGCTGTTATGTCAGGACAAGAGCACCCTACACTAGGCTTTGTCTTGTGTTATTTTCAAGGTAGCAAGATGCTTTTAAGAAAACAATTCAGTTTTCTTTCTTTCATAACAAATCTGATCCTATGTAGATATCATTTCCCTCTTCTAGCAGGTGGTGTCCAAAAAAATTGAAAATCCTAGTTCTGAAAGTCAGGTGTCACAGTTCCAAACTCTGGAGGCTGCAAAGCTGTGCTGGCAGTTTGGGCTGACACGCAGCAGTAATGCTCTGTGGAATGGGGAATAAACCACAGCAGTGATGTTACAGGTAAACACTGATAAGTCTGAATGGTAAACAGCTTTTTGTTTATTTGACTTTGGGGATTTCTTCCCCAGTGTGCTCAAAAGATAAAAAATTATGTCAAAGGAAAATAACTGCTATCTGTTTGCTGCAGGAGTATTTCTACACCCAGGCTCTGTTACAAACGTGTAGGATTGAGCTCTCTTGTCAGGAAGATCCCATCTCTTAAACTAGCAAATTAAATCGTGCACAGCAGGGATTTCTGGATCTATTTTTTGCCTACTTGTCTAATTTTACTGCCAGTAAAGCTTGGTTTATAGTCCTGTGCTGCAAAGACTACTTATCGAGAGGAATCAGCCTCATATCCTGAAGCAGTCTCAGCAAATAGAAGTAACACTTGAGGTGGTGCCTGCAAAGCTGGGCTCTTGATTTATTGTTCTTGCAGTTTAGAAGAGACGATATGGGAGTGTGAGGCAATTCTCTCTGATGCATGTGCTTATGTGAGGCAGTTACATGCAGCTTGTAAGCCCTGAGAAGTGATAGCTTTTGACTGCCAATGCCATGCATGCAATGTGTATAGTCCTCACATTTGGCAAAAGGTCCAGTCTAAGCAGTGATATTGTGCAAAGAAGTGCATGACATGGATTTAAGTTTGCCCATGTGCAGGTCTTCCTTTAAATGTGTTTCTTGTTCTCTTGTTTATAAAACAAAACTACTGTAAAGGTGACAAGAACTCAACCCTTTTGGGTTCCATCCCTACTCCTTTCATAAGCAGACATAGTTCCTCTTCTTCCCCTTCCTCCACCTTCTAGCATCACATTCAGGCCAGCTTGGACAAGGCCTTGAGTAACCTGTACTAGTGGGAAGTGTCCCTGCCTATGGCAGGGGGTTGGAACTGGATGATCCTTGAGGTCCTTTCCAACCTTACCATTCTATGATTCTATGATCTCTAACTTCTACACCAGGGGAGGGTTAGCTCTGTGCATCACACACTGTGTGTCATGCAGCAGGACAGAGTTACCAGCAATGTATCTATTTAATATGAAATGACTTGGGTTTAAAAAGTCATAACATTCAAATTAAGACTTCATGTATAGTTTTGTGGAGGAAAGCCCTCTCTGTAGCCTCAAACAAAAATAATAGTTTTGCTGGAACCTGGTTTTCAATATTTATCAGTTAATCAAACATTACTCAAATGGAGTCCTGTGTGCAGTTCTGGAACCCTCAGCACAGGAAGGACATGGAAGTGTTGGAGAGGGTCCAGAAGAGGCGACGAAGATGATCAGAGGGCTGCAGCAGCTCTGCTATGAGGACAGACTGAGAGAGTTGGGGCTGCGCAGCCTGGAGAAGAGAAGGCTTCCAGGAGACCTTAGAGTAGCCTTCCAGGATCTGAATGGGACTACAGGAAGGCTGGGGAGGGACTAATGACAAGGTCTTGCAATGACAGGACAAGGGGCAATGGGTTTGAACTGGCAGAGGGGAGATTTAGACTGGATGTTAGGAGGAAGTTCTTTCCAGTGAGGGTGGTGAGACACTGGCACAGGTTGCCCAGGGAGGTTGTGGCTGCTCCCTCCCTGGAGGTGTTCAAGACCAGGTTGTGGGAGGCCTTGAGTGACCTGTACTAGTGGGAGGTGTCCCTGCCTATGGCAGGGGGTTGGAACTAGATGATCCTTGAGGTCCCTTCCAACCTTACCATTCTATGATACTATGATAAATTTTAACTCTTTCACTACCTCCCTCTTGTCAGGAGGGATAGTTGCTTCACTCTTCATTAATATCATCTTTAAAGGAGACCAGAATGAAAATGCATTCACTTCCGACCATAATGTATGAAAATTAAAAAAAAAAAGAAATTGTCAACCTTAAATTGAGGCTTTTTTAAATGTTGTCTTTTTTTTTTTTTTTTTAACTTTCTTAGTATGTCTCTTTTAACATTTTATTTTGCTTTTTAAGCTTCCTTAATATAAGCCTGTCTATAAAATATGCTTGTAGCCAGAAAGTGCTTTAATTGCTTTTAAATATTTCTTTCCATAAGAAACATGAATTTGAGGCAAGATTCACAGGTAAAAATATGCAAATGAGTAAATTGTTGTCTTGTTTTGATCTCTTGACAGGGTGAGAGTCTAAGGGTCCCTGCCAGCAATCTGGTTGGTGTTAGAATTACAGAGGCAGTTTAGGAACACAGCACAACTTGACCTTACTTGGAGCTTGTCCAGTACCCTGCATTGTCAGCACTTTTATGAAAAGCTGAGAATTGATCCAAATTCATTCCTAAATGAACTGCCAAATACATGAACAGAAATGATAAAATGCACAGATGAAGTAAATTATTATAATGGAATTTTATTGCCTGAGGGATATTGAGTGGAGAAAATCAGAGTGACCTTTTAGTGGATGGTTATTTTGTGAATGTGACTTTTTTCCTTTCTTTCATTCTTTTTTATTTATTTATTTTTCCCAGACAAAAAGACTATGTGATTCTGAAATCTCATCAGTGTGATTACAGTTGTTTTTGTTTGGGTTTTTTTTCTCAGCAGAAGTGTTGTTTTTGGCAGTGTATAAGAAAACCTGCAGTTGGGAACTGTAAATCTTTTCTGTATGTCTGAATGGAAGCCAAAATGAGAATATACAAACACAGGGATTTAGCATATGTAATTATTTTCTAAGTAGTTATATACACACATCATGGTTGTGCCTGAGGTAATAAAAATTTGCTGCTTACCAGTTTTAAGAAGACTTTATGAATGTAAAAATCTACAAAAGTAGTTTCCTTGCCACTGTATATCTACTGTGCAGCAAATCCATGGAAAAGATAAAAGCTATTTTACATGTTCTGGCTGTACTACTGCAAAGTAGACTAGCTACACAAGTTAGAGAACAGCTGGTTTGTTTTCTTCTAAGTATTTTGTTCCTAGAGCAGGACTATGCAGAGAGACAGAACTAAAAAGATACTAGCTGCTGGTGAGAACACTTGTTCATCTACTGTAAAGGAATCTCAATCTCATTTTGCAGAGAGACAGAACTAAAAAGATACTATCTAGAGTCACAATCACTTGTTCATCTACTGTAAAGGAATCTCAATCTCATTTGGGCACACAATAAATGAGGCTGGGACAACTCTAGAGTCACAATCACTTGTTCATCTACTGTAAAGGAATCTCAATCTCATTTGGGCACACAATAAATGAGGCTGGGACAACTCTAGAGTCGCAATCACTTGTTCATCTACTGTAAAGGAATCTCAGTCTCATTTGGGCACACATAAATGAGGCTGGGACAACTCTAGAGTCACAAACACTTGTTCATCTACTGTAAAGGAATCTGAATCTCATTTGGGCACACATAAATGAGGCTGGCACACATAAATGAGGCTAGAATCACAATCACTTGTTCATCTACTATGTCTCTACATAAACTGTCTTCTCCATGAATTTTGAAAACAGTGGCAGTTAGGCAGTTCCCCCCACAATGAATTCACCATACTAACTCAGCTGGCACAGCCAGCCTGACATTGTGCCAAGCCTGCACATGGCATCACATCCTGCCTGCCCCTCTGCAAGGCTGCTGCTGAATCAGGAATCAAGAGGAACCAGGTCAGAGACTGTGCCAGACTCCAGCTGCCTGAGAGAAGAGCCTGGGAAGCTCCAAAGCCTCTAATGGCTTTGAGATTGCCAACAGCAACCCCTCCATGTGCTTTGGGTACTGTCTGATACTGTTTTGTGAGTAAATACTTCAAGCCTCTTGTAATCATTAATTGCCTTCAGCCATAAGCAGAAAGGAGCTTCCTGCATCCATCCAGTGGCTAAGCAGGATAATGAACCACAAGAGGTGCAGTGACTGCAGGAACCTTCTCTCCCAGTATAATGTTTGCCTTTGCTGGTTACCTTTTGCAGTGTTCCAGTTTTGCCTGTTCCCTGGGTCTATAAATTTCCAAACCCTGTATTTTGAACCTTGTAACTAAGTTTTCTGGTAAGATTTAATATTAATAAACTATTTTAATAGTTATCAACAATCATTGTCTGGATATCAAAATTAACATTGATTATTAATTTTGCATCACTCGTAGCAGTAACCTGTGAATTTTATATTGGTAAAACTATTGAGAGAACTTACATAAACTTGTGAGCTTCTCTTTGTTTCAGATTTCCTTTTCTGATTACAATTGATTGTTCACACTTTTAACCTTTTCTTTACAAACCTTCCTGTGTAATTTTGTGAGCCTAAGCCATTTTTCCTTATCTCAACCTCCTCTGAACTTTTGATTTGATTTGGAAACCCTTTGCTTTTCCCATGTCCATCTGCAGCTGAGGAAGGTTAGCTTTCTATCAGATTTGATCCATTACTTGTTTGGACTGCAGTCACTGAGGTTAACTGTTCTTTGTCCCTCATTTGGCCTCTGTGTCAAAATCCTTTCCCAGTGTGATTACATACATCAAAAGTTTGTATTACAGACTGTTTTCATCACATTGATAACATAACCTCTGTGTGTTCAATATCCCATTGATGGAAGCACCTTAGACTTTAGTAGGAATCAAACAAAAAGTACAACATTTGCCAAACAGATTTCTTAGAATCATAGAATGGTAAGGTTGGAAGGGACCTCAAGGATCATCTAGTTCCAACCCCCTGCCATAGGCAGGGACACCTCCCACTAGTACAGGTTACTCAAGGCCTCATTCAATCTGGCCTTGAACACCTCCAGGGAGGGAGCAGCCACAACCTCCCTGGGCAACCTGTTCCAGTGCCTCACCACTCTCACTGTAAAGAACTTCCTCCTAACATCCAGTCTAAATCTCCCCTCTGCCAGTTCAAACCCATTGCCCCTTGTCCTGTCATTGCAGGACCTTGTAAATAATCCTTCCCCAGCCTTCCTGTAGCCCCCCTTCAGATACTGGAAGGCTACTATCAGGTCCCCTCGAAACCTTCTCTTCTCCAGGCTGAAGAGCCCCAACTCTCTCAGCCTGTCCTCATAGGAGAGCTGATCTTGATCAAGATATTCTCATATGGAGTAATAATTAACTCTGTGAGTAACAGATAGTGTGTAAATCTCTCCAGTTTATTCTGCTATTCAGCCCAGAGGCTTGGGATCTGACTAGCTTGTTTATAAAACAGCAAGGTTGGGGATGTATCAGGACATTAACCTTCTTCTAAAAGCTCTGTGTTGCATTTTTCAGTCACTTTTCTTTCAATTGTTAGAGCTCTGATTGAAGAATCAAACCAAATACTCCCTGGCTTCATTAGGAGGGGAAAGAGAATTGAAGTGTCTCTCCTTAACAGCAACTAGATCGAACAACACCAGAGCAAATACCTTCATTTTGCTGAATCCTAAACCCCCAAACAAAACACAAAGCAAATGCTGCCTTAGCCAGGGGACAGAGTAAAGTAAGAAGTACATAGGCAAATGTGTTTACTGGAGAAGCAGCCCAGACTCTTCCATATCTTTCCCGCCTGTGCCACTGGCTGATGGGGTTTGGGAGGTGCTTCACCAGCCTTGATCCTATGTGAGTGGGTGTGCAGACTAGAGAGCAGCTTACACTTTGATTTGCTTTGGAACTCATCTGACTTGTGGCAGGAAAATGGTAGTCACAAAATCTCTTCCTATATTCTGGAATGCTTGGCAAGGGAAGGAGGGCTCAACCACTCCCTAGAAGTACAGGGAGCTGCGCCCAGGGACACTGGTGGCTGGGTGCAAACACTCACTGGGATATGGCAAAGAGGATGTTTCTCCAAGGAGCTGCTGAGGCCCAGGGTAGATGAAACTTACAGTTAATCATCTGGATTAACTCCAAGCACTTTTATTAACAGAGACAGTTCCCAGCTCCTCTATCAGTATAGGCTGGGGACCCACCTACTGGAGAGCAGCGAAGGGGAGAAGGACTTGGGAGTCCTGGTGGCTGGCAGGATGACCATGAGCCAGCAGTGTGCTCTGCTGGCCAGGAAGGCCAATGCCATTCTGGGGTGTATTAGAAGGGCTGTGGGTAGCAGGCGGAGGAAAGTTCTCCTGCCTCTGTACCCTGCCCTGGTGAGGCTGCATCTGGGGTATTGTGTCCAGGTCTGGGCCCCCCAGCTCAAGAAGGACAGGAGTTGCTTGAGAGAGTCCAGCACAGAGCCACAAAGATGATTAAGGAAGTTGAACATCTTCCTTATGAGGAGAGTCTGAGGGAGCTGGGTCTGTGCTGCTGGGAGAGGAGGAGACTAAGGAGTGACCTCATTCATGGTTATAAGTATGTAAGGGATGAGTGTCAGGAGGATGGAACCAGTCTCTTCTCAGTGATGCCCAGTGACAGGACAAGGGGCAATAGGAGGTTCCATGTGAACCTGAGGAAGAATTTTTTTTCCCTGTGAGGGTGACAGAGTACTGGAACAGGCTGCCCAGGGAGGTTGTGGAGTCTTCCTCTCTGGAGATATTCAAGAGCTGTCTGGACGTGTTTCAGTGTGATCTGCTCTGGGTGATGCTGGTTTGTCAGGAGGGCTGGACAAGATGATCTTTCAAGGTCCCTTCCAGCCTCTAACATTCTATGATTCTCCTTTTTATAATTCATTGAGATCACTGCAGTTTGAGGTGTGTTGGGGTTTGTGTTAACCCTGTTTGCTGCTCTCAGCAGTGAAATACGCTCAATCTTCAGCTCCTTTGTCATCTGTGGAGAATTTTATCTGAGTCTTAAACCAGCATCATCTGATGTTTGAGTTCCCACTGTGTAACCTGAAAGCAGGGGATTGGATATCTTTGGTAAGATACAAGCTCACTGCAGGGTACATGAGCTGGATGACCTTTAAAGGTCTCTTCCAACCCGAAACATTCTGTGATTCTAAGACAAATGGATCCTCTAATCCTTTTTAGGAGTGAGGTCATTAGCTTCCCAGAAAGAAACAAATAACTTCCTCTTCCCAAAACTCAGAACCCTGAACTGAGAGCAAATGAGGGTGGAACTGCTATTTAATTCTTCTTCTGAAATATCTGATAGTTTTGCATACACTGTTAATGTGTAAATGTTTGTTCTGAATTCTGATATTAGTCTCACTGTTAAGTATGAATGCAAAATTGAGGCTGATTTCTTCAGACATCAGTACTATAAATACAGGATAAACACTGGGTACATCCTGTGGAGTGACATATTACAGTTGTTGTGAGGCAGTATTCACATGAGATGAGTAATTGTGTTCCCATATCTCTATCGCTTCCTTTTTTATCTCCGTCCCTTTTCTATTTTCTGTAATTTCATGGCAAAATGATCTTCCAAAACAGAGGTCAGAAGAGTTTAGATTCTCCTAGTTTTTCTGGTTCTTAGGAAATGTGGGATTGTAGTTTAGAATCTAGGGGTCAGACCAAGGTTTGAGAAGCTTTGGTGCTCCCTCCTAGTTTCCCTCATCTGTTCCAATTCCAGGCTGGCAGGACAATCACTTTCATGGTCCTGCTGGACCATGGATATTATGGATCCAGGCCAGGGTACTGTTGACCTTCTTGGCCACCTGGGTACACACTGGCTCACATTCAGCCAACTGTCAACCAACCCCCCCAGGCCCTTTTCTGCCGGGCAGCTTTCAAGCCACTCTGCCCCAGACCTGTAGCATTGCATGGGGTGGCTGTGATCCACTCTACTTCTGCAGCACTGAAAAGCTGCAGAGCTGTGAGCAGTAGTTTCACTCAGAGCCATTCTGTGGTTTAAAGGTTGACCTCCTCCTGTTTAATTTTTTGTGCAGCAGGTGTCTCACGGGGAGCTGGTTTGCAGTGTCCAGCTCTCACAGCAGGCAGATGTATTAATGGAGACTGTTGGGTGTTTGTCCTGGCTGTTAAATAGAAAAATACAGAGCACAGCTCAATAAAATAAAGGGCAAAAGAGGAGGTGAGGAGGGCAGGAGTGAGCCACACACAGTGGAATAAATTATTTCCTTCACTCTGGAATGAAAAGTGGACTTGAAAGCTCTGAAATGATCAGCAGACAGTGCACTGCTGAAAGGAGTAGGTTGCCTCAGGTGTAAATTGTTTGCTTTATTTCATTAGCAGAAATCTGGCCTTTATAGAAAGGGAGCTGAGGGTATCATGTGTCAGAAAACATGAGACACACAAAGGTTTAGATGTCCTTATCTGGAAAAAAAGATCCCAAAAAGTAATCTCAGAGCCATGTACTTATTGGGCACTGTTCAGAAAGCAGGTTTCCTGAAGCCAGTGACTTACTAGTTAGTCTATAAGCACCCAGGGGATAAAAACAGTGTCTTCAAGTACTGATGGAGTGTAGCTGACATATTTCTTGTGACAGGTTGTCAGTCCTCCTGGCTAAGGCAGAAGCACTGGGTGACACTTAACTTCACACACACTCTTTTGCACACTTTCATCTGATATTCTCACAAGCAATCCATGGAAACAAAAGTGTAAATCAAGCAGCTGAGTGATGAATGATCACCTCCCTGAAAAACTTGGTTTAGCTGGCAGTTCTTAGTGGTCACTTGTTAAGCTGGAAGGGTGGAGTGAAGTCTAATTTTTAGTCAAAGAGTTAGTCAGAAGCCACCAGTAAAAGCTATTCCCAGGCCAATATATTTTCATCCACTTATGGATGAAAATCCTGTGGAAAAAGAAAAAGTGGGTTGTGAATGCACTTCCCTGGAATCCTCATTTACCTGTCTACCATCACATCACTGAGAAAGTCAAAGACTTACCAACTAGTGATATGCAGACACTATTCAGCAGTGCAGCCTCATTTTATCTCACCTCAGCTTCACTGTGATTTGAATTTGTTATATTTACTTCAGCTCTGCTCTCTCCTGATAGTATACAAAAGCTGGTTGTTTAACAGAGGTCAAATGATGTCCCTTTGGGCTTACTGATGCAAAGAACATACAAACCTTCTGCTACAGTGCTGGAGAAAATGGACTAATGCAGGCAGAGAAAGAGTGTAGCATGAAGACCCCTGGCTGCTCCTGTAACTCAAAGTTATTTCAACTTCTGGATCCTTGTCAGTGACATGGACAGAGGAATCAGTGCATCCTCAGCAAGTTTGCAGATG
>VWZE01018655.1:44551-59015 GCA_013396675.1 Eubucco bourcierii
ATGGATTCTGTGCTCCACAACCTCCCTGGAGTTGTTCAAGGCCAGGTTGGAGGAGTCCTTGAGTGACCTGTGCTAGTGGGAGGTGTCCCTGCCTATGGCAGGGGGTTGGAACTAGATGATCCTTGAGGTCCCTTCCAACCTTACCATTCTATGATTCTATGATTCTATGATTTGCTTTTGAATATTTTCTTTTTTTCTTTTTCTTTTCAGGACAATATTTTAAGAAAGAAAAGGTATTTTTTTTCCCTAGAACCTCAATAAAATAAAAAGGGGTGCAAGATTACTAATTTTTTAGTGATCAGAACAGGAAATTGGAAAATTGATGCTGTATAATTCAGGACTGGTGGCTCAAGAGTATTAGAAGAAGGACACTGTTCTGCCAGCTCCTGACCTGGTTTTCTACTTATGAAATCACTGTGGCCTACTGTCCAAGAGATTGACTGCTGTTGGTGAGATGCCTTTGGGTCTTGTACTCAGCTTTGGTGAGGCCACACCTTGAACACTGTGTTTAGTTTTGGGCACCTCAATACAAGAGAGATGTGGAGGTGCTGGAGCAGGTCCAGAGGAGGGCAACAAAGCTGGGGAAAGGCCTGGAGAATAAATCTTGTGAGGAATGCCTGAGGGAGCTGGGGATGGTTAGTGTGAGGAAGAGAAGGTTGAGGGCAGACCTCGTTGCTGTCTACAACTACCTGAAGGGACATTGCGGAGAGGTTGGTGCTGGTCTCTTCTCACAGGTAATTGGAGACAGAACAAGGGGGAATGGCCTCAAGCTGAGGCTGGGGAGGTTTAGATTGGACATTAGGAAAACGTTTTTCATGGAGAGAGTGGTCAGGGACTGGAATGAGCTGCCCAGGGAGGTGGTGGAGTCACCCACCCTGGATGTGTTTCAGGGTGGTTTGGATGTGGTGCTTGGGGCTATGGTTTGAGGTGACTTGTAGAGTAGAGTTCTAGGTTGGACTTGGTGATCCTGAGGGGATTTGCCAGCCTGGATATTTCTGTGATTCTTTGGATGAGACACTAAATATCTTAATTATTCTCTTTTTGATATGCAGCATAATAAGAGTCATGTAGGTACCATGTAATAATTAGGACTTTCCCCCCTGCTGAACAGAGTGTAGCAGTATTCATAAAAGAAATCCACAGGGAAACAGTTTAGTAGCTCTCAGCAGTTCTTTGATCAAAAATATCTGCCTGTCACTATGCAGAGATAAATTAGGAAAGCAAGCAGAGTCACCAGAAACGATTCAGAGCCAACATTAATCAAAAGCAATCTTAAGTTTCTTCTGAATTTTATCCAGCTGTGCTCAGCTTCAAGGCAGAGGGAAAAAAAAAAAAAAAACAAAACTAAAATAATAATAATATGTTACTGAGCAACCAGCCCACAACATTGTTCTGATTTTCAACAGGGATGAGAAGAATACTCAAAGTTTAGCTAGCAAGCTTTTGGATGCTCTTGTTTTCAACAGAGATGAAAGAAATGCTCTAAAGTCTAACTAGCAAGCTTTGGGGTACAGAGTCTGGAGTCAGAAAAGGTGTTTCAGTTGGGATGTACCTGCAACCATCACCAAGTCCAACAGACTGACTGCCTCAGGGTTGAAGTTAAGGAATGTTATTAAGGGCATTGTCTAAATATCTCTTAAAAATTGACAGGGTTGAGGCATCCACCACTTCTCTAGGAGGCTTACTCCAGTGTTTAACCACCCTCTCAGTACAGAAATGCTTGCCCATATCCAGTCTGAACCTCCCCCTGGGGCAGCTTTGATCTGTTCCCATATGCGCTGTCACTGGATACCAGGGAGCATCTCTCCCACTCCATGTCCCCTCCTCAGAGGCTATAGAGAGCAATAAGCTTGTTCCTCAGCCTCCTGCCCTCCAAAGAAGACTAACCCAAGGTAATCCTTAGCTGTTGCCCAAAGGTCTCACCTTCCAGCCCTTTCACCAGCTTGGTTACCCTCCTGTGGATGCATTTGAGTGCCTGAACATCCTTCTTCAGTGATCAGGCCCAGAAGTGCACACAACTCAAGGTGAGGCTGCACCAACACTGAACACAGTGGGGTGATTGTCTTTTTTCACTGGCCAGAAGAGGGGCAGCAAAGAAAATCTCCTGCTAGGTCTGTATCCTTTTCTCTAGTCATATATTTTTCACAATTATCTGCTCCATCTGTTTCTGTTATCAGCTTTTGAGGGCCAGTATTGTCTTTTAGACATTTTCTGCTCCACTGACATCTGGTTTATTTTTCCAGTCATTGTAATAGATAAAATGTACAAGATGATCTGTGGGTAAGTGCTCTTCTGACAGGGAAAAGGATTACACTGGGTTGTTACTGAAATCTGAACAAAGTTTGCTGTATAATTTAGGATTTCTGAAGGAAGTGCAAATATTTTCACATCTCTGCAATCCTTATTATGCTTAGTTCTAGAATCATAGAATCATAAAATGGTAAGGTTGGAAGGGACCTCAAGGATCATCTAGTTCCAACCCCCTGCCATAGGCAGGGACACCTCCCACTAGTACAGGTTGCTCAAGGCCTCATCCAATCTGACCTTGAACACCTCAGTTCTAGAAAAGTAACTTTTTAGTTCTAGAAAGTCACTTTTTTACTAGTGTTCATTCCCATCCTTATGCCTAAGTGTCCCCACAGTCTTACCTGATTTTTGCCCACGTTGAAAACAGTGTCTTGGGATGCTGCTGATTTTAACCAGGGGAATGCTTACTGAGAGAAGGCAATGATTCTCCCTTGGTCCCTGTGAACCAGCCCATTAGCTACCAACAGTCTTTATTGAATCAGCATGTGGCTTAAATCCAGAAATGAATTATAATGTAAGATCAGAGTTGTGGTCTCAGAGAAAAAAACAATGTTAGTGCATTGGCAGCTGTGATCAAAGCTGTTTCTCGTTCTCTCAGAGGTAGAAATCCCTAAGTGGCAATCAAAGGTTTCATGGGTAGGAATTACAGACAGAATCCATAATGGGCTTCAGCCAAAGTGGGAAAGGGGGGAAAAAAAGAGTCAAAACTAATACTATGCCAAAGAATCTCTTGGTTGTGAAACAAGGCTCTGCAGGCTAATTTAGAACATCTTCTCTCCCCAAAAGCAGGATCACCTAGGGCTGGCTGCTTAGGAATGCATCCAGGTAGGTTTTCAAAGTCTCCAGAGAAGGAAACTCCACAACCTCTCTGGGCAACAGCATATTTAATGTTTGCCATGCAGGATGTCAGTTTAGGAATGTGTATATCTCCAGTCTTGTACTCATTTCCTCCATTACAGGAGTTTGTCAGTGGTGAGGAGATCAAGCACACCAATTCTTGTTTATTTAATGGCCAAAGCAAACATAGCACAGGGTCAGTGCTGGTTTAGAAAGGGTAATGCTAGGTCAGCCTAAATAGGTTGAATAAATTTTCTGGCAAAAATAGTTAATTGTTTCTGCTGTGCAGCAGAAATGTGATTCTTAGTACCTGAAATCTGTAGCAATGTCTGCTGAATCACTGCAGTTTAGGATGTCCCAATCTGACATCTGTGGCAAGAACAACTCCCTGATACACTGCAAAGAAATGCTCAGATTAACACTCTTGGTTTATTTATGTGTGGATTTTGGTAGATTTATTACTTGGACCTGGCTGGATACAGGATATTAATTGTGAAGTGCTTGGGTTTGCCTGACCTGACACAGAGTATTTACTCCTATGGAGGAGCACATGGAGTCCCTGCTGGGATCTGTCTAGGGGTATGATGACAATTCTTTAAAGGTCAGACCACTGGGACTCCTCAGGGAGATTGTACTTGGGCAATTTTAAAATACCTGACATGTTGGCATGTATCTTTGATCTGCTCTGAGAGGGCTGGAACAGATCCAGCAGATGGAATAAATTGATGGATGATATTCTTCCCATTTTTCTCTCCCCACAGGGATCTTCCTTCTCTGAAGTGCTGAGACTGAGCCAAAACCCTTGGTGCACATCAACCCGCACGCAGGTAGGAAAGGAGGAGAGAGTTGGTGCTGCTTCAACTGCCTCTCATTGGTAAGTCTGTTCCCACACTGAGAGCTGCTGGGACAGGAGGGCAGAAAGTAAGACAGAAACCTAATTCTCAGTTGTTGCTCCTTTAATTATTCCTCTGTTTTGCCTAAAAGTATAGAAATTCTGTGATGTTTTCCTCCCAGCCCTTTCACCAGCTTTGTTGTCCTCTGGACACACTCGAGTATGTCCTCATCCTTCTTCACTGCTGGAGAACTCTTAATGAGAGTGCTCCTTTCCCTGTAGGAATGGATTTACTGAAGAGCTTGCAAAAGCTATTTAAACATAGCAGTGTTCCTTAAAGACAAATGGTAAATAAACCAGACACTCTCAGGATTGAGGAGATGAGCAGCACATTGCTGTTGTGCTACAGATTCATTTGTCAAGTCAAGGCAAGCCAAGGCTCAGATGGAAAACTGATTTATTTATCACAGTTTGATCATAAACCATAGCATCAGAGCAAGAGATCATCCATCAGCTTATAGGTGATAACTGTAAATGCAAAACTCTGCACTGCCCCATAATCCTTTTTTATTGCATGACAAATTAGGTAGCATTACTTTGACATAATCCATGAGCAGAAAAACAGGCACTTATCATGATACAACTAAGCCAAGGAAACTTGTGAAGTAGAAGTGAACTCTTCATGCATCTTTACCCACAGTGCCGTAGCCTCCTGTCTGGTAGAGTGGGTGATACTTCAGACTTCCCACAATAGCATTAAAACGGATGAATTTCTGAAATGCCCTACTTTGGGGAATCCTACCTGTCTAAGGGCAATAAAAATCAGATTGACCTTGTTATCCTGACACATTTCTTTCAGATGGACAATCCAGAATGTATCATCTGAGGCTCTGATGAACATCACCACAAAAATACCTGTAAACTTCATGGCTCTTCAGTCAAACAGTTTTTGATGCTGAAGGCCAAGTGTAAGGTCCTGCACCTGGGTAGGCACAATCCCAAGCACAACTCCAGGCTGGGTGGGGAATGGCTGAGAGCAGCCCCGAGGAAAAGGACCTGGGGGTCTGGGTTGATGAAAAGCTCAAGATGAGTCTGCAGTGTGAGTTCAGCCCAGACAGCAACTGTGTGCTGGGCTGCAGCAAGAGCAGTGTGGGCAGCAGGGCAAGGGAGGGGATTCTGCCCCTTTGCTCTGTTCTTGTCAAACCCCACCTGCAGTCCTGTGTGCAGTTCTGGAACCCTCAGCATAGGAAGGACATGGAAGTGTTGGAGAGAGTACAGAAGAGGCCATGAAGATGCTCGGAGGGCTGCAACAGCTCTGCTCTGAGGACAGGCTGAGAGAGTTTGGGGCTCTGCAGTCAGGAGAAGAGAAGGCTGCCAGAAGACCTGATAGTAGCCTTCCAGTATCTGAAGGGGGCCTACAGGAAGGCTGGGGAGGGACTATTTAGAAAGTCTTGCAACGACAGGACAAGGAGCAATGGGTTTAAACTGGCAGAGGGGAGATTTGAACTGGATGTCAGGAGGAAGTTGTTTGCAGTGAAGGTGGTGAGACACTGGTACAGGTTGCCCAGGGAGGTTGAACACCGTGGAGGTGTTGAAGGCCAGGTTGGATGAGGCCTTGAGTGCCCTGTGCTAGTAGGAGTTGTCCCTGCCTATGGCAGGGGGTTGGAACTGGATGATCCTTGAGGTCCCTTCCAACCTTACCATTCTATGATTCTATGATTCTATAAGATCTGAAGAATTTGGCCTTGAGTCAAGGGGCTCTTTTGCTCATGATGTAGTATTTGGAGTCTTCAAAAGTGTGATTGTTCCACACTAAATTGTTCCAGATTAAAATAGTTTAACATTTATTGCCCCTAGAAAAAAAACCAAAACAAAACAAAACAAAAAACCGCACAAAAATACAGAAAAATATAATATACCTTGAAAGTTACAATATCTACTGGAATTACCTGCGCTTTCTAATTTTTAACTGAAAAAACATGAAGGTTTCTAAAGCCTTTAATCACAAATTCTATTATGTTCAAATTAATTTAATTTAAGGTGAGAGGTGATTGCCAGAAATGTTTCATTTAATGTCACCCTACTTTTGTGAGCTTTTATGGCAGATTAAGGTGGCAAGACTTTTCATTTTTTATCAATTGATTTTTAAAGTACTTACTCTTTTGATAGTTTATTAGGACATTAAAATGTTAATTAAAAGTTCTGCTTTGAAAGTTTTTCCTCAAGCAACCCTCCCTATCCCCATTTTCATTTCAGTTCACACATGACCCAAAAAGGGACAGCAGATTTTCTGTCATTTTAAACTATTCTAGGCCTAGAAAAGCAGCTAGAAAAGCATAAATATGACACCCTCTGTTCCAAAAAGATGTGGAAAAATAGAATCATAGAATGGTAAGGTTAGAAGGAACCTCAAAGATCATCCAGTTCCAACTCCCTGCCATAGGCAGGGACACCTCCCACTAATACAGGTCACTCAAGGCCTCATCCAATCTGGCCTTGAACACCTCCAGGGAGGGAGCATACACGACCTCCCCGGGCAACCTGTGCCAGTGTCTCACCACCCTCACTGCAAACAACTTCCTCCTAACATCCAGTCTAAATCTCCCCTCTGCCAGTTCAAACCCATTGCCCCTTGTCCTGGCATTGCAAATCCCAAACTAGACATTCAATAAGTAACAATACAGTAGAGCATCACTCCAGCTATGGGTCTGAGCAGTTTTATGGACTTTCTAGTCCATCAACAACCATTAGAATAAAGTCAAATGTGTTTTGAGACCCTTTTCTACAGCCTGTCAAAGGTGGGATATAATCTTAATCCAGAACTAATTTGATACTGCTTATTTTCAATCAAGATTCTGTCTTTGGTAACTCTTTGGCTACTCTTCTACACAGGATTAGATGCTTGGAAGGAACAATTGCTATGTATGGATGGTTGCTTGGTTTTGATCTACCCCATTCTAAAGGAAATTGATTTGTAACACATTATAGAAATAGCAGAGACTTTTTCAACCTCTTTAGAGAGGACCAAACTATTTGTCCTGAGAAAAAAGAATAAAGAAACTGTGTTCTCCCTTCAGGCTGCACATCCAATATTCTTCCCAAGAACAGTTATTACTATAACCTATCCCAAAACTCCAGAGCTCTCTGATTAGCTGACATTTCCCACTTAAGAATGTAATGCAAAATATATTGATACTATAAACAAATTTGTTTACAAGAGCTAATGAGAATGGGTTGTTATGATTAAATATTCATGTTTTACATCCAAGGGTAAGATGGCTATGCCTAGAAAGCAAAATGTCTAAGATAATTTTTGTACTTACTCTCAGGATTTAAATACATATCAAGCACTTTTTTTTTTGGTCTAAAATGTGCACTTTTTGCTGTATGCATGGCAGCTACTTCACAAAAAAACCCCACATGATTGAGACATAACTCAGCTAGGAAGCTGCTGTTTGTTTCTGAAATGCATATTCACAGGGAATAACAAAATGCAGCTTGCTCCACGTGGCTCACTCCGAATCATCACTGCTGTATCAGAGTTAGGCCATGTTTCCTGCAGAGATGTCACTGCTGAAAAACAAACACACACAAACTGTGCTCTGATGCTTACCTGCCCTCTATCACCCTTCTGCAAACAGGCAGAGCAGCTACAAAGAGAGAACTGTTAAAAAGTCATCCAGCCCTTAGTGTACTATGAGCGTGTTCTAATTTAGCTTCACAGAATGCTTTGCTTTGTAGGGATGCTTATAAGGGTTTTTTTTTTCTTCAGTAGCTGTCACACTTACTCAGGCAACAGTGTTTTGCCTTGAGCAAAACAAATATAAGCAAAACTCTTCACAAGTAAACAAATTTTCCTTGTTTATAATCTCAAACCAAGCATAACAAGCGTAGAATAGTACAAGGGGTGATGAAGTTAACAGAAAGACACAGTTCTGTGCTACAGATATGGATTTTGAGCCACAGCTGGAGTGTTTGGCATCATACAGGTGTACAACAGTACCACCTGTGTGTCTTTTTTCTTAGGGAATTCTGATGTGCTTCCGTTCTGCTCTTACCTAATACCACTGGGGCAACAGTTGTGGTTTTGTATTCAGCTGAGGTTTAAAACTAACTACTTAGAAAATACTTTTAAAAGCGATGGCAGATTTCTAAGCACCCTTTTCTACTTCCAAAAGCTTTTATTCACAGATATCTCCCCAAGCTCTATGCCTGCATCACCCTCACCCTTGCAGCAGCAGGGGTTATGAGCCAATATCTGTAGTTCCTTTATGCTTGCTTTCAAGCTCCCTTCTTTGTTTTTAAAATTCCTTCTGTAGCTACTGCTTAATCCAGCTGATGGTTATTTTCTTCTCCAGCATTACCAGCATTGGTGAAGTCCTCCTGGACTGCTGGGAGTGCCCCATGTGTGCACACCAATGTAATGATGCTCATCCACTCCCTGCAGATGCTTTCCAAATATTTTACAGATGTGGGCTTTGTGAGCATCTCACAGAATCACAGTGCTTGGAAGGGAGCTCTGGAGGTCATCAGGTCAAATCCCACTGCCAGAGCAGATTCACCTAAAGAAGGTTGCACAGGACTGTGTCTGGGTTGGTTTTGAATAACTCCACAGCTGGGCACTCCACCATCTCTATGGGCAACTCCTTCAGTGCTCTACCACCCTCAGTGTAAAGAAGTTTCCCCTCATGTTTAGATGGAACTTCCTCCACAAATTAGAAATTATTAAGCATCCCTTCCACCCCCCACCCCACCCCCCAGCTTATTTAAGTACTGCTTTCTCACTGTGACCTTTTCATCCATTACTTTACTGCTTTAATGTATGAGCTGTGTAATTAGCTGCTGACACTTGGCACTGTAACAGTAATACATAAACTGTGCATGTAAGATATTTTTTCTGACTTGCCTTGGAGCCAGCTACAGATGCAGATGGAAGACTAATGGTATTTCATGCCCCTGTGCCTTGCATCTTCTGAAGCAAACCTTTACAGAGAGTGTGTGAGAATTTTTTTGAGGTAGTAGGAGTCTGATTATATAATCATGTCTGATATTTTTTCTCAGTGACCTTGGCATAGAAAGGAAAAAAACATTTTGATGACAGAGTTACCAAGTATGATCAATGTGAGCTGGATCAGAAGAGTGTACAGGACAGCCTTTTGTAGTGTAGATGAGGTGGAATATAGCATCAGGAAATGTAAATTCGTTCCATAGGAGTGCCCAGGACAAGCACTGAGTGGTTCTGCTAGGACCATGCAGCTTTTTTCTGACTAGGGTTAGCAAGTTACCACGGAGCACTGCAAAACACAGAGCTGATATTTTGATTATCTTTAGCAGCTCATTGAGGGAAACTCACCTAGCCTATTTTATATTCTGCTGCTGTATGCAAATGGACTTTCAGAGACTAGTCAGGAGAACTGCAAAGAAAAACTGTTCTGAAAATGACCAATGACAAAAAGTACAAATTAGTGAGTTTTGTGCATTGTGGAGGAGTATAAATTGGTACCACTGCTGCTAGGAGAAAAGCAAATACAGTGCTAAGAAGGGTCACAGATGGCATTTCAACTGCAGGCAGGGAAGTCTGAGAATAATTTTACCTGGTGAGATCTCCTTTAAGTGTGTGGCATAGAGAGTTGTTCAGCCACGTTTCGAGTCTGATTTATGAGAGCAAATGGAATGAATCTTCAGTTTTGAATTTCATCATGAAACAAACCCACAGAGAATAACAGAAAGGAAATGAGAAAGATAAAGGAAAGATAATCAAGGGTGAAATGCAGAGAAATATCTTAAGCATCAGCACTGGCACACAAAGCAGTGATTATGTATTGCCTGGCAATAATTCCCCAACCACCAGAACAATGAGTTTCCCAAACTGCTCCCATTGCTACTGTGCCTGCATTGGCTGTTGAGTCGGTGTGGATGGATGTGCTGCTTTGTGCTGGGATACAGCTCATTTTCTTCACAGCAGCACTTAGGAGGCTGATGATTTAGATTTGTGCAGAAGAGGGTGTTGAAAATTTAGGATGTTTTAGCTGTTGCTGAGCAGAGCTTACATGGAGACAAGACCTTTTCTGCTCCTCACATCACCACACCAGCGAGCAAGCTGAGAGTGCACAGGGTGTTAGGAGGGGACACAGCTGGGACAGCTGATCCCAACTGACCAAATGGATATTCCAGAACATATTCCCCCTTTACTCTGCTCTCGTCAGACCTCACCTGTTGTGCTGTGTACAGTTCTGGAGTCCCCAGCACAAAGGCATGGAACTGTTGGAGCCAGTCCAGAGGAGGCCACAAAGATGCTCATAGGGCTGCAGGAGCTCTGCTGTGAGGACAGACTGAGAGAGTTTGGGCTCTGCAGCCTGGAGAAGAGAAGGCTTCCAGGAGACCTGATAGTAGCCTTCCAGTATCTGAATGGGGCTACAGGAAGGCTGGGGAGGGACTATTGACAAGGTCTTGTAATGCCAGGACAAGTGGCAATGGGTTTGAACTGGCAGAGAGGCGATTGAAACTGGATGTTAGGAGGAAGTTCTTTCCAGTGAGGGTGGCGAGACACTGGCACAGGTTGACTGGGGAAGTTGTGGCTGCTCCCTGCCTGGAGGTGTTCAAGACCAGGCTGGAGGAGGCCTTGAGTGACCTGTACTAGTGGGAGGTGTCCCTGCCTATGGCAGAGGGTTGGAACTGGATGATCTTTGAGGTCTCTTCCAACCTAAACCATTCTATGATTCTATGATGTCATGCTCAGTGTATAAAACTGGGGGGGGGGAAAGATGAGAGTCATTAGAAGTGATGGTATTTGTTTATCCAAGTAATCACTATGTGTGATGGAGTCCTGCTTTCCTGGAGCTGGCTGAGACCCTGCCTGCTGATGGAGGTGGTGAAGGAGTTCCTTGTTTCTCTTTGTATGCGCAGCCTTTGCTTTACCTCCTCAAGTGTCTTTATCTCAACCCAGTTTTCTCTCTTCTACTCTTCCAATTCTCCCCATCTTGCCTAGGGGAAAGTGATCAAGTGGCTGAGCTGCCTATCAGGGCTAAATCATGAATGTGGGGAAAGGAAAATAATAATTTAAAATAAAAATTAATTAAAAGGAATTAATATTATTACTTAATATTGTCTTCCCCCCACACACACACTCCCAGTTATGAGTCAAGAACAGTTAAAAAGTCTGAGCAGAGAATTATTACCCTCTATCAAAGAAACATTAATTAATAAATTAAATGCTTTACTTTTTTTTTTAAAGTAAACTTAGAGTGTTGGAGATAATTGAAATAAAAATGTATTTAAAAAATGGAAAGAGAAAAATAATAAAGAAGCCACCAAAAGCTTATCTAATCTCCTGGTTGCATTTTATGCTATTTTGTTACTGGGCCACTTAACATTTCATAAACTCAACCTCAGATTTGAAGGTTTTGTGGCACAGTAATTACTTTCATTATTTTCATTTTCTTGTTCTTTGTGTGGCCATTCATCATCTTCACCAGCAACAATAACTGCTTCTGGATGGATGATTTTTTTAACAGATACCAACTTAGATTTAACCAACTCATGCTGAAAGGTTCAACGTGAGGCTGCAGTGTGAGTGCAGCCCAGACAGCAACTGTGTGCTGGGCTGCAGCAAGAGCAGTGTGGCCAGCAAGGCAAAGGAGGTGATTCTGCCCCTTTGCTCTGCTCTCCTCAGACCCCACCTGGAGTACTGTGTACAGTTCTGGAGTCCCCAGCACAAGGGTATGGAAGTGTTAGAGAGGGTCCAGAGGGTTGGGGGAAAATTCAGGGGGTTTGCTTATGGAGTCTGTATCTGCTTTGTAATTTCTATCTGTAACTCTCTCCAACTATAATTCTGGTTTTTCCTCCAATTCGTTTGAGAGCTTCACTCTGTTGGCTCTTTAAACCCACGACAACTTTGACTCAGGTCAAAGAGATGGGGATATTACAGGACCACTCAGGTTTATCTTGGCTTTTTTGTCTTTGTACCTGCATTTTCCTTGATGCTCTCAAACTACCTCTACACATTCTGTGTATAACCCCCTTAAAAAATACCAACAAAACATCATTTTATTTTTACATTGTACTACGATGTACAGTCCTTGGATGCTGCCAGAGATCAAAAAGAAACTGGGAGGCAGAACATGTGTTTTGACAGATTTCATGTGCATTATAATTTGATGTCTCTCTGGAGTCTCTCCTAAGGATTGTAAAAATATTTATATGATGCTTCACTTGTGTAAAGCCAGCTGTCTCATTTGCTACGTCCCTTGAACTGAGTTTCCTCAGTCTCAGCAATGCAGAGACCTGTTATGATCAAAATCTTAGCAGTTTGTCTGTTCCAGAACAAGGGGCAATGGGTTTAAACTGGCAGAGGGGAGATTGAAACTGGATATTAGGAGGAAGTTCTTTACAGTGAGGGTGGTGAGGCACTGGAACAGGTTGCCCAGGGAGGTTGTGGCTGCTCCCTCCCTGGAGGTCTTCAAGGCCAGATTGGATGAGGCCTTGAGTGACCTGTGCTAGTGGGAGCTGTCCCTGCTTATGTTGGGGGGTTAGAACTAGATGATCCTTGAGGTCCCTTCCAACCTTACCATTCTATGATTCTATGATTCTATGAAATGTGCCTCCTTCTCAAAAAAAATCCAAAACCTTAAAAAAAAACCCCACACATCAACTAAACAAACAAAAAAACCCACCACAAAACAAACAAAGAAACTCAACCAACCAACCAAACCAAAACCACACACACACTAAAAATAAAAGAAAAAAGAAAAATAACAAAACCAAAACCAAAGCCCAAACCAACCAAACAAAACCCCAACACCTTTCTAGAGTTTTTGTGGGTCTTGTGAGTTTTTTTCCTGCAGAAACCTTGCATTGATGTCCAAGGCTGGTGTCAAAATTGCAGTTTGTGACATTGTGCTGAGGTTCTAGAGTTGTATGCAGTACAGCTGCATGTTCTCCAGACAGATGGGGAATGAGTTTCAGGAAAAGCATTTAGCAGCAGTAATGCTGACAAGTGCCTATCATCAGTCTGACTTAGTTGCAGGAGGTTACGATATCTCCTCGTTCACCATCCTCACGAGAATTCTCCTGGGCTTTTCATGTTAAAGGCTTCCTCTCAGTCTTGTAAGAGGAGATCTTGAAGTTTTCTGCTGCTTCTCAGACTTGCCACTCCCTGAGTGTGTAGAAATGCTGTTTATGGCACACAACATTTCAACTGTTTACAGTGGGAAACTGTTCAAACTGTGAAACTGTTTTTGCAGCAGCACAAGACAGACGAGCGATGTCTGTGCACTCATCCATTCTTTGTCATCTAGGAGGTTTGACAGAGCAATTAACTCTGTAAGAAGAATTTGGTTTTTCCACTGCAAGGATTTATTTTTGCTCAGAGAAGTGGTTGAGTTTTATTCTCCTTATTTTCTGTCTCTTTCTGGAATTGTGAAAATGATTATTTAATATGATTGTCCAAAAAGTATTTTTTTTTTCTTTTTAGCTGTCAGCAGTGAGCTGCAATCATACAGTTTGGGTTTGGGGTTGGTTTGTTTTTTTGAGGTGGGAGGGGAATATGCATAAGTTTTTGTTGTTCTTGTTGTTAGGATGTCTTTCTTGTGTTGTTTGTGGAATATTCTATGATTTTTGTTTGGCATTAATTGCAGTATCTGATACTAAACAAAGTCAGGAGACATAGTTTTAGTCATTATTATTTCTCAGTAAATTCCCAGATTACCTTCATGTGTGGTTCCATGATGAGTCAATCTACAGAAACCTCATATCCTCAGGTTTTAGAACACGAGCAAGAAAACAGAAAAAAATACCCTCAACAAAAGAAGTTTATTTTTCAACAGGCCCTCCTCCTTCCTGCAGAGCAGACACAACACTTGGGTTTCTGCTAGAAATTTCCTTCATGCAATAAAATTTTAACAAGGCTTGACAAGTGGCAGGAGCATTTCAACAGGGACATTTTTTTGCTTTAGTTTGGCTTTGTATTGAATTTTTTTGTTTTTATTTTTTGGTCTGTGTGAAATAGTAGTCTTTAGTTTCCCTGCCAAAAACTGGAAAATTATGAGTGTTACACTCTTGTGCAATTTCAGCATGAAAGGTTAAAGTGGTCCCATAGTGTTGCAGCATATCAGCTTGGGGGCACTGAAAATGCAGTTTGTTCTTTAATAAAATAGCAGTCTTCAGCCATTCATAAATACATATATTATTTCCAAGTGTTTGTCAAAAGAAACCAGTTTGTCAAAAAAAAAAGGTGTAAGGAAATACAGTAACATTGTCTGAAAAACAAATTACAAATGGCATTTTGTAAACTGGCTTTTGGTGGTAATAAGGGTGGAATTCTGGTAGTAATAAGGAAAGACTGAGAGAGTTGAGGCTCTGCAGCCTGGAGAAGAGAAGGCTTCCAGGAGACCTTAGAATAGCTTTCCAGTGTCTGAAGGGGGCTACAGGAAGGCTGGGGAGGGACTATTGACAAGGTCTTGCAATGCCAGGACAAGGGGCAATGGGTTT
>VWZE01018657.1:4943-18332 GCA_013396675.1 Eubucco bourcierii
ACTGCAGGTGGGGTCTGAGGAGAGCAGAGCAAAGGGGCACAATCCCCTCCCTTGCCCTGCTGCCCACACTGCTCTTGCTGCAGCCCAGCACACAGTTGCTGTCTGGGCTGCACTCACACTGAAGGCTCATGTTAAGCTTTTCATCACCCCACACCCCCAGGGCCTGTTCTTCAGGGCTGCTCTCAGCCATTCCCCACCCAGCCTGGAGTTGTGCTTGGGATTGTGTCTACCCAGGTGCTGGACCTTACACTTGGCCTTGTTGAATGTCCTGAGGTTGGCCTGGGCCCAGCTCTGCAGCCTGTCCAGGTCCCTCTGGATGGATCCTGCCCTCTAGCAAGTCAACTGTGCCACACAGCTTGTTGCCATCTGCACACTTGTTGAGGTTGCACTGATTCCTCTGTCCATGGCTTGTTGAGGGTGCACTCGATTCCTCTGTCCTGTCCCTGGCACCCTGAGCAGTTCTGATCCTTGGTAGGTCAGGATGAGACTCAGGGAAAGTCTGGCATCAATCTGTACTCCAGCACACTCCTCTCCTGGACAGCCACAGACCTGGAGTAAGTCATTCACCACTCAACTTTGCCACCTAAAACAATGAGATCTGGTATAAGCCAATTGTCTGCAGCCCCTGCAAATGAAGAGAAAGGAAGAGGCATCTTCAAGCATGACTCCAGGTTGGGTGGGGAATGGTTGAGAGCAGCTCTGAGGACAGGCCCTGGGGGTCTGGGGTGATGAAAAGCTTAACATGAGCCTTCAGTGTGAGTGCAGCCCAGACAGCAACTGTGTGCTGGGCTGCAGCAAGAGCAGTGTGGGCAGCAGGGCAAGGGAGGGGATTGTGCCCCTTTGCTCTGCTCTCCTCAGACCCCACCTGCAGTACTGTGTGCAGTTCTGGAGCCCCCAGCACAGGAAGGACATGGACGTGTTGGAGCCAGTCCAGAGGAGGCCATGAAGATGCTCAGAGGGTTGCAGCAGCTCTGCTGTGAGGCCAGACTGAGTTGGGGCTCTGCAGGCTGGAGAAGAAAAGGCTTCCAGGAGACCTTAGAGTAGCCTCCCAGGATCTGAAGGGGGCTACAGGATGGCTGGGGAGGGACTATTGACAAGGTCTTGCAATGACAGGACAAGGGGCAATGGGTTTGAAGTGGCAGAGGGGAGACTGAAAGTAGATGTTAGGAGGAAGTTCTTTACAGTGAGGGTGGTGAGACACTGGCACAGGTTGCCCAGGGAGGTTGTGGAGCACAGAATCATCCAACGTGATCGCATTCTGTGATTTTGTGCTCCACAACCGCTCCGAAGATGTTCAAGGCCAGGTTGGAGGAGGCCTTGAGTGAGCTGTGCTAGTGGGAGGTGTCCCTGCCTATGGCAGGGGGTTGGAACTGGCTGAGCTTTGAGGTCCCTTCCAACTTTACCATTCTATGATTCTATCTGCAGGGGAAAGTCATCCCACCCTCTTCAGACACATGCTGCCACAATGGCTCAGGAGCCTGGTGTACAAGCTGTCCCCTTCACCAGCACATACTTTCCCCATCTTTCAGCCAACTTCTGAATGCTGTAGAGCACTCCAAATTCCTTCCTGCCCCCTCTGTCTCTGGGGGTTTGAATGGTGAGGAGAAGAAGGTGCAAAAAACTGCTTTCCCCCTGCCCTGCAGGCTTGAAGGGGTACAGCAGCATGCACCTTTCTCCACACATGTACTGCCCTGTGTGGCAGCCTGCGCTGGGCATTGGGCTGGTAGTTGGCTGGGTTCTTCGCACCCAGTATGAAATGGCCAATGGAGACTGCCTAAAAAAGCATAGAGGAAGGGAGAAGGTGCCAGGTGCCTGCCTTGACAGAGCTCCCAACAGGACAGGTTCCCACTTTGACAGAGCTCCTGCCGTGACAGGGTTCCTGTTCTGGACCATCCTCACTTCTGGATGGCTCCTACCTTTTCACACAGCTCTAGGTTTTGCACCATCCCTGCCTCTGGACATTCCCCCAGTTCTGCACCATCCTGTGCAAGCCTGCAAGCTCGGCAAGGCCTGGGGTCCATTGGAGAGAGCTGCTGACAGCACCCAGACCTGACTACTCTCAGACCATACCACAGCCTTGATTTCCTGGTTACTGTTCTGGCTGGGGAAGATCCTGGCAGTTTGGCTCTCCCCTGCTGCTGCCGAGACAGCATCGTTCCACGATCATCCCACCCGTGGAAGAAGTGCTTGAGGCACTCCTGACTTTGGCAGTGTGACTGTTTGGGAGTTCCCAACCCCCCCACACTTTGTAAAATGACCCAGACTAGACTCAGTCAGCTGGAAGTTAAGGACTGAAGCTCTATTTACAGCTTTGCACAATGTACAAGCAGAGATATACAGAATATTTACAGAAATATACAAGTAAAAGGGAATACAGAAACACAACTCCCCTCCCAGGAATCAGAGACCCCAGGAGGGGCTCCCAATCACCCTTCCACCTTCTCCCCACCCCTGTACCTTACCCCAAGGTTTGCCTTACGCATAAAGTAAATTAGGAGGATCAGTCAGGGGGGTTAGAAGAAAAGTGGTTAGAGAGGATTAATCAGCAGAGGAGTCAGAGCCAGAAGCTGCTAGATCGCCCCAGCAGCTGCTGTTCCAGCAAGTGACAGAGAGAGACTCACTTATCTCTTGTTTTGGTTACTGTTCCCAAACAATTTCTTAGCAAGCCTATGAGTGAAGTAGACATCAGGAAGTAGACATTCCTTTCACAGCCTAGAGTGTAATTTTCTCTATTAAAATATTCTAATCAGCCTCAAACCAGTACAGGTAGCTTTTCCACCTGCCTTGGACTTCTGCCATTTGGATCCACAATTGGATATTGCTTGCAGTGTCAGAAGGCAGCCGAGCTGCAGAGAAATCCAGGAAGGGATCACCACCGAATACCTGTCTCACCTCTGTGAGTAAAGCCTGCTGGTACCTTAACTCTCTGCTCAGCCTCATTGACAGTGGGGTAAAGCTGTGTTTGTAGCTTAGCCTTTTCCATTCCCTGACTTCCTGAATCTCCAAATTTGCCCATAGCATCCTGTGAAGACTTTTCCCAATCAGTTTGAGCCTGTAAATAAACCTAAACTAGTTCTGTATACAGTCTGGGGCCAGGGTTTCAGGGAACAAGTTATCCATGGGGCAGCAATGTGCCCTGGTGGCCAAGAGGGTCAATGGGATCCTGTGGTGTATTAAGAAGAGTGTATTCAGCAGATTGAGGAAGGTTCTCCTCCCCCTCTACTCTGCCCTGGTGAGACCTCATCTTGAGTACTGCCTTCAGTTTTGGGCTCCTCAGTTTCAGAGGGACAGGGATCTGCTGGAGAAGGTCCAGTGGAGGGCTCCAAGGCTGATGAGGGGACTGGAGCACTGCCTGATGAGGAGAGGCTGAGGGACCTGAGGCTTTTTGGTCTGGAGAAGACTGAGAGAGGATTTAATCAACGTCTATAAATACCTGAGAGCTGGGGGTCAGGATAGTGGGGAGAGACTCTGCTCACTGCTGCCTGGGATAGGACAAGGAGCAATGGATGGAAACTGCAGCACAGGAGGTTCCAGCTCAACACAAGGGGAACTTCTTTACTGTAAGGGTCACAGAGCACTGGCACAGGTTCCCCAGAGAGATTGTGGAGTCTCCTTCTCTGGAGCCTTTATAAGGTCTGTCTGGATGCATTCCTGTGTGCCCTGAGCTGGATTGTCTGGTCCTGCTCTGGCAGGGGAGTGGGACTCAATGATCTCTTTGTGTCCCTTCCAACACCTGACATCCTGTGAGTCTGTGAAACAAAACCAATTCTATAATTCCTGACTCGACCACATTAATTCCCTGCCTCCATGACACTGTAATGGGCTCATATTGGCTTATTACCTTTCCCAGGTCTTTCACAGAAGGCTGGGATGCTAAAACAGCATAGTAGTAGGAAAGGATACATCAAATAATAGCTTTTATTTTGTTGGTCAGTGTGCTGATTTGAGGCTAACTGGAATATTTTAATAGAGAAAATTACACTATAGGCTGTGAAAGGAAAACATCCTGATGTCTACTTGACTCATAGGCTTGCTGAGAATGTTTTGGGAAAAATAAACCAAAACATAGATAAGTCATTCCCAGTCTGTCTCTGTCTGGGAGAACAGCACATCTCAGGCAGTCTAGCAGCTTCTGGCTCCGGCTCCTCTTTGCAGATTAAACTTCACTAACCACTTTTCTTCAACCCCCCTGGTTGATCCTCCAAGCTCACCTTGCGCGTGGGGCAAACCTTGGGGGAAGGTACAGGGGTGGGGAGAAGGTGGAAGGGTGGTTGGGAGCCCCTCCTGGGGTCTCTGATTTCTGGGAGGGGAGTTGTGTTTCTGTATTCCCTTTAACTTGTCTCTGTCTGTAACTATTCCTGTCTGTTGTGTCTATCTCTGCTTGTCCATTGTGCTGAGCTGTAAATAGAGCTTCAGTCCTTAACTTCCAGCTGGCTGAGTCTAGTCTGGGTCATTTTACAAAGTGTTGGGGGCATGGAACCACCAAACCATCACAATCAGAAAGTGTCAATAAGTCAGGACTGCAAATTTAAGATCCCATTCCTGAGCAGACTTCATGTATTCAGCTTAGGACCATGTCTAAAGATAGCTCTTTAGAAATGCAACCAGGAACTAATTAAATCTAAATATAAGTGGAACATGGAAATCGCTGACTATGAGAAGCTAATTCCCTCTTGCTTACATATGCATCACCCATTACACAACTCATGAATCAACAACTTACTTACAGAGATGCTTTGGGAAAACAGATGACAGAAGGGTCATCCATTTCAAAGGTAAAAGAGTAGGCAACCACTGGTGTTGGAAGGATCAAACAAGAGGGGTTGCAAGAAGGAAGGACAGGAATCCAGTATCCAGGATCTGAAGGGGGCCTACAGGAAGGCTGGGGAGGGACTATTGACAAGGTCTTGCAATGAAAGGACAAGGGGCAATGGGTTTGAACTGGCAGAGGGGAGATTGAAAGTGGATGTTAGGAGGAATTCTTTACAGTGAGGGTGGTGAGACACTGGCACAGGTTGCCCAGGGAGGTTGTGGATGCTCCCTCCCTGGAGGTGTTGAACGGCAGGTTGGAGGAGGCCTTGAGTGAGCTGTACTAGTGGGAGGTGTCCCTGCCTATGGCAGGGGGTTGGAACTAGATGATCCTTGAGGTCCCTTCCAACCTTACCATTCTATGATTCTATGAACGCAGGCAGAGCAACTGGCAAAAAAGATCATCTCTGCGGGGTGAAAGGACAGGGGATTTGAAGTGCCAGACAAGAATTATGAAAGACACAGGAACCTTTTTGTTAAACACAAAGATTGTCTCTCTAAGACACAAATCCTCACATCTCAGGCAGGTGCAGCAGCACAGAAATTTATGTCACTCACAGGGGCAGACATGAAAGGACATAGACTACACCCAGAAGAAACCTTCCACACAGTATCACTCAAATTCCTCCTTTATGGTGTCTGAATCCCTCATTTGTTTTTCCCATGTAACACAAAATGAAGACCACTATTTGATACTGCAACACTCTTTTCCTGGGATGTCACCAGCATATTTTTTCCTATTAAACAGGCAGGTGAAACTGGAAAGAGCACAGCAAAGGAATCAAGCCCCTCAAAGCAGTCAGCTCTGGGTGTCCATGCATGTATATTAGCTGGGTCAAAGCCTAGTGAAAGAAACATAAGGTGCTGATGATAAGTTGGATGAAAATGGAAGAGGGGAGATGGATTTAAACTGGCAGAGGGGAGATTGAAAGTGGATGTTAGGAGGAATTCTTTACAGTGAGGGTGGTGAGACACTGGCACAGGTTGCCCAGGGAGGTTGTGGATGCTCCCTCCCTGGAGGTGTTGAACGGCAGGTTGGAGGAGGCCTTGAGTGAGCTGTACTAGTGGGAGGTGTCCCTGCCTATGGCAGGGGGTTGGAACTAGATGATCCTTGAGGTCCCTTCCAACCTTACCATTCTATGATTCTATGATTCCAAGACCTTGTCAGTAGTCCCTCCCCAGCCTTCCTGTAGCCCCCTTCAGATCCTGGGAGGCTACTCTAAGGTCTCCTGGAAGCCTTCTCTTCTCCAGGCTGCAGAGCCCCAACTCTCTCAGTCTGTCCTCACAGCAGAGTTGCTGTAGCCCTCTGATCATCTTTGTGGCCTCCTCTGGACCCACTCCAACACTTCCATGTCCTTCCTGTGCTGGGGGCTCTGGAACTGCACACAGGATTCCAGGTGGGGTCTGAGGAGAGCAGAGCAAAGGCACAGAATCCCCTCCCTTGCCCTGCTGGCCACACTGCTCTTGCTGCAGCCTAGGACTCAGTTGCTGTCTGAGCTGCATGTGCACACTGCAGCCTCATGTTGAGCTTTTCATCAACCCAGACTCCAAGGTCCCTCTCCTCAGGGCTGCTCTCAGCCATTCCCCACACAGCCTGTATTTGTGCTTGGGACTGTATTCAGCCACCAAAACTCTGTAAGAGGTACCAGTGGATCTAGTTTGTATATTCAGCCACCAAAACTCTGTAAGAGGTACCAGTGGATCTAGTTTGCATATTCAGCCACCAAAACTCTGTAAGAGGTACCAGTGGATCTAGTTTGCATATTCAGCCACCAACCACAAAGTCAGAGGGGTGGTTGCTTTGGCCAGGAAGCAACAGTTCATCTCAGTCAGAACAGCAGGATACACAGACACCTTCAAAACAAATCAGGGCTCATTTAGAGCCCATTATGTTTAGCCAACAGAAGCTCACAATGTAAGCAGTCAACATTCACATAGAGGTAGCTGCAAAAGATGTCTGCTCCTCTAAGCAGAGAGAGATAAGGTATTTCCAGTCAGCAACAAAACTATTTAAATGTCCTACCTCCAAGTTAAAAGCACACATGGTTGCAGACACTGCCAACATTACTGAAGCTGCTGTTCACGTAAGTCATCAAGCTCCAGCAAAAATAGTCTGGGAAAACTTATAAATCAGATCAGGCACTTCATGAAATTAACAGTACAGAAAACTGACCTGGCCAAAATCAAACTGGTTTCCAGGCAACAGACCCCAGGGTGGCCAAGCTGGAATTAAAGAGGCTGGGCTTCTTTCTAGATCTCTTTTTTCCCCCCAGCAGATGAGGCCCCTGAAGGAGTTACTAAGGCATGAAATGTAGTCTGTGTATTTACAGTAATAGAATCATTGTAATTCTACTTATAAATATTTCCACATATTATATGCTGCTTCTTGTAAAATTACCTCCAAAGGTAAGTATTATGGAAATAAAAATTCTGGGGGAAAATCAGCTAGTGCTTTTATGTTTATCTGAAAGCTTTATTTGTTTTCTCCTAGGCAAAACCAGAGGCTTACAAAATTGTGAATGATTCCCAAGACGTTTTCAACTGATTTTTATAACACTCAGATCAGTGCAACGGAAAAAGGACAGTAAATAAAGTGAAAGCAGCAAAATAAAATGTTACATTTTGCCTTTCCCATGAAGTTGTTACTATAAAATATCTTACAACCAGCAAGTAAGTGCTTGATTTATGATTACAATGTTAACTGCTTCATGAAGGACAGGGAACTGTTGGAGCAGGTCCAGAGGTGGCCACCAAGATGCTGAGAGGGCTGCAGCAGCTCTGCTGTGAGGACAGGCTGAGAGAGTTGGGGCTCTGCAGCATGGAGAAGAGAAGGCTTCCAGGAGACCTTAGAGTAGCCTTCCAGGATCTGAAGGGGGCTCCAGGAAGGCTGAGGAGGGACTATTGACAAGGTCTTGCAATGCCAGGACAAGGGGAATTGGTTTGAACTGGCAGAGGGGAGATTTAGACTGGATGTTAGGAGGAAGTTGTTTGCAGTGAGGCTGGTGAGGCACTGGCACAGGTTGCCCAGGGAGGTTGTGGCTGCTCTCTCCCTGGAGGTGTTCAAGGCCAGGTTGGAGGAGGCCTTGAGTGACCTGCACTAGTGGGAGGTGTCCCTGCCTATGGCAGGGAGTTGGAACTGGATGATCCTTGAGGTCCCTTCCAACCTTACCATTCTATGACATTCAGCTAGTATGTTCATTGAGCTAAGCTAGTTCTTTTAATATGAGACAGTAGAGCTGTTTTTCAGAGGATGAATAGTTTTAGTTCTGGATACTAAGGATTTTCTGCTTTACAATATCTTCCAGTCAAGGATTTCAAACCGTATCATAGGACTTATATGTTGTAAGATTAGCCAGAGGTCTATAAATTTCCATCTTGAGAATCTGTCCAATTTCTTAAGCAAAATAAAAGCCAAGATTTTAAATACAATTTTTTCCCCTTTTGAAAAAAAATGGGAAAATCACCTAAATAATATAGATCAAGGTGATTATTTTTTTTCTTAGAGTTGCAGTACAGAAACACTAACCAATTTCTAACAATCATTAAGCATACTCTTGCTTTCTGAAATGCATGTGGAAATAATGATTGCAGTATTGCTATTTATCAAGAGGTAATTTTTTTTTTATCTCAATTGCAATTAAAAAAAAAACCCAACAAACAAACAAAACTCCCCAAACAGAATCATTTTAAAGACAAATCTTGATCATAATTGCTGTGAATAAGATCACTGAAAAGAATCATAGAATCATAGAATGGTAAGGTTGGAAGGGACCTCAAGGATCATCAAGTTCCAACCCCTTGCCATAGGTAGGGACACAGGGAAAAATACGGACTTGATGAGCGGACCACTTGCTGGATGAGGAATTGGCTGGATGGTGTCACACAGAGAGTGGTGATCAAGGGCACAATGTCCACCTGCAGACCAGTGCCAAGTGGCTCCCTTAGGGGTCAGTGCTGGCACCAGTGCTGTTTGACATCTTTGCCAGTGCCATGGACAGAGGAATCAGTGCACCCTCAGCAAGTGTGCAGATGGCAACAAGCTGTGTGGCACAGTCGACTTGCTAGAGGGCAGGGATCCATGCAGAAGGACCTGGACAGGCTGCAGAGCTGTGCCCAGGCCACCCTCAGGACANGGGTGTGTGTGCAGTTCTGGAGCCCTCAGCACGGGAAGGACATGGAAGTGTTGGAGTGGGTCCAGAGGAGGCCACCAAGATGCTGAGAGGGCTGCAGCAGCTCTGCTGTGAGGACAGGCTGAGAGAGTTGGGGCTCTGCAGCCTGGAGAAGAAAAGGCTTCCAGGAGACCTTAGAGTAGCCTTCCAGGATCTGAAGGGGGCTCCAGGAAGGCTGGGGAGGGACTATTGACAAGGTCTGGGAATACCAGGACAAGGGGAATGGATTTGAATTGGCAGAGGGGTAGATGGAAACTGGATGTTAGGAGGAAGTTCTTTACAGTGAGGGTGGTGAGACACTGGCACAGGTTGCCCAGGGAGGTTGTGGCTGTTCCCTCCCTGGAGGTGCTGAAGGCCAGGTTGGAGGAGGTCTTGAGTGAGTTGTACTAGTGGGAGGCAGGGGGTTGGAACTGGATGATCCTTGAGGTCCCTTCCAACCTTTACTATTCTATGATTCTATGAACTTGGTATTTCTGATTACAGCTCAGCGACTTAGACTGAGGGCATCCAGTTATTTAGAAGCATGGACTGAAATATACTTCCCATGTATTATGGTAGCCTTTCAGCAGCATTTTGTGCTCAGGAAAGCCAGGAGCTAGAGCAATTAAAGCAATTACAGAATATGAATAAGGGAACATTACTAATGGGGCTAAGTTGTTATCCTGCCATTAGTTTGTTAAAAGTAGATCACTTTATACACAAATTATATCGGTCCTTGTCAGTGAGATACTGAAATTACAGTAGAACTCACTGCAGGGGTAGGGTTTTCAATATCAGCAATATGTGTATGCACACATATGTGTGTGGTGAGTGTGTGTGTATATATAGATATAGATAGAGATAGATAGATAGATAGACAGATAGATAGATAGATAGATATATCACACAGTATCATGGTATCACCAAGGTTGGAAGAGACCTCAAAGCTCATCAAGTCCAACCCATTCCCACAGCCCTCAAGACCAGACCATGGCACCAAGTGCCACGTCCAAACCTGCCTTGAACACCTCCAGGGACGCTGACTCCACCACCTCCCTGGGCAGCCCATTCCAGCACTCAATGACTCTCTCAGGCAACAACTTGCTCCTCACCTCCAGCCTAAACTTCCCCTGGCACAGCTTGAGACTGTGTCCTCTTGTTCTGCTGCTGCTTACCTGAGAGAAGAAAGCAACCTCCTCCTGGCTACAAGCACCCTTCAGGTAGCTGGAGACAGCAAGAAGGTCTCCCCTGAGCCTCCTCTTCTCCAGGCTAACCAATCCCAGCTCCCTCAGCCTCTCTCCATAGGGCTGTGCTCCAGGCCTCTCCCCAGCCTCGTTGCCCTTCTCTGGACACACTCAAGCACCTCAATGTCCTTCTTCAATGGAGGGGCCCAGAACTGGACACAGGACTCAAGGTGTGGCCTAAGCAGTGCAGAGTCCAGGGGGAGAATGAGCTCCCTGCTCCTGCTGGCCACACTCTTGCTGATGCAGGCCAGGATGCCATTGGCCTTCTTGGCCACCTGGGCACACTGCTGGCTCATGTTCAGGCAGGTGTCAGTCAGCACCCCCAGATCCCTTTCTGTGTGGCTGCTCTCCAGCCACTGCCACCCCAGCCTGTAGCTCTGCATGGGGTTGTTGTGGCCAAAGTGCAGCACCTGGCACTTGGATTTGTTGAGCTCCATCCCCTTGGACTCTGCCCATCTGTGCAGGCGGTCGAGGTCCTGCTGCAGAACCCTTCTGCCCTCCAACCCAGCAACATCAGCCCCCAGCTTGGGGTCAGCTGCAAATTTGCTGCTGCCTGACTCGATGCCCTCGTCCAGATCATCACTGAAGATGTTCCAGAGGATGGGGCCCAGCACTGATCCCTGGGGCACGCCACGAGCTGACAGCCCAGTATACACACACACACACACACACACACACACACACATATATATATATATATATATATATAAGAACACACACATATATAAATATATATGTAAAGAGAGAGAGAGAGTCAGATTCTATGACATCCATGACATTTATAGATCTATATATACATATACATACCTATGTGCTGTGCTATGGTACTCTGTTACAGAATGCACTGTACATATAATAATTATACGTTACATGGCAGAAAGTGTAAAAAGAAAAGTAGTATTTTACTTAACATTCTTAATTGGATATAAATTGTATGGACATGGCTGAACTACTAAAATACAGTAGCAAACAGAAGACTGCCAATGACAGTAATTTCTTCTTTTAGGTACTTGCCAAGATCTTGGAACAGGTTGCGCAGGGAGGTTGTGGCTGCTCCCTCCATGGAGGTGTTCAAGACCAGGTTGGATGAGACCTTAAGTGACCTGTACTAGTGGGAGGTGTCCCTGCCTATGGCAGGGGGTTGGAATTGGATGATCCTTGAGGTCCCTTCCAACCTTACCATTCTATGGTCTGGGTTTGCTGTGCTGTGATCCATCAGAAACTGGGTTTTTTTTTCCCTAAAAGTGAAGCAGTGCACAATTTGCAGGGACATACACAAGCTCTAGCTGTCTGCTAACCATCCTGAGAAGAGGAACACCAAACTCCATGTGAAGGGCATTAAGGAAGTTACCCCTGCAAGGTTCACTTTAAAGCAGTTCCTATAACAGAGCTCAACTCTGTAAATCTTCTCCAGTCCATGGTGCAAGTTGAATACTTGATCCTGTGCATAAACAGCCTTGGTTCATCTGGTATGCAAACTCAAAGGAAAGGAAGGCAGAAAACAACTGACAAAGCTTGTCTTCTGCAAAATGAAACTAAGGCACCTCTTAAGGTTAAGGTTAAAGGCTTCATCATTATTTGTTGGAGTTATAGAATCATAGAATGATAGAATGGTAAGGTTGCAGTGTGAGTGCAGCCCAGATAGCAACCGAGTCCTGGGCTGCAGCAAGAGCAGTGTGGGCAGCAGGGCAAGGGAGGGGATTGTGCCCCTTTGCTCTGCTCTCCTCAGACCCCACCTGGAGTCCTGTGTGCAGTTCTGGAGCCCCCAGCACAGAAAGGACATGGAACTGTTGGAGTGGGTCCTCAGGAGGCCATGAAGATGATCAGAGGGCTGCAGCAGCTCTGCTCTGAGGACAGATTGAGAGAGTTGGGGTTCTGCAGCCTGGAGAAGAGAAGGCTTCCAGGAGACCTTAGAGTAGCCTTCCAGGATCTGAAAGGGGCTCCAGGAAGCCTGGGGAGGGACTATTGACAAGGTCTTGTAATGCCAGGACAAGGGACTATGGGTTTGAAGTGGCAGAAGGGAGATTGAATGTGGATGTTAGGAGGAAGTTGTTTGCAGTGAGGGTGGTGAGACACTGGCACAGGTTGCCCAAGGAGGTTATGGTTGCTCCCGCCCTGGGGGCGTTCAAGGCCAGGTTGGAGGAGGCCTTGAGTGAGCTGTGCTAGTGGGAGGTGTCCCTGCCTGTGGCAGGGGGTTGGAACTGTATGATCTTTGAGGTCTCTTTCCACCTCACCGTTCTACGATTCCATGATTACAATGGCAATCCAACTCCTCGCGTTCTGCACAACTGCATAGGGCAGAAGCCCACAGGAAAGATTTAAAAGCATGTACACAACTCAACACCTGCACTGTCTATTTTGAAAACAGTACAGAGGCAACGACCCAAATTCAGCCTGGCTACAGTCCAAACCAGTGAGTCAGAATGGAAGCAATTAAAATCACCCTAAACAAGAAGGAAAAAAAGCCAAACTCAAAGACACTGCACCTTCATTTGGATGTAAATTCTTACCTAAAAGTGAATCTTATACTTTTTTTCCTTTAATAAACCAGGCAGCCAGGCAATATTGATGGCACTAAAAAATCCCTAGGTACACATAATAAATAGACTAGACAAACATGTGGAAAGTTCCTTATTTACTGAAACATTTACACTTTCTTTGTGTCTTAATAAAAGCAATTAAAGAAACTAAAGTCAGGGTCAAGTAAGCAAGTTTTTTAAACCAGAGTCAATATAGAATCACAGAACTGATTAGTCTGGAAAAGACCTTTGAGTTAAACCATTAAACTAATACTACACATCAATGAGTAATAACTACTTTTAAAGGTGTCCTGGAGGTTCCTGAAGGAGGTTGTAGCCAGGTGGGGTTGGTCTCTTCTCCAAGGCAACCAGCAAAAGAACAAGGGAACACAGTCTCAAGTCGTGACAGGGGAGGTCTAGGTGGATATTCATAGAATCATAGAATGATAGAATGGGAAGGTTGGAAGGGACCTCAAGGATCATCTAGTTCCAATCCCCTACCATAGGCAGGAACACCTCCCAATAGTACAGGTCACTCAAGGCCTCATCCAACATGGCCTTGAACACCTCTAGGGAGGGAGCAGTCACAACCTCCCCAAGCAACCTGTGCCAGTGTCTCACCACCCTCACTGCAAACAACTTCCTCCTCACATCCACTTTCAATCTCCC
>VWZE01018657.1:18527-30660 GCA_013396675.1 Eubucco bourcierii
CCTGGAGGTGTTGAAGCAAAGCCTGGATGGGGCACTTAGTGCCATGGTCTGGTTGCTTGGTTAGGGCTGGGTGCTAGGTTGGGCTGGGTGAGCTTGGAGTTCATTTCCAACCTGCCTGATTCTATGAATCTATGATTCTATTCCTTGCTTTGTTCACTGGGCAAGCTTCCAGGTGGATGATTGACATCCTTCTCTTCTTTTTGCAGTACTGTCCAACCTCACGCAGGCACAGGGTAACCAATACCCTGTACCAAATTGGCCCATTCATGAATAATAATAGTGATCAGAGGTTTTCCTTACATACTTGAGGTAACCTGATTGTAAAAGGAGATCAGGTTGGTCAGGCAGGACCTGCCTCTCCTAAACCCATGCTGGCTGGGTCTGATCCCTTTGCCATCCTGTAGGTGCCGTGTGATGGCACTCAGGATGACCTGTGCCTGGCACTGAGGTCAGGCTGGCAGGTCTGGAATTTCCTGGTTCCACCTTCCAGCCCTTTTTGTGGACGGGCACCACACTGGCAGCTTCCAGTCTTTGGGGACCTCTCCAGTGAGCCAGGACTGTTGATTAATGATGGAGAGCAACTTGGGCAGCTCATCTGCCAGCTCTCTCAGCATCCTAGGATGGATCCCATCTCGTCCCATGGACTTGTGAGGATCCAAGTGGCTCAGCAGGTCTCTTACCGTTTCCTCCTGGATTACAGGGGGACTATAGTGGTCCCTGGCTCCATCTGCCAGTTCAGGAGGCCACTTGTCCTGGAGACAACCTGTCCCACTAATAAAGATTGAGGCAAAGAAGGTGTTAAATACCTCTATCTTTTCCTCATCTTTTATTACTATATTCCCCTCTGAATCTAATAAGCAGTGGAGGTTTTCCTTGCCCCTTCTTTTGCCACTAATATATTTATAGAAACATTTTTTATTCTCCTTAACAATCTAAGTTCTAAATGGGCTCTTGCCTCTCTAATTTTTTTCCTATATGACCTAGCAACATCCTTAAACTCTTCTTGGGATACCTCAATTTTTTTTCCAAAAGTGATACTCCCTCTTTTTTCCATTAATCCCTTTAGCAGCTCCTTGCCCACCCAGCCTGGCTGTCTCCCTCCTTGGCTCATCTCCCAGCACATCAGCACACTGAGCCTTCAGGAGTTCTTCCTTGAAGCAGGTCCAGCCAGCCTGCACTCCTTTGTTTTTAAGGGTTGTTTCCCTTCCCTTTCTAAGTTAGTTCCTTAAATAAGCCAAAGTCTGTCCTTCAGAAGTCCATTGTGGAGGTTTTGCTGCTGCCCCTCCTGGTGTCACCGAGCATTGAAAACTCTATTTTCATGGTCACTGGACCCCAGGCAGCCTCCCACCACCACATGTCCCACAAGTCTCTGTTTGTGAGCAGCAGGTCCAGCAGGGCTGCACTCCTGGTAGGCTCATGTAACAACTGAGATAAGAAGCTGTCCTCCATACACTCTAGGAACCTTCTAGACTGCCTCTTCTCTGCAGTATTAGAGTCTGAGCAGATGTCTGGCAGGATAAAGTTGCCCACAGGAACACAGGCAAGTGCTCTTGAGGCAGCCTCCAGTTGCTTAAAGGATAACAAATCAACCCCTTCTTCCTGCTTGGGTGGTCTATAACAGACTCCAACCAGGATGTCAGCCTTGTTGGCCTTCCCCCTAATTCTTACCCATAGGGACTCAACCTGAGCAGCCTTAATCTCTACTTCCATGACATCCAGAGCCTCCCTTATATATAGGACCACTCCTCCACCCCTTAAGTTCCTCTGCTGTTCACAATTAGTTCCAAGGTCATGAAAAACCTACCTATGAAGACAGCATCTAACTAAACAAACAAACCTACAAGAAAAGAAACAAACCATGGATTTTCAGGTAACAGTTCCATTTCTCTAACAGCACAATGTCTTTACTGACTACAGATCACTACCATCACATTTTTTCTTAAATCAACATTTAGCTGTGCCAATCCCTTCCTTTGTTTCAGACATCTGAAATAGAATTCTCTTGCCAAAGTGGTAGAACCGTGCTGTGATGAAAGTCACTGACAGATGCATAGCAAATCTGAGTAAGCTCATCAATAAAATGGCTGCTTAACTCCTGTCCTAGGAGGAAAGATTTAAGGTGTTGATGGATGACTTGGTTGGGGATGATTAAAACAACGAAATAAATCTGGAGCTCATGGGAGTGCAGGAAAGACTTGGAAAAGACAGCGTGTTCTCCTCACTGCCTTGAGGGGTTATAGCCAGTCAAGCAGGGTTTGTGCAGAATATATGGACACTGTGGTTGTGCTTTCCATGCCTCACACTCCCTAATGCTCAACTGGTGAACGCCTGACACTGATCCTGTGGCCAGGATATCATGATACCTAGCTGTGTGCCACAGTTGACTTGCTAGAGGGCAGGGATCCAGCCAGAGGGACCTGGACAGGTTGCAGAGCTGTGCCCAGGTCAACCTCAGGACATTCAACAAGGCCAAGGGTAAGGTCCTGCACCTGGGTAGGCACAATGCCAAGCACAATTCCAGGTTGGGTGGGAAATAGTTGAGAGCAGCCCTGAGGAACAGGCCCTGGGGGTCTGGGGTGATGAAAAGCTCAACATGAGGCTGCAGTGTGAGTGCAGCCCGGACAGCAACTGTGTGCTGGGCTGCAGCAAGAGCAGTGTGGGCAGCAGGGCAAGGGAGGGGATTGTGCCCCTTGGCTCTGCTCTCCTCAGACCCCACCTGCAGTCCTGTGTGCAGTTCTGGAGCCCCCAGCACAGGAAGGACATGGATGTGTTGGAGTGGGTCCAGAGGAGGCCACCAAGATGCTGAGAGGGCAGGAGCAGCTCTGCTGTGAGGCCAGACTGAGAGAGTTGGGGCTCTGCAGCCTGGAGAAGAGAAGGTTTCCAGGAGACCTTAGAGTAGCCTTCCAGGATCTGAAGGGGGGTACAGGAAGGCTGGGGAGGGACTATTGACAAGGTCTTGCAATGCCAGTACAAGGGGCAATGGGTTTGAATGGTAAGTTCTTTCCAGTGAGGGTGGTGAGACACTGGCACAGGTTGCCCAGGGAGGTTGTGGCTGCTCCCTGCCTGGAGGTGTTCAAGGCCAGGTTGGACGAGGCCTTGAGTGAGCTGTGCTAGTGAGAGGTGTCCCTGCCTATGGTAGGGGGTTGGAACTGGATGATCCTTTAGATCCCTTCCAACCTTACCATTCTATGATTCTATGATATTCTTCCTCCCCAAACACATCAGACTGCAAATAACAGCAGTTCTTTCCTACCTCACTACAGCTATACAACCTTTTTCTTCCATTTGCCAGTCTGTTTCTCCTTTTCCCACATTTCTTGACTTCTTCTCCAATCCTTTTTTCTCTTCATGTTTCTCTGTCATTTTCAGCTCATTCCCATAGCTTTGATCTCCTTTCCTTGAAGTAGTATTTGAATCAAGATGTTCTAGAATTTAAGACCAGCTTAGATGATCTGCTCTGCCCTGGTGAGGCCACATCTGGAGTACTGTGTCCAGTTCTGTGCTCCCCAGTTCAAGAGGGACACAGAACTGCTTGAGAGAGTGCAGCACAGAGCCACAAAGATGCTGAAGGGAATGGAACAGCTCTGTTAGGAGGAGAGCCTGAGGGAGCTGGAGCTGTGCTGCTGGGAGAGGAGGAGCCTGAGAGGTGACCTCAGCAATGGTTATAGAGATGGAAAGGTGAGCGCCAGGAGGCTGGAGCCAGGCTCTGTTGGGTGATGCCCACTGACAGCACAAGGGGCACTGGGTGGAAGCTGAGGCGTAGCAAGTTTCATTTAAACATGAGGAGGATTTTTTTCTTCCCTGTGAGGGTGACAGAGCACTGGAACAGGCTGCCCAGGGAAGTTCTGGAGTCTCTCTCTCTCTGGGGATATTGAAAACCTGCCTGGACACGTTCTTGTCCAATCTGGTCTAGGAGATCCTGCTCTGGCAGGGGGGTTGGACTGGATGAGCTTTGGAGGTTTCTTCCAGCCCCTGATATTCTGTGATTCCGTGATCAAGAAATATCTGCAATTATAATTGCTTCAAGTACTAACTGCATGCTGGACCATTGTACTGAATTAAATTCAGGAGAGAAGGCAACAACATTACTTAGCTCCATATAGCCAAGGTATGTGAGCCTTATTCTTAGTTATTTTCCAAACAAAGGAATCATAAGCCACTCATTGAAACATTCCACATTTGAATGCCTGTACCAGAGAAATTCATAGAATCATAGAATGGTGAGGATGGAAAGGACTTCAAGGATCATCCAGTTCCAAACCCTTGCCACAGGCAGGGACACCTCCCACTAGCACAGGTCACTTAAGGCCTCCTCCAACCTGGCCTTGAACACCTCCAGGGAGGGAGCAGCCACAACCTCCCTGGGCAACCTGTGCCAGTGTCTCACCACCCTCACTGCAAACAACTTCCTCCTAACATCCACTTTCCATCTCCCCTCTGCCACTTCAAACCCATTCCCCTTGTCCTGGCATTACAAGACTTTGTCAATAGTCCCTCCCCAGCCTTCCTGTAGCCCTCTTCAGATGCTGGAAGGCTACTCTAAGGTCTCCTGGAGGCCTTCTCTTCTCCAGGCTGCAGAGCCCCAACTCTCTCAGCCTGTCCTCACAGCAGAGCTGCTGCAGCCCTCTGAGCATCTTTGTGGCCTCCTCTGGACCCACTCCAACACTTCCATGTCCTTTCTGTGCTGGGGGCTCCAGAACTACACACAGTAAATCACCCAGATTTTCACTGCAGCATCAGGAGAGATGGGCTTACTGTCTCTACAAGTCTGCATGTTTACACAGAGATAACAAGGGCTAGCACATGCTGAAATTATTCTAGATAGCCATGGGGGAAAAAAAAAACAAACCACAAAACCAACCATAAATCAAGCCTTCCCTTCGAGTTTCCCCTCCTCTATTACAGCTTTTCAAAACCTCTAACCAACTGGTGCTCTAAAAGGATACAATATTTTGTTTTCTTTTATTTTCCTATGCACATAATCTTTATCACAGCTTTGCAAGGCTTTGCTGTGTCCCTGCACTAAAGGTATAGCTCATACTTGTGGGGAAAATAGGCAGAGACAGAATTCATGCTGCAAACCTGATACCTGCAGACTTGTTTCAATCCCACCAGCAGTCTCAAAGCTCACAGAGAAAATACACAGACTGCACACACGTTTCTGATGAAACAAAGAAAACTGGGTTTTTATCAGTCTGACCCCAACCTTTTACACAGCACTGTTTTGTCAAGAGCCACTAATGAAAGAGCTTAGCAGCAGATAAAAGACAGACAGCTCTGACTGAATTCACAGATTTATCTAAGGCATTTGGTAGGAAGAATTCTATTACCTTCTTTTCAGAGTTGAAATAAGATTACAAAGCCTAGAAATGGATGCCTTAAAATATATATTTATATAGAATCATAGAATGGTAAGGTTGGAAAGGACCTCAAGGATCATTCAGCTCCAATCCCCTGCCATAGGTAGGGACACCTCCCACTAGTACAGGGCACTCAAGGCCTCCTCCAACCTGGCCTTGAACACCTCCAGGGAGGTTGTGGAGCACAGAAACACCCAATGTGATCAAATAACACATTGGGTGATTCTGTGCTCCACAACCTCCCTGGGCAACCTGTGCCAGTGTCTCACCACCCTCACTGCAAACAACTTCCTCCTAACATCCAGTCTAAATCTCCCCTCTGCCACTTCGAACCCATTCCCCTTGTCCTGGCATTGCAAGACCTTGTCAATAGTCCCTCCCCAGCCATCCTGTAGCCCCCTTCAGATCCTGGAAGGCCACTCTAAGGTCTCCTGGAAGCCTTCTCCAGGTTGCAGAGCCCCAACTCTCTCAGCCTGTCCTCATAGCAGAGCTGCTGCAGCCCTCTCAGCATCTTGGTGGCCTCCTCTGGACCTGGTCCAACACTTCCATGTCCTTCCTGTGCTGAGGGCTCCAGAACTGCACACAGTACTCCAGGTGGGGTCTGAGGAGAGCAGAGCCAAGGGGCACAATCCCCTCCCTTGCCCTGCTGCCCACACTGTTCTTGCTGCAGCCCAGCACACAGTTGCTGTCTGGGCTGCACTCACACTGCAGCCTCATCTTGAGTTTTTCATCACCCCACAGCCCCAGGGCCTGTTCCTCAGGGCTGCTCTCAGCCATTCCCCTCCCAGCCTGTATTTATTCTTAGGATTGTGCCTATTATTGCTTATGACTAAGTAGCTTCTTTAACAACAACGTCTCTGAAGATTTAGGTTTTGCACATAGTCTTGGTGAATGTTTAAATACACTGTCTGTAAACTGCATTAATTCTGGCTGTAATTTGAATGGATGACCTAGGGGAGGATGGAGGATTTTAGCATTTTGTATGCTAATACATAACCCAAGTGTAAACAAGTTAATCTCCTATATTGTCCATGTCTTGTGTGTGCATGACTACCAACATATATAATATTATGACATATATAGTAACATATGGTAATATGTCATTATAGAATCATAATGGCTGGAAAAGACCTCCAAGATGATCAAGTCCAACCATTAACCTAGCCCTCCCAAATCCACCACCATGTCCCTAAGTGCCACATCTACATGTTTTCTGAACACTTACAGGTACAGATACTCCACCAGTTCCCTGGACAGTCTGTTCCAATGTTTAACCACTCTATCAGTGAAGAATTTTTTTTTTTTAATACCTAATCTAAGCCTCCCTTGGTACAATTTGAGGTCATTTCCTCTGATCCTGTCAGTTATTACCTAGGAGAAGAGACTGACCACCTCCTTTCCAGTAGTTGAGGAGAGAGACAACATCTCCTCTGACATGGGACTTACTCCACCAGTGCTCTTCTCCAACATTACTTATGTGTATTACAGAGGCAGGATGTGGAGATGATTAGGCTGTGCTTGTCTGTAGAAAGACATGACCTGTACTAGTGGGAAGTGTCCCTGCCTATGGCAGGGGGTTGGAACTAGATGATCCTTGAGGCTCCTTCCAACCTTACCATTCTATGATTCTGATTCTATAAAATAAGTTCTCCCCTTCCAAGGTAGAGATGCGAATTCCAATGTGATGTTTCCCACAGCGACTTTTAAAGCTACCCTTAAAAGTAGAGCCAATTTTAAGGCTACTTGCAATTGGTAACCAAAAAATGAAAAAAAAAAATTCTTTAGAATGAAAATAAATAAATATGCTAAATAAATAAATAAATAAATTCTGCACCAATACACAGTTTTTCACTTTGAAGTTCTCCCCTTCCAAGGTAGAGATGTGAAATCCAGAGTGACTCTTGCCAGAGTGACTCTTCCCAGAGTGACTTTTAAAGCTACACTTAAAAGCAGAGTGACTTTCAAGGCTACATGCAATTGGTAACCAAAAAATGAAAAAGAAATTCTTTATAAATAAAATCAATAAATATACAAAATAAATAATAAATAAATTCTGCACCAATACACAGTTTTTAACTTTGAAGTTCTCCTCTTCCAATGTGAAATCCAAAGCGACGTCTCCTAGAGCGACTTTTAAAGTTACTCTTAAAAGTAGAGCAACTTTTAAGGCTCCACGTAACTGGCAACCAAAGAATGAAAAAAAAAATTCTTTATAAAGAAAATAAATAAATATACAAAATAAATAATAAATAAATTCTGCACCAATACACAGTTTTACATTTTGAAGTTCTTCCCTTCCAAGGTAGAGATGTGAACTCCAGAGCAACTCTTGCCAGAGCGACTCTTCCCAGAGTGACTTTTAAAGCTACACTTAAAAGCAGTGACTTTTAAGGCTACATGCAATTGGTATCCAAAGAATGAAAAAAAAAATTCTAAAACTTGAAAATTAATTCTGAGCCAATACACAGTTTTTAACTTTGAAGTTCTTCCCTTCCAAGGTAGAGATGTGAACTCCAATGCGACGTTTCCCAGAGTGACTTTTAAAGCTACCCTTAAAAGTAGAGCAGCTTTTAAGGCTACATGTAACTGGTAACCAAAGAATGAAAAAAAAAATCTTTATAAATAAAATTAATAAATATATAAAATTAATAAATAAATACATTCTGCACAAACACACAGCTTTTAACTTTGAAGTTCTTCCTTTCCAAAGTAGAGATGTGAACTCCAGAGCAACTCTTGCCACAGCGACTCTTGCCAGAGTGACTTTTAAAGCTACACTTAAAAGCAGAGAGACATTTAAGGCTACATGTAATTGGCAACCAAAGAATGAAAAAAAAAAAAAATTATAAAACTTGAAAATAAATTCTGAGCCAATACACAGTTTTACATTTTGAAGTTCTTCCCTTCCAAGTTGGAGATGTGAACTCCAGAGCGACGCTTCCCAGAGCCACTTTTAAGGCTACACTTAAAAGCAGAGCGATTTTTAAGGCTACATGCAATTGGTAACCAAAGAATGAAAAAATATCTTAGAAAATCTGAAAATAAATTCTGAGCCCATACACAGTTTTACATTTTGAAGTTCTTCCCTTCCAAGGTGGAGATGTGAACTCTAGAGCAACTCTACCCAGAGCGACTTTTAAAGCTACCCTGAGCAGCGCAGCTGGCCACAGATATCCTTCCACTGAACTGAGGAGTCAAAGCTGAGTAAATAATGTGCTAACCACATCATGTATTTGTCTACATCAACTGCAGCAACTTGTGTGCCTCAAGCACACTTGCCAGATGGAATAATTAGGCTTAGGCAGATCACTGACCTTCCTCATAAAAATACCCAAGAAATAGAAGCTAACTGAATAAATCTGTGTCGTGTTATCAAGCACCCCAAGAATCACAGAATGGTAAGGTTGGAAGGGACCTCAAGGATCATCCAGTTCCAAGCCCCTGCCATAGGCAGGGACACCTCCCACTAGCACAGGGCACTCATGGCCTCCTCCAACCTGGCCTTGAACACCTCCAGGGAGGGAGCAGCCACAACCTCCCTGGGGAAACTTCTCTGTATTGACTTGTCCAGCAGTTTGGTGTTCCTGTGGGTGCATGTTGTGAGGTATCAAATCATCGATGTTTGGGGCATTTCTTGAATTTTCCTTAACAAAAAAAAAAAAAGGCATTGATTGTTTGCTGCTGGAACTATTCAGTTGTCTTTCTATGAACATGATGAAAGTACATATAGTTGTGTTTATGCTAAGCCATTCTCTCTTTAATTATCACTGGGGCTGGTTTGTCATGCTAAAACAATACTGGAGGAAAGCCAAGACTTTCATAGAATCATAGAACCAGTCAGGGTTGGAAGGGACCGCAAGGATCATCTAGTTCCAACCCCTCTGCCTTGGGCAGGGACACTGTACCCTAGATCAGGCTGTCCAGAGCCTCATTCCAGCCTGGCCTTAAACACCTCCAGGGATGGGGCTTGAATCACCTCCCTGGGCAATCCTTTCCAGGTTCTCACCACTGTCATGCTGAAGAACTTCACAAAATCATAGAATGGAAAGGTTGGAAGGGACCTGAAAGATCATCTAGTTCCAACCCCCCCACCACAGGCAGGGACATCTCCCTTCATCCTCACATACAGTCTGAATCTCCCCACCTTCAGCTTTGCTCCATTCCCCCCAGTCCTGCCACTCCCTGACATCCTAAGAAGTCTCTCCCCAGCTTCAGATACTGGAAGGCTGCAAGAAGGTCCCTGGGAGCCTCCTCTTCTCCAGACTGCACAACCCCAACTCTTTCAGTCTGTCATCACAGCAGAGCAGCTCCAGCCCTCTGAGCATCCTCATGGCCCTTCTCTGGACACACTCCAGCATCTCCACATCCCTCTTGTTCAAGGGGCTCCAGAACTGGATGCAGTACTCCAGCTGGGGTCTCAGTAGAGCAGAGCAGAGGGGCAGAATCACCTCCCTGGTCCTGCTGCCCACACTTCTGATGCAGCCCAGGCTCTGGTTGCTCTCTGGGCTGCAAGTGCACACTGCTGGCTCATGTTGAGTTTCTCATCCACCAGCACCCCCAAGTCCCTCTTTTCAGGGCTGCTCTCCAGCCAGTCACTTTGAGATAACATAAAATGGGAATGTCACTGCACCATCCATGAAAGGGAAGGCATGACACTCATTTACATAACACTGTTTTTCTGGAATTATAAATACAACCACATAATCTTTGTTTGAAAATGAGCTAACTGTTTTAGAATTACAAAGGCCACGTAAGATATCATAGCTTTCTCTGAAACCAGGGAAAGGTTTCCTTTCTTTCCCCATCAAGTCTGGTTTTCCTTCTTTGTTTTTCCTTCCTTTGTATGTACCATAATGCTCAAATCCATATTGGTGAATAGCTACATTCACATGAAGCTACTCTGTTATTTTCCAGGTATTGTCATACCATATAATTCTCTTCCATGCTAATATGTCCTAAATCAGAAAAGATTGGACATGGTGGCAATTACTGCTAAGTGCAATCTACCATGAACAAAGCAGGTATCACTACCCCCAAGACAAGAAACTCTGGAAGTTCACAAGCAAAAGAGAGTAGCAGTTAACCTCAAGAGTCCCAACACTTCCATGGAGATGAGGGCTGGCTTGGTAAGCTGCAGTGGTTGGCAGTGTCTTTTCCCATGTCCCCTTGGTCTGGTTTCTTAGGAAGCTGAAAATGTAGTTTATTCCAGAACTTTCCTATAAGCACAGTGTGGTGGTAGGCCTAAGTAGGCCAAAATAGGTTTATACATGGTCTGGCTTACCCAGACATGTTTTTCTCCTCTCCCACCCTCTCTTTTGGGGAGAAGCAACCGCAGGAAAGAGGACAAAGAACTTGGAGCCACTGAGTCTAAGGACTCTGGCCCTTTGCAGCCTATGGTAAACAAGGTACAGAGGCTCAGCTTGTGCATGCCTTGTGCAAGGCTGTGTTCTGCCCTAAAAAGTGTAAAGTAAGCCTATGGTTTCACTTAATATGGTCAAGCTCGGCAAAGTGCCATCCTGATTGGCTATTCTGTGTCCAAAGGCCCAGTAGTCTTGGGCTGCATTGATAAAAGGAGATGAGCAGAGAGCACAGTGTGTGCTCTGCCATTATGTGTGTTCTGCCATGGTATCTGTGCTTGCTTACTATCTCATTGCATCCTGAGCTGGGTGGAACTCCTGTGACCAGGATCAGCCTCTAACCGCCTCCACGTGATTGGCCTGCACAGCCAGCATGACACCGTGCTGAGACTGCACATCACAAGGCATCCTGCCTGCACCTGAAAGTCTTCTGCCAAGACTGGAACTCCTGGAGATACACAGATCATGCAGAGGAGATCAGGACCAGGTCAGAGATGTCTGCCTCCTTTCCCCAGCAGCCCGGAAAGAACCAGAAGTCTCCGCGGATGACAAGAATCCCCTGAAAGCATTTGGGTACTGTCTGAAGCTNAGCATTGGGGTACTGTCTGAAGCGGTAGCCAGCCCTGCCAGTGGGGAGATATTTTGTGAGTGAATACTTCAAGCCTCTTGTAATTCACCACTGCCTTCTGCCGTAAGCAGAAAAGAGCTCCATGACGCCTTCTAGTGGACAAGCAGAGTATTGACTGCAAGCAGTACACTGACCGCAGCAACCTTCTCTGCCAGTCCAACTGAGTTCAATCAATCATTACTAGTTATTGCTAGAGCCTGTTATTACCTGTACAAAGTTTCCATGACTGATGCAAAGAGCCAATTATTATTAAAATTAGTGATCAGGGTGGTGAGGGTTCTGAATATTGAATATTAATAAACAATATCAATTTTTAAAAATATCATCTTGCTTTAATTAATTACCCCTCCACTACAACAGCCTTCAAACACATTACATACCCCAACACAGGCATGCAGCACTGGACATCCTTCCATGAACAGAATCATACTGCTGTTTGAGAGCTACATCTCTGTACTTCCAAAAGGAAAAAATCTGGGATCAAAAGTAAGTCCCTATTTTAACAAAACATATTCCAAAAATAAAAATAACTAAACAGACAAGTTCAACTCACATCAAGATCTGCCTTTTATATACAGTTCTTCAGATGCAGTATTGAAAGGTGACTGAAAGGACTTACACCAAATTAGAGGCAGGGTTTTGGAAGAGCAAGTGTTATGTTTCTGACTCCACACAAGATGCACTCACACACACAGACACCACCTCCTATACATCCAGCTGCAGTGTGCAAACCCCAGAAAATCACAATCGTAACAGTATAGAATCATAGAATGGTTTAGGTTGGAAGG
>VWZE01018658.1:0-13296 GCA_013396675.1 Eubucco bourcierii
TGTTTCTACATTGGACATCCCCAAGTGGAGTTCCAGACACCCCCAAGTGGAGTTCCAGTATCTGAAGTGGGCTCCAGGAGAGCTGTGGAGGGACTATTGACAAGGTCTTGTAATGACAGGACAAGGGGCAATGGGTTTGAAATGGTAGAAGGGAGATTTAGACTGGATGTTAGGAGGAAGTTGTTTGCAGTGAGAGTGGTGAGACACTGGCACAGGTTTCCCAGGGAGGTTGTGGCTGCTCTCTCCCTGGAGGGGTCCAAGGCCAGGCTGGATGAGTCCTTGAGTGCCCTGTACTAGTGGGAGGTGTCCCTGCCTATGGCAGGGGATTTGAACTAGATGATCCTTGAGGTCCCTTCCAACCTTACCATTCTGTGATTCTATGATTCTATGTTTCGAAGCACTCTTGAGCTCCACACAATGCATCATGCAGATCTGTGGCTCATGTTTTTCATCTTGTCTCCTATTCTGGAATATGTAGGTACAGGGAAAAAGAAAGAATGAAAAAGAAAAATCACTGTCCAAAATGTTCAGAAATAACTGATCCTTTCTGGATAGAGATACCTTCAGTTCTCAGCTTGGGGGTTCACATCTCAGAGACTGCCATTGGAAGTTCAGCCAAAAATTCTCTTTACCAATTGGTTCTTATTCCTGGGTATAAGTGAGATACTGGCACAGGTTGCCCAGGGAGGTTGTGGAGCATAGAATCACCCAATGTGATCTTTGATCATGTTGAGTGATTCTGTGCTCCACAACCTCCCTGGAGGTGTTCAATGCCAGGTTGGATGAGTCCTTGAGCAACCTGTACTAGTGGGAGGTGTCCCTGCCTATGGCAGAGGATTGGAACTAGATGGTCTTTGAGGTGCCTTCCAACCTTACCATTCTATGTTTCTGTATGTGTGATTGTTTGTTTTTCTTTTTACATGAAGGAAAGGAAGAAATAAATACCATAGAAATAAAAAAAAAGAAAAAAAATCTCTACATATAAGGCCATCAATTCACAGATTCATCTATGAATGTATAAAGAAAAATAACTCTTTATATATCAGACTGTTAATTCCTGTGACATGAGCTAAGAAACCTTTTTGAGTTCAATTGGGCTAGTGTAGAAGTCTTCCAGCATGCACTCTTGTCAACATTTAGGGGTGTATTTGTGGGAAATCCAAGGGTAATGTGGAGAATCGTGCTGGTTTGAGACTAATTGGAATATTTTAATGAAAAAGAATTAGCTGATAGGCTGTGAAAAGCAAACAGTGGTGATGTCTGCTGCACTCATAGGCTTGCTGAGATGGATAAGAAGAAGGACACAAACATAGGTAACACAGAGATAGAGAGTCTCAGCCTCTCTAGATTTTTGTCTTCTCCTCTCTGCTGTGTAAGCAACTAACCATTCCACATCTAACACCCCCTTGCCCATCCTCCAAACTCACCTTGCACGTAAGGTAGACCCTGGGGTTAGGTAGAGGGGTGGGAAGAAGGTGGAAGGGTGGTTCGGAGCCCCTCCTGGGATCTCTGATGTCTGGGAGGGGAATTGTGTTTCTGTATTCCCTTTAGCTTGTCTATCTCTGTAGCTATTCCTGTTTGTTGTGTCTGTCTCTGCTTGTACATTGTGCTGAGCTGTAAACAGAGCTTCAGTCCTTAACTTCCAACTGGCTGAGTCTGGTCTGGGGGATTTTTCATAGTGTGGCAGGGCAGGGAACTCCCAAACCATCACAGAAAGAGTTCAGATAGACCTTAAGATGCTACAGTAAAGAAGCTCATGAGACACATGACTTCAGGTGATGTGTGAGCCCAATTGCTTTCAGAAACAGAGAACTTTGGAAACAGAACCGTGCAGCAAAGGCTCATTGGTGAAACCAGGACAAAATGCCAGTGTTTAGAGTCACCACAGGAGTCTGGGAGAGGGAAAATTTCACTTTGCTTCCAAATGGCTACAAGTTCCTGATGGCTTAAAAATTCCTGTCACTCAAGCTGAGTTTGGCCTTTTGTCTTTGGTTGGTTGTTATGTAATGTTAAGAATTGTGAATCACAAAAATGAAAAGTTTAAACTAAATGCTCAGCTGAAGCTGAAGCTGAGGATACCTCTGACTTGAATACAGGAAAGCAGGTTAGGGCTAGGATTTAGTGCCATGGATGATGTAGCATTAGTGGAGAATTCATAAGGTCTTGGTAGGAATAACCTACACATAACTGTTTATTTTAAACTTAGAGCTTCATCCGAATCTGAATGATCTCAACTAAAAGAGTAAATAAAATATTTTGTGATGTAATCTTTTCCTCAGAGAATCACAAAACTCAGATAGGGAACTTGGCAAGTGCAGGCATTTCATTCCTTCTCATTTCCCTTGTTTGCTTTGCTGTATTAATCTCACTTTATATTTAATATATATTTTGCAAGACTTTTGCTATATTAATCTAACTTTATATTTAATATATATTTTGCAAGACTTTTGCTGTATTAATCACACTTTATATATATTTTATATATATTTTGCAAGACTTTTGTTGTATTTATCTCACTTTATATATATATTTTTATATATATATTGCAAGACTTTGGCTGTATTAATCTCACTTTATACATATTTTGCAGGACTTTTTGCCCTGAAGTAACTAATTCAGATTCAGGTTTAGATTCTTTTCAGCACGAAAAGATTGAGGCTTACATATTTTAGTTTTAAATCCAGTATGAAAAGCAACCTGTTTGTTTTATAGATATGTTCCAATCTCAGGGAAGCTTTCAGTGATGATCAGAAAGAAAACTGGAGGAGAAAATGTGCAGCTTTATTTCTGGATACATTCTTGTGTTTACTACTCTGTCAACCTCCTATACAAACATTCTAAGAGGCTCCAGTCTAGAGAAGTTTATTTGGAAATAAAGGCAAGCATAGAGGTAATTCTTAGCAGTGACTCTCATCATCCAGTGGCACAGTTCAGCAACATGACAACAAAGACTAAAGACTGAGCTGGTGTAAATATACCATAGAGCTTACAGCCAGGGAGCACCATGTTCTTAAAAATATATGTGGATATATCTTGAAGATATTTAGGCTGGTAACGAGAAGATGCTACAGTACTGTTGCTAACCATCAGTACAACCAGGCACACTGCAGTCTTCCAAAAGAGTAGTTAGGGGTAAATCTCCACTTACTAATTAAAGTTGATGTGCTTTGGGAAAGCATTGCATGGTGCATTACCTGAGATAAGAGAGTTCTGTTCATTAAGAGACAGAAAACTATTGAAACTTTTCTGCTTCTAAATACATTTGCATTTCTTGGTACTCATTCCTTGGTTATAGAATTGTAGAATGATAGAATGGTAAGGTTGGAAGGGACCTCAAAGATCATCTAGTTCCAAGCGCCTGTACACCTCTCACTAGAACAGGTCACTCAAGGCCTGGTCCAGCCAGGTCCTGAACACCTCCAGGGAGGTTGTGGAGCACAGAAGCACAGAATCTCTGATCACATTCTATGCTTCTGTGCTCCACAACCTTCCTGGGCAACCTGTGCCAGTGTCTCACCACCCTCGCTGCTCCTCCTAACACCCAGTTTCAATCTCCCCTCTGACACTTCAAACCCATTGCCCCTTGTCCTGGCATTGCAAGACCTTGTCAATAGTCCCTCCCCAGCCCTCATGGAGCCCCCTTCAGATCCTGGAAGGCCACTCCAAGGTCTCTTGGAAGTCTTCTCTTCTCCATGCTGCAGAGCCCCAACTCTCTCAGCCTGTCCTCACAGCAGAGCTGCTGCAGCCCTCTGAGCACCTTTGTGGCCTCCTCTGGACCCACTCCAAGACTTCCATGTCCTTCCTGTGTTGGGACCTCCAGACCTGTACACAGTTATGCTAAAGAGCAACTGCAAAGAATGCATTTTGCCTTTAGAGTGTTGAGGTAGCTGCTTCAGAGGCTTATCATATTCACTTTAGAACATGACAAGTGATATGCAGAGCAGAGAGGTGCAAATGCTCTCTGTGCACTGTTTGGAAAGCCACAAGTGCTTCTGTCATTGAAAAATCCTCAGACCCACATTCTGAGGTTTGCTCAGCTGCAAGACAGCCAGATAGATGCTGACACCAGCTCTCTTGTTTTACTGTAATGGAGATGTTCCACTCTGCAAAGCATCATTATTGCTTCCATTATATTTCTTTGCCTTATACCTACTGTGCAGAATGACTGATTCAGGAAAATTGAACTGTTGCAAGAAGAGGAAAATTATTCACTTGTTACTTTCTCCTCTGGTCCTTCACCTTAACAGTGACACAAAGGAGTGTAGAGTTAAGGTTACAACTTGTCTTCAGAACTCCGTACTGATGTGGGCTGCTGTTTTATTCTGAATGCTCATTCCACTATGCAGAAAACTGCTTCTGACCTCATTTCAGAAAATTGAGATTCAGAGCATTGGGTTTTGTCTTAGAGACTTCAACAAGGCACTCGAGTTCCATTAGGGAGGAAAGAAATCCTCGGGCAGTAGGGTAGCACTGTCAGTTCTTTTTTTCCCATATTCTTTTCTCTATTCTTTCTCACATTCATAAGTTACTCCCCCACAGGCTCACACGGTGTCAGGGGTTGGAAGGGACCCAAAGAGTTCATTCAGTCCAACCCCCCTGCCAGAACAGGACCAAACAATTTAGCTCAGGGCGCACAGAAACACATCCAGACAGGCCCTGAAAGGCTCCAGAGAAGGAGACTCCACAACCTCTCTGGGCAGCCTGTACCAGGGCTCTGGGACCCTTCCAGGCAAGAAGTTTCTCCTTGTGTTGAGCTGGAACCTGTTGTGCTGCAGCTTCCATCCACTGCTCCTTGTCCCATCCCAGGCAGCAGTGAGCAGTGAGTCCCCACCCTCCTGACCCTCAGCCCTTAGATAATTATAAACATTGATTAAATCCCCTCAGTCTTCTCTTCTGCAGACTAAGCAGGCCCAGGTCCCTCAGCCTCTCCTCACCAGGCAGTGCTCCAGTCCACTCATCATCCTCATAGCCCTCCACTGGACTCTCTCCAGTCTCTCCCTGTCCCTCTGAAACTGGGGAGCCCAAAACTGAAGGCAGTACTCAAGATGAGGTCTCACCACAGCTGCTCTAATACATTGCCTCTATTTCCCAGCTATAGTAATACAGACACTTCTCTCTATTCACACAAGCAATTCCAGGCCCACATGGGACAAAGTGGCATAATAATTAAGTGGGGAATATAACACATCATTTTTCTATTCAAGATGTTTGTTTATATATCTATAACTATAACTATATATCTATATCTATATCTATCTTTCTATCTCCATGTCTATCTCTATCTCTACCTTTATCTTCGTCTCTATGTCTATACCTATGCCTATATCTATCTTTCTATCTCTATCTCCATTTCCATCTCCATCTCTAGCTCCATTTCTATCTCTCCATCTCTGTATCCATGTCCATTTCTATCTCAATCATCTCTATCTCTATCTCTATCTCTATCTCTATCTCTATCTCTATCTCTATCTCTATCTCTATCTCTATCTCTATCTCTATCTCTATCTCTATCTCTATCTCTATATATCTACATCTACATCTATCTATATCTATGTCTATGTCTATGTCTCTCTCTTTCTATCTCCATCTCCATCTCTGTCTATATCTGTATCTTTCTATCTTGATATCTCTGTTTCTATAACTATATATCTCTCTTGCTATCTCTGTCTCTATCCCTATATCTTGTATTTAACACAACATCTGCTCAAGATGTTATGATAAATAGAAGGGCCAAACACTTTTTTCAGTTAGGTTCTGTGACCCCCAGACACTGAGTGTTCATTTGCCTGTGATGACCACATCCACCTTACTTCTGCAGAGGGTGAGCTGTAATGAAATGTTAAATATTGAAAGTGGTATTTCCTTATAATATTAAAAAAAAAAATTCAGATCATAAGTAAAACCACAGAAGATTATTATTAAAATGCGTCAACCTCAGGGTGCAGTTTCAGTAATTCCTCCTTGATTGATGTCTTTTTACCTTAATGTTTTCATTCAGAGCTATTCACCCCTTCAGAGGCTGACAATGAAATTAATATATTGTTTTTTCTTTTAGTTGAAATTATGACAGTCTAAAAACCATTTCAATCAATTATGCTTTCAGACTTCTCTCCCACCTGCAGTTATGACAGCAATAGTTAGAGGGTTTTTTATGTTTTAAGCAAAGCCTTGGTGATGGGACATTTATCACAGCCTTAAGCATTAAGCTCTGAATGATCTAATGCAATTGTATTATCTTTGAACACCTCTTCGGCTGGCTACTAATTCCCTTCTTTATTTCCTTGGTCTTTGCAAAGTTTCACTGAGAATACCGAACTGATAATATTGCTTCAGATTAAGAGTTGCAGCTTTCATAGAATCACAGAATAGTAAGGTTGGAAGGGACCTAAAGGATCATCTAGTTCCAAGCCTCTGCCATAGGCAGGGACACCTCCCACTAGTACAGGTTACTCAAGGCCTCATCCAACCTTACCAGATGATCTTTGAGGTCTCTTCCAACCTTACCATTCTATGATTCTGTGATTCTAACAACAATTGTGTGCTAGGGATGTTGGATCCTGCTAGGACAGATAGCATCAGAGGTAATGCAAAATACATGAGCCCCTGGGACCAGGTGGAATGTATAGCCCAGGCCAACCTGATGACATTCAATAAGACCAAGTGTAAGGTCCTGCACCTGGGTAGGCACAATGGCAAGCACAAGTCCAGGCTGTGTGGGGAATGGCTGAGAGCAGCCCTGAGGAACAGGCCCTGGGGGTGTGGGGTGCTGAAAAGATCAAGATGAGGCTGCAGTGTGAGTGCAGCCCAGACAGCAACTGTGTGCTGGGCTGCAGCAAGAGCAGTGTGGGCAGCAGGGCAAGGGAGGGGATTGTGCCCCTTTGCTTTGCTCTCCTCAGACCCCACCTGCAGTCCTGGGTGCAGTTCTGGAGCCCTCAGCACAGGAAGGACATGGAAGTGTTGGAGCAGGTCCAGAGGAGGCCACCAAGATACTGAGAGGGCTGCAGGAGCTCTGCTGTGAGGCCAGGCTGAGAGAGTTGAGGCTCTGCAGCCTGCAGAAGAGAAGGCTTGCAGGAGAGCTTGCAGTGGCCTTGCAGGATCTGAAGGGGGCTCCANTAGGTAGTAGTTATTGGAAGATGACCATCAATGTGAAGACTATAGGATGTCAGATTAGAGCACTGAAGTGTTTTGTCAGGTATCAAATCAGACATCTGATTTTTGTCTGTCATGGCAAAAGCATCAACTAAAACCTGGAATAATACTTCAGTAACACTTATGGTTTTTCATACTTCTACCTTAGCTGCCTGCCTGCCTTGTGTTTTAGAGTGAATTAAGAGCAGACTTATTGGTAAATAATGTACACATGTTTTATTTGTTGAGCAAATATTAAGTGCTACAACACTGTGCAGTAACAAACAGCAGCCTTCTCATGCATCATGGAATACATTCCACAAGGAGCTGTCTTATAGCCAGCGCAAAGGAAAACCTTAGAATTCCAATGCTCAAGTTGAAAACACCAGAGCTGGTTATTGATCTTACTTATAGCCAATGAACTATTCATGAGTTTGAAACAAGAGAACAACTAGGGAGGAGTAGTAATACTTACATCTTTATATTGAGAAAGAAGCATTTCTGGGCAGAAAAGCCTTAGCCAGTAAGGAAGTGACCAGTGAAAGGAATCAGAATCATAGAATAGTAAGGTTGGAAGGGACCTCAAAGCTCAGTCAGTTCCAACCCCCTACAGGACACTTTCCACTAACACAGCTCACTCAAGGCCTTATCCAACCTGGCCTTGAACACCTCCAGGGAAGGAGCAGCCACAACCTCCCTGGGCAACCTGTGCCAGTGTCTCACCACCCTCACTGCTAACAACTTCCTCTTAACATCCACTTTCAATCTCCCCTCTGCCACTTCAAACCCAGTTTCCTTTTCTGTTGATTGTTATTTACCCACTTACCCACCGACCCTCCCTGCATGCTCCTTATTTCTGTGCCTGGGCCAGCTCATGCTCTGTGTGCTTCACAGCTATACAAATAATGACTTAGTAGGCAGTTCAAACACGCAGAAATGAAATGTAAGAGCACTTCAGGACAGGCTTTTGTATTTGCCTGCCAAATTACATTTGTCATTACATCTAATGAGCATGCATCCTGCTCGCTGCCTGGCAAAAGGGGCATATTCTCCAAGTTGCTGAGTTGTGCTGATGCCTTCATTTTTTGTTTTCAACCTTTTCCTGAAGGTCAGGAGTCAAATACACAGTCTTTCCAGACAACTTTGGTTAGAGCTTATCAGTGAGACCTGAGAGTGTTAAGTGGCTTTAAGGAGCCTTCTTTAGCTGGTTTCACTTAGTTTGAAAGACCAGGCAGCAATTCCCTTAGGCACAGTCCTAGAGAAAGAGAGTCACAAAGTAGTGTTCCATGACATCAGGTTGTAGTATGCACTCCAGTTTCCTCACACCTTTTAGCAGCTAATCCTGTTCTTCCTGGGTTTCATACTGATGGAATTTTCAAACTGCAGAGAAGCAAAATGCATTTTAAAGGAAGCATATCACAGGTAAGCAGGCTTTTAGCTAAGGAAGCTTTTCAGCCTGTCTGTGGTAGAACTTTCTACTTAAATAGATCATGTTTCTTACAGCTTTGTGGTTTGATTCCACATCTTGATGATTGATCAATATGTATATAATATATCAGTAGTACTTCTCAAAGTGGCTTGTCATGGGTGGTAACCTGTCAGTGATTGAGTTCTTTGTTAACTAACCAGGTATAAGGGTCATCTTTTCAGAGTACTCTTTATTTTTGTTTCTTTTTATCCTTCTTCTTTCTTTTATCCTTCTTCTTTCTTTTATCCTTTTTTCTTTTTTTTATCCTTTTTTTTTCTTTTTTTATCCTTTTTCTTTCTTTTATCTTTTTTATTTTTTCCTTTTTTCTCATTGTTGGGTTTTGGGAGGGTTTTTTTGGTTTTGTTTTTGTTTTTTTTTTTCCTTTGGTTTTGTTTTGTTTTGGTTTTGTTTTGGTTTTGTTTTGTTTTGTTTTGTTTTGTTTTTTAAAGACTTGGTTTCATTCATTATTTAAGCTTTCCTCTGGTGCTGTTTTACATAACTTGTTAATTGATATCTATATCTATATCATCAGATGAAGCTGAAGCTGAAGTTGGTGATTCAACTACATGACCTTAGTGATCTTAGGAAGAAGTTCTTCACAGTATTAAGCTTTAACTATTTAAGCTTTAAGTATTTACTCACAGAATATTATCAGACAGTACCCAAAGCACATGGAGGGTTGCTGTTGGCTGTCTCAAAGCCATTAGAGGCTTTGGAGTTTCCCAGGCTTCTGGGTGCTGGAGAAAGGAGGCAGACATCTCTGACATGGTTCTGATCTCCTCTGGATGATCTGTGTTATCTCCAGGACTTCCTATCTTGGCAGGAGGCTTTCAGGTGCAGGCAGGATGCAATGCCATGTGCAGACTCAGCATGGTGCCACGCTGGCTGTGCAGGCTGAGTGCCTGCAGGCATGTAGAGCCTGATCCTGGTAAGCTCTTGGCAGGCAGTTTGCAGGCAGTTCAGGATATAAAGCAGCACAAATACAAGGGTAAAGAGCAAAGATATAATGGCAGAGAACAGATACAAGGGCAGAGCACACACTTGTGCTACCTGCTCATCCCTTTTTATCAATACAGCCCAAGACTAATGGGGCTTTGGACACAGAATAGCCAATCAGGATGGCAGTTAGCCAAGCCTGACCATATTAGGTGAAGCCGTAGGCTTGCTTTACCCTTTTTAGGGCAGAACACAGCCTTGTTCAAGGTAGGTACAAGCTGAGCCTGTGTACCTTATTCACCACAGGATGCAAAGGGCCAGGGTCCTTAGACTCAGTGGCTCCAGGTTCTTTGTCCTCTTTCCTGCCGTTGCTTCTCTCCAGAACAGAAGGAGGAAGAGCAGAAAAACATCTCTGGGCAGACCAGGACATGAATAAGCCTATTTTGGCCTGCTTAGGCCTACCATGACACCCCTCAGGATCACCAAGTCCAACCTAGAATCCTACTCTACAAGATTCACCTTAAACCATAACCCCAAGCACCACGCTCAAACCACCCTTAAACACATACAGGGTGGGTGACTCCACCATCTGGCTGGGCAGATCATTCCAGCACCTGAAAGAAGCTAGAGCTGAAGAATGTAGTCTAGTGATGCTTCTTTAAAAAACAGCAAACAAAAAAAACCATTTTGTTTAAGCAGTTCCAAGATCCTTGTGTCCTTACAGCAGATACCACATGCACAATGGTGTACATTTAAATATTAGGACAAAAGAAGACTCTAATTCCCTTCATCTTTCTGAATTGATATCAGATCTCCAGGATGCATGCTTGCATTATATATCCAACAGAGAGCTCTGATTTGTTTTGATAGGATGTTTCAGGATGTCAGAGAAGAACACAGGGGATTGTTCCATGGCAACTGTGATTTTTAATGCAATATGCCAGGGTATGTAGAGAAAGGGCAAATAAATACTGACATGGTAGTACAATCACAAGGGTAGCATATTGTAAATTTGAAATATAGTGTTCCACTGGCCTGAATAATTTGAGAGCACAGGGAGTGATCTTATCATCTGTTATCTCAATAGTAAAGATGCAATAATTCAGCATAGACTGCATTGTGCTTACTGATAGCAGTTGAGATCAGATACTCTGTGGCATTTAAGCATCCACTGGCAGGGATTTTCCATCAAGGAGTGCAGACAAGCAGAGCAAATCTATAGAAATCTTACAGTGGTAAAATAGAACTATTCAGCACAAGAGGCCTCTAGATTTTTCTATAAGAAATCATTTTTTTGTTGTTGTTGTTCTTGTTTAATATTTATATTTTAAATTTCACATTTTGAAAATAAACCAAGAGTTCCAATATCTGAAACGTGTTGGTATATACTATATGAAGTATACAGAAGGGGATTCTGCCCCTTTACTCTGCTTTCCTCAGACCCCTCCTGAAGTCCTGTGAGCGCTTCTGGAGCCTCCGGCACAGGAAGGACATGGAAGTGTTTGAGTCAGTCCAGAGGAGGCCACCAAGATGTTGAGAGGACTGCAGCAGCTGTGCTGTGAGGACAGGCTGAGGGAGTTTGGGGCTGTGCAGCCTGGAGAGGAGAAGGCTTCCAGGAGACCTTAGAGTAGCCTTCCAGGATCTGAAGGGGGCTCCAGAAAGACTGGGGAGGAACTATTGACAAGGTCTGGTAATGTCAGGACAAGAGGAATGGGTTTGAAGTGTCAAAGGGGAGATTGAAAGTGGGTGTTAGGAGGAAGTTGTTTGGAGTGAGGGTGGTGAGACACTGGCACAGGTTGCCCAGGGAGGTGTACAGGACCAGGCTGGATGAGTCCTTGAGTAACCTGTACTAGTGGGAGATGCCTCTGCCTATGTCAGGGGGTTGGAACTGGATGATCTTTTAGGTCCCTTCCAATCTAAACCACTCTATTATTCCATGACTTTCATATATGTAGACCCTTGGAATCTTCACTGAGACTGGGAGGAAGAAGAGTATCTAACGATTTTGCTGCAATTGTGGTTTTAAGCAGCATTTCTTTTGACCTCGCAGCTGGCTTGTGTGTAGTTGAAGTGCTTTACAGTGAGAGTGATGCATAGCTTGCCCAAGGAGGTTGTGGAGCACAGAATGTGATTAAAGATCATGTTGGGTAATTCTGTGCTCCGCAACCTCCCTGGAGGTTTTCAAGGCCAGGTTGGACGAGGCCTTGAGTGACCTGCACTAGTGGAAGGTGTTCCTACCTATGGCAGGGGGTTGGGACTGGATGTTCTTTGAGGTCCCTTCCAACCTTCCCATTCTATGATTCGATATAAAACATACCAGCTTCCAGGCAATGAAATATGAAGTAAATAATAACATGAGTGCAAAATATGATAGATCTGAAATACCACACTCCTTGTCAAGAGTCCCTTGCAACAGGTTTAAGTACAGGTTTTCAGCAAAGGAGCCTAGGGGTTAGTTGCCACCTTAGTGCTGGGTGGGACTGTCCTTACTCACCGTTAAATCACACAGAGCAGTGACATTTTGGAAGCATCTGTTTTTTGAGAGGTGCCTGTCAGGCTGTCACGGGTAATGTGATCTACAGCCTACGTGGAGAGCACCGCTGACAAGAAAACAGTCAACGCCGAAACTGATTTATTGCCTCAGATAATACAAAAGCCTCTACTGCTGAAAAACAGATTTCCTCACAACTAAAATCTGTTCCACCTCTACTTCAGACTTGCAAATATTGAAGAATCATGTTCTCCTCCAGGCAAGTGATTTCCCTTGTCTCGTTCATTTGCAGTGAGTTAGAAGAAGAACTGTTTTATTTATTACTTACAACTGTCATTAAGCCCAGGCTGGAAAACCAACAAGGGTCTGTACAAAGATGTAAGGTAGTTGAGATTGGGAATCAGGATGGAATGCAGGGGACATGTAAAAAAGGGAACCTGAGAATGAGGGGCTAAGGTATAATCTGTGCTGTCATGGCAGAAAGGGATCTGGGGGCTGTGACAGGCAGCTGAATGTGAGCCAGCAGTGTGCCCAGGCAGCTGAATGGGAGCCAGCAGTGTGCCCAGGCAGCTGAATGGGAGCCAGCAGTGTGCCCAGGTAGCCAAGAAGACCAATGGCATCCCAGCTTGGATTAAAGATGCTGTGTTCAGCAGGAGCAGGGAGGTGATTGTGCCCATGGACTTAGCTCTGGTGAGGCCACACCTTGAGTGTTGTGTTCAGTTTTGGGGCAACCCAATACAAGAGAGATGTGGAGGTGCTGGAGTGGGTCAAGTGGTGGGCAACAAAGATATGAAGGACCTGGAGAATAAATCTGATGAGGAGAGACTGAGGGAGCTGGGGATGGTTTGTCTGAAACAGACCAGGCTGAGGACAGAGCTCATTGCTGTCTGCAGCTACCTGAAGGGCTATTGTGAAGAAGCCGAAGCTGGGCTCTGCTCACAGCACAAGGGGGAATGGCCTCAAGCTGAGACCAAGTAGGTTTAGATGGGGCACTAGGAAAAAGTTTTTCCTGGAGAGAGTGGTGAGGGACTGGAATGAGCTGCCCAGGGAGGTGGTGGAGTCCCCCACCCTGGATGTGTTTAAGGGTGGTTTGGATGTGGTGCTTGGTGCTATAGTTAAAGGTGAATCTTGTAGAGTAGGGTTCAAGGTTGTACATGGTGCTCCTGAGGGGCTTTGCCAACCTGCATGTGTCTGCGATTCTGTGATTCCTGTGTTATTTCATTAATACATCTACCTTATAACTATATAGAAGGCTCTGATCAGTTTCATACTA
>VWZE01018658.1:13326-29386 GCA_013396675.1 Eubucco bourcierii
AAAAAAAAAAAAAAAATTCTTACCCATCCAGCTTCAAAAGACGTGCAAAATGATGTGGAAGTGTAGATATTGGAGTTACTCTTCCTGATAGAGAATTCTTTGTTGAGGAGAATCTGTGTTTACTGAAAGCCTTCACTCCGCAGAGCTCTTGCCACGGGGTTATGGTTTCTTCCACCCACAACTATCTGTATCAGAAGTAATCCATATGTAAATTTTCTGGCCTTTAGTTGTGATGCCAATTTGCTGTCTATAAGTCTTGGTTGTTTCGGGCAGGGCTCTTTGTTTTCAGTAGTGTGGGAAGAAGGAAGAGAAAGAAGAGTTAGCACTGCAGAATTGAGAATACTGAAAGCAGTAAGGGGTTGGAGGAGGAACTTGATCTTTGTTTGGCTTGTCCTGAATTTGTTGTGGTTTCATCCCAAGGAAAAATCCTGTTGGCAGCTTAGTTTGAGAAAGTTGCACTTCATCACTAAACATAATGATTTTATCAGGGCTTTTTTTTGTTTGTTTGTTTTTTGTTTTTTTGTTTTTCCCCTTTTTTATTTCTGCATGCCTGTGCCTGAGGCTTCTCTTTTTTTAATCTCATTCCTGATAGAACTGTCAACACTGATCAAGTTCCCTCAATGCAGGTGAAAATTGACTTGTTCTCAGCTCCTCCGCTATTGCTTTTCCATACTTACATATTGTCTCTTTGCACAGTGACAAGACAGAGGTCTGCATGGGAATTTTGGTAAATCTAAGTACACCCTAGCTGTAAGGTGGATGTTGTGGTAGGCCTAAGCAGGCAAAAACAGGTTTATATGTGTTCTGGCTTGTCCAGAGCTGTTTTTCTGCTCTACCTCCTTCTGTTTTGGGGAGAAGCAACAGCGGGAAAGAGGACAAAGAACCTGGAGCCACTGACTCTAAGGACCCTGGCCCTTTGCATCCTGTGGTGAATAAGGTACACAGGCTCAGCTTGTGCCTGCCTTGTACAATGCTGCATTCTGCACTTAAAGGGGTAAAGCAAGCCAATGACTTCACCTAATATGGTCAGGCTTAGCTAACTGCCATCCTGATTGGCTATTCTGTGTCCAAAGGCTCATTAGTCTTGGGCTGGATGGATAAAAGGAGATGAGCAAGGAGTACAACCTGTGCTCTGCCCTTGTATCTTTGCTCTTTGCCCTTGTATTTGTGCTGCTTTATATCCTGAACTGCCTGCAAACTGCCTGCCAAGAGCTTACCAGGATCAGGCTCTAAATGCCTGTAGGCCCTCAGCCTGCACAGCCAGTGTGGCACCCTGCTGAGACTGCACAGGGCATTGCATCCTGCCTGCACCTGAAAGCCTCCTGCCAAGACAGGAAGTCCTGCAGACACACAGATCATGCAGAGGAGATCATGACCAGGTCAGAGCTTGTCTGCCTCCTTTCCCCAGCAGCCCAGGAAGAAGCAGAAGTCTCAGCGGGTGACAAGAATTCCCTGAAAGCCTTTGGGTGCTGTCTGAAGCTGTGGCTGGCCCTGCCAGTCAGGAGAGCATTGTGTGAGTGAATACTTCAAGCCTCTTGGAACTCACCATTGCCTTCTGCCGTGAGCAGAAAGGAGCTCCTTGAGTCCCTCTAGTGGCCAAGCGGAGTATTGACTGCCAGCGGCACACTGCCCACAGCAACCTTCTCTGCCAGTTCAATCGAGTTCAGTTCATGTTAGATATTATCAGTAGTTATTGCTAGAGCCTGCTGTAACCTGGGTAAAGTTTCCATGACTGATGCAAAGAACCCATTATTATTAAAATTAGTGCACGGGGTGGGGAGAGTTCTGAATATTGGGTATTAATAATCAATATTCAATGTTTAAAATCTCCTATAAATTAGCAAACCCTCCACTACAGTGGGAGAACATCATTGTTCACCCAGGCTTCTCTAACCTGTTGTGAGAGGCCATCTGCATAAGCTGTGGATAGAGCTTAACTCTCAGCCATCCAATGTCACACCCTCCAGGTGATCTCTTCTTGCCTCAGATTTCAGAGCCTGATGGAAAGTGACACTGATTCTTGTGCCTGATGGAAAGTGACACTGATTCTTGTTCCTTTGTGTTCCACTAAACCCTGACATGAACCAGCTGCTAGATTTTCCAGCAGTGCTGTGGTGTGGATTCTTAATTGTAGCTTTTACAATTGCAACTGGTGTAAATTGTCAGCCTCCTGCTCTGCTTCTCCCCCCCACCCCACTCCATAAGATGCATAAAGTATTTTCTTCTGTTGTACTTCAGTTCTCAGCCTGCTCCATTACCACAGAATCCAAACACCTAAGCCACTTAATACTATAATACCATCACATGGAGCCTTTTTATGGGTTTTTCTGTTAATGCTTATGTACCAACAGGGATTCTTATGCTCCATGGAAAATGACTGTGATATATATGTGGGGAAGGAATTGGTCACCATCAGAATTAACAACTGAAATGCATGTGGAGCATCTTGGAGCCCCCAGCACAGGAAGGACATGGAAGTGTTGGAGTGGGTCCAGAGGAGACCACCAAGATGCTGAGAGGGTTGCAGCAGCTCTGCTGGGAAAACAGGTTGAGAGTTTGGGCTCTGCAGCCTGCAGAAGAGAAGGCTTCCAGGAGACCTTGGAGTGGCCTTGATGATCTGAAGGGGCCTACAGGAAGGCTGGGGAGGGACTATTGACAAGGGTNTATGATCTCGGCAGTAGGCAATATGGCAGTGGCTCTCTTACAGGCAGGGTAGTGTGAGTCTTTCAAATGCAGAATTGATTAATGGAAGGCAAAAGCGAAGCACTGTAGTAACAGATTCTTTAGCTAAGAGCTACAAAGTGCAACTGCATTACATGCTGTATCTACTCTTGGTATTAAAAAGAATTCAAACATTCTCCCTGAAAGCCTTTTTTTTTTTTCTCCTAACAAGATTTTCATTAAAACCTATTTCCTATTATTAAGCACATTATTACATAATTAAAATTAAATAAGTCTTGGGGGAAAGTAATAATTTGACAAAAAAAATACCCTTTCCTTTTTTTTTTCCTCTTTCCTTTTTTTTTTTTTTTTTTTTGCTTTGGATGGGTTTGTTCAAAAGAGAAAATCAGTCTCAGACATAACATTAGAAGTTAAACATGTTTTCATTATTTTACTTATTATTTTTATTTGTTATTTTAACTTTTTTATTACTTATGATTTTTACTTATTTTGTACTTGTAATTTTTACCTAGTATTTTTTACTTTGTATTTTTTACTTATTATTTCTGCTTTTTTTTTAAACTTAGTATTTTTTACTTTCTATTTTTTACTTAGTATTTTACTTATTATTTTAACCTACTATTTTTTACTTACTATTTTTACTTATTTTTTACTTATTATTTCTGCTTTTTTTAACTTAGTATTTTTTACTTACTAGTTTTTAAATATTTTTTTTACTTAATACTTTTTACTTAGTATTCTTACTTATTTTTTACTTATTATTTTTACTTATTTTTACTTATTTTGTACTTATTATTTTTACTTATTTTGTACTTATTATTTTTACTTATAATTTTTACTTATTTTTTACTTACTATTTTACTTATTTTTACTTACTATTTTTACTTCTTTTTTTTACTTATTATTTTACTTATTTTTTAACTTATTTTTTACTTATTTTTACTTTTTTAAACTTATTATTTTTACTTTTTTAAACTTACTATTTTTTTTTAACTTATATTTATAATTTATAAATTTTTTTACTTATTACATTTTCTTACTACTTTTTTACCTTTTTTAACTTATAATTTTTGCTTTTTTTAACTTATAATTTTTACTTTTTATTTATTTATTATTTTTTACTTATTATTTTTCACTTATTATTTTTACTTAGTTATTTTTACTGGTGAGGGACTTTTCAGGGTGTCAGGTAGTGATAGGACTGGGGAGAACGGATCCAGGCTAGAGGAGGAGAGATTAGGTTAGATGTTAGGAAGAAGCTGCTCATCATGAGGGTGGTGAGACTGGTGCAGGTTGCCCAGGGAAGTGTGTGGAAGTCTCAACTCTGGAGGTGTTTAAGGTCAGGTTGGATGTGGCTCTAAGAAACCTGATCTAGTGTGAGATGTCCCTGCCCATGGAGGTCCCTTTCAACCCTGATGGTTCTGTGATCAGTGAAAGCATGGATTGGCAGCATGCAACAGTGATGCAACAGAATCTTTCTCCAGCATGGCTGTAGCTGTGGACACTTGGTGGGGTTGGAGTGCCTTGTGCATGTTATTTGAGTCAAAAAGCTTAAATCACGTGTGTAAGGAGCACTTTACATGATCTGAGATCTCTCAGTTCTTCAAGTGTTTCTTCATTCTTCAGCTGATACATTGTGCCACGTATATGTGATCTTGGAGGGGAAAGGAGAATCACAGCACTAGGCTGAGTACACCTGAACTTGCAGTATTGCAGGCAAGCTTGAGGCAGACAGAGGCAAGTGCCTCTTAGAAGTGAAGGGCTTCTCAGGTCAGCATTAATGATACTAAGCCACACAAGAGTACTTTACAATCCCATGACAGCTTCTGTTTCCCCACAGAACTGTCAGATCAATACTGGTTTCAATAACCCTTACAAATCCCTTAATTTTTATAGAAGGATCAAGCAAACAAGAAAACCCAGCTCAGATGGCACAGGTGGAGGCTTTTCAAAGGCAACAACGCAGGGTAACCTGATATTTCCTCTAAAAACTGTCACATCTTCACCTTGTCACTACACTTTGACAGGAATTATGTGGCTGTCCAGGTGAAGGTATAGACACATGCCCACATAGTGTCTGCAGACAAGAACTGAAGCAACAGGCATTCAGACTGGATGGAAGGAAATGTGTTCTCATCTTGGCTGCAGCCATGCAGTGCAGCAGAGTGCCCTGAGAGGTTGTGCAGCCTCTGTACTTCAGAGTGTTCAGTCTATCCTGATGAAGATAAAGCTGATCTGATCCCAGAGGTGACCATTCTGTGAGCAGGAGCTTGAAGTAGGCACCTCCTAAAGTTCCTTCCAACTTGAGTCGCCCTATGATGCCAAGGTTTTTCTTTCTTAATTAGTCAGATGGGTTGAATTCTCAGAATTTGACACCAAGAAATCTTCACAGATTCAGAAACTGTCAGGTTGGAAGAGAACTTTGAAGGTCATCTTTGATGGCCAACACCCCTGCAGTGAGCAGGGACTCCTCCAGTTAGATGAGGTTGCCTAGGGCCACATCAAACCTGATCATGAATGTCTGCAGGGATGGAGCCTCAACCACCACCCTGGGCAACCTGGTCCAACATTTCACCACTCTCATTGTAAAGAAGTTTCTCCTGATCCATCCAGAGGGACCTGGACAGGTTGCAGAGGCGTGCCCAGGCCAACCTGATGACATTCAACAAGGCCAAGTGTAAGGTCCTGCACCTGGGTTGGCACAATGCCAAACACAGCTGCAGGCTGGGTGGGGAATGGCTGAGAGCAGCCCTGAGGAACAGGTCCTGGAGGTCTGGGTTGATGAAAAGCTCAACCTGAGCCTGCAGTGTGAGTGCAGTCCAGACAGTAACTGTGTGCTGGGCTGCAGCAAGAGCAGTGTGGGCAGCAGGGCAAGGGAGGGAATTGTGCCCCTTTGCTCTGCTCTCCTCAGACCCCACCTGCAGTCCTGTGTGCAGTTCTGGAGGTCCCAGCACAGGAAGGACATGGAAGTGTTGGAGGTAGTGCAGAGGAGGCCACCAAGATGCTGAGAGGGCTGCAGCAGCTGTGCTGTGAGGACAGGCTGAGAGAGTTGGGGCTCTGCAGCCTGGAGAAGAGAAGGCTTCCAGGAGACCTTGGAGTGGCCTTGTAGGATTTGAAGGGGGCTCCAGGAGGGTTGGGGAGGGACTATTGACAAGGTCTTGTAATGCCAGGACAAGAGGCAATGGGTTTGAAGTGTCAGAGGGGAGATTGAAAGAGGATGTTAGGAGGAGGTTGTTTGGAGTGAGGGTGGTGAGACACTGGCACAGGTTGCCCAGGGAGGTTGTGGAGCACAGAATCACCCAACACGATCTTTGATCACATTCTGTGCTTCTGTGCTCCACAACCTCCCTGGAGGTGTTCAGGACCATGTTGGATGATTTTTTGAGTGACCTGTTTTAGTAAGATGATGTTTCTGCTTATGGCAGGGGGTTGGAACTAGTTGAGCACTACCTCGGTGCCCAAGTGAGACACCATTTAACAAATCCAATGGCTTACCTGTAGTATTTCCTTCCCACTTCTGCTTTCCCTAGATGCAGAGTTGAGTAACAGGCTGAGGCAGAATGTGATTTCATTTTAAACCTGTCTTTAAGAAAGCCTACATGGCAGTTTTATAATGTAAACTTATTGTGCATTAGTAAAAAGAAAAATAACCTTCAAAATAACCAGCAAATATAGCTTCAGGGATGTCCTTTAACACTTCAGAAAGAGGAGTAGCAAGGGTGTATCACAAGGCATAGGTAATTGGTTTGGAATTCGTATTTATAAAAAGTGGAGAGTGCAGCAGCATTTCAGTACACTGCTCTACTGCTGTAGCCCTGAGGAATTTGGCATCTGCAAACCAAACTTACTAAAAAGAGACTTTCTGAACAAGTGCTGTTGGCTCCCTCCAATGGTAGGAGGTGGCTATTGCTGGGGCCAGGGCTTCTTTAGAGGAAACATCTGTTACAGGTGGGAACAGCTCTCCTGAAGGACCAATGCCCTTAGAACTCTGTGAAATGCTTCTTCAGTTTCCTTATTATATAGTACTATATAATATAATACACTATATATATATAATCTTAGAATCATATAAATGGTAGAGTTGGAAGGGACTTCAAGGATCATGTACTTCCAACACCCTATGCAGGGACACCTCCCACTAGGACATGTCACTCAAGGCCGCATTCAACCTGGTCTTGAACACCTCCAGGGAGGGAGCAGCCACAACCTCCCTGGGCAACCTGTGCTAGTGTCTCACCACCCTCACTGCAAACAACTTCCTCCTAACATCCGCTTCCAATCTCCTCTCTGACACTTTAAACCTATTGCCCCTTATCCTGTCATTACAAGACCTTATAAATAATCCCTCTCTAGCCCTCCTGGAGCTCCCTTCAGATACTGGAAGGTTACTCTAAGGTCTCCTGAGATTCTTCATTTCTCCAGGCTGCAGAGCCCCAACTCTCTCAGCCTGTCCTCACAGCACAGCTGCCTCAGACCTCTCAGCATCTTGGTGGCCTCCTCTGCGCTGGCTCCAACACTTCCATGTCCTTCCTGTGCCGGGGGCTCCAGAACTGCACACAGGACTGTAGGTGGGGTGTGAGGAGAGCAGAGCCAAGGGGCACAATCCCCTCCCTTGCCCTGCTGCCCACACTGCTCTTGCTGCAGCCCAGCACACAGTTGCTGTCTGGGCTGCACTCACACTGCAGCCTCATCTGGAGCTTTTCATCACCCCAGACTCCTAGGTCATGTTCCTCAGGGCTGCTCTCAGCCATTCCCCACCCAGCCTGGAGTTGTGCTTGGGATTGTGCCATATGTGTATGCATATATACACATATATACCTATTATTTTTATATATATATATACTACTCTCTATATATACACACTACTATATTTATTATATATATACTACTATATATATGCATATACAATATATATACTACTATATATACACTATATATGCTACTATATATATACTACTATATATATTATATATATATACACACTACTATATATTAGTATTTTTATATATATACTTATATATATATACACATTACAATATATGTAATATACTATATAAAAATATATTTGTGTCAATTCTTGTGGGATTTACAACTTGAACAATACAAAATGTTATGAACATCAACTTTTTTTTCCTTCCATTTTTAATTAGATCTCTTTGAGTATGAAGATAACTACATGGAGAAAATGCATTTTCGCACCATCAGAGGTGAAGAATTTAGGCAATATTTAGAAGGTGAAGTTTGAGATTGTTTGGCAGTAGATCAGTTCTACAAAGATTGATGAATTTTGTTTCATGGTTTAAGAGGGACTGAGGGAGTTGGTGCTGTTCAGTCTGGAGAGGAGAAGACTCCCAGGTGAACTTCTTGTGGCCTTGCAGTATCTGAAGGGGGATGCAAGAAAGCTGGAAAGGGACTTTTTAGACTGTCAGGTAGGGATAGGACTGGGGGAAATGGAACAGGGTTGGAAATGTGGAGATTCAGACTGGATGTTAGGAAGAAGTTCTTCAACATGAAGGTGGTGAGAGCCTGGCAGGGGTTACCCAGGGAGGTAGTGGAAGTCTCATCCCTGGAGGTGTTTAAGGCCAGGCTGGATGAGGCTGCGGACAGCCTGATCTAGTGTGAGGTGTCCCTGGATATGGTAGGGGGGTTGGAACTGAATGATCCTTATGGTTCCATCCAGCCCTGACTGATTCTCTAAGATAGGACTTTTACCTGCTATCTGTGGGAGAGAAAGTTTGAAAGAAACTTTATCACTTTAATAAATAATAAGAACCACTTTAATACCATATCAGTTTAATAAATAATAAGAATCTTCTAGAAGCAAACTCAAATGTTCTTTGTTACTGCTGAGACGAATTTGGCAGCATAGCTCACATTGCACCAGACAGAGGACTTTCCTTTGCTCTAAGTTCATAGAATCATAGAATCATAGAATGGTAAGGTTGGAAGGGACCTCAAGGATCATCTAGTTCCAACCCCCTGCCATAGGCAGGGACACCTCCCACTAGTACAGGTTACTCAAGGCCTCATCCAATCTGGCCTTGAACACATCCAGGGAGGGAGCATCCACAACCTCCCTGGGCAACCTGTTCCAGTGCCTCACCACCCTTACTGTAAAGAACTTCCTCCTAACATCCAGTCTAAATCTCCCCTCTGCCAGTTTAAGCCCATTGCCCCTTGTCCTGTCATTGCAGGACCTTGTAAATAATCCTTCCCCAGCCTTCCTGTAGGCCCCCTTCAGATACTGGAAGGCTACTATCAGGTCCCCTCGAAGCCTTCTCTTCTCCAGGCTGAAGAGCCCCAACTCCCTCAGCCTGTCCTCATAGGAGAGCTGCTCCAGCCCTCTGATCATCTTTGTGGCCCTCCTCTGGACCCGCTCCAACACTTCCATGTCCTTCCTGTGCTGAGGGTTCCAGAACTGCACACAGTATTCCAGGTGGGGTCTGAGGAGAGTAGAGTAAAGGGGCACAATCCCCTCCCTTGCCCTGCTGGCCACGCTGCTCTTGATGCAGCCTAGGACTCGGTTGCTGTCTGGGCTGCATGTGCACACTGCAGGCTCATGTTGAGCTTTTCATCAACCCAGACTCCAAGGTCCTTTTCCTCAGGGCTGCTCTCCAGCCATTCACCACCCAGCCTGGAGTTGTGCTTGGGATTGTGCCTACCCAGGTGCAGGACCTTACACTTGGCCTTATTGAATTTCATGAGGTTGGCCTGGGCCCACCTCTCCAGCCTGTCCAGGTCCCTCTGGATGGCATCCCTGCCCTCTAGCAAGTCGACTGTGCCACACAGCTTGGTGTCATCTGCAAACCTGCTGAGGGTGCACTCCATTCCTCTGTCCATGTCACTGACAAAGATGTTAAAGCCTCTACGTTCAGCCTCTAGTCAAAAGCTTAGAATATTCATCCGCTTAATGCCATTGTGAAATGGGAGACCTAAAACCTGCTTATTATTTTCAAAGAAGCAGCTCTTTTTCTGGCAGAAAGGGGTAATGCTTTGCAGAAATGAATGCAAACCTTGCTGCTGAGCATATACCCAGTAAGACAAGGGAGACATCACAAACTCATGCAGACAACTAAAGAATCATTTTAGGCGAAGATTGGCTTATTTCTGATCAGAAGAGCCTTGCAATGATTAAAATGCATTAATCTAATTCAAAATTAAACATACTTTAAGTGCCTTAACACCTTCTGGAAAGTATTATGACACAGATCCCCAGTGAGTTGCTGAAAATCATAGAATCATAGAATCATAGAATGGTAAGGTTGGAAGGGACCTCAAGAATCATCTAGTTCCAACTCTCTACCATAGGCAGGGACACCTCCCACTAGGACAGGGCACTCAAGGCCTCATTCAACATGACCTTGAACACCTCCAGGGAGGGAGCAGCCACAACCTCCCTGGGCAACCTGTGCCAGTGTCTCACCACCCTCACTCCAAACAACTTCCTCCTAACATCCACTTCCAATCTCCTCTCTGACACTTCAAACCTATTGCCCCTTGTCCTGTCATTACAAGACCTTATAAATAATCCCTCTCTAGCCCTCCTGAAGTTCCCTTCAGATACTCAAAGGCTACTATAAGTTCTCCTGGAGTCCTTCATTTCTCCAGGTTGCAGAGCCCCAACTCTCTCAGCCTGCACAGCTGCTGCAGCCCTCTCAGCATCCTGGTGGCCTCCTCTGCACCTGCTTCAACACTTCCATGTCCTTCCTGTGCTGGGGGCTCCAGAACTGCACACAGGACTGCAGGTGGGCTCTGAGGAGAGCAGAGCAAAGGGGCACAATCCCCTCCCTTGCCCTGCTGCCCACACTGCTCTTGCTGCAACCCAGCACACAGTTGCTGTCTGGGCTGCACTCACACTGCAGGCTCAGGTTGAGCTTTTCATCAACCCAGACTCCCAGGGCCTGTTCTTCAGGGCTGCTCTCAGCCATTCCACACCCAGCCTGGAGCTGTGCTTTGGTTGTGCCTACCCAGGTGCAGGACCTTACACTTGGCCTTGTTGAATTTCATGAGGATGGCTTGAGCAAAGCTCTGCAGCCTGTCCAGGTCCCTCTGGGTGGCATCCCTGCCCTCTAGCAAGTTGACTGTGCCACACAGCTTTTTCTTTATCTAAATGAAGGTCTGTGGAAGAAACGAACACTGACCTTAGAGTGCTCTTGCTTTCTAGTTACCAATACTTAGACATAGTCATGTAATCAACCTCTTAACTCAAAGGCCTTTGCTATTTTAGAAATTATTATCATTTTACTTCAATCTTAAAACAGAATTTTCCCCTGGTCATGTGAGTGCTTATATTGAGGCATACAGACCCAGAGTACATCTCAGACCCCTAGATGATCTTTCTCAAACACATTATCAAGCACAGATCACTCTTGTGCATGTTGGTCTTTGAAGATTTCAGTTCTGTCTTCTGGCCTCCACCTTTCTATTTCAAATTTTTATCCTGCATATCCTGGGCATTACTTATTCATCTATTCAGTATCCTAACCTCTACGTGGTTATTTGATAATAATAATCTGTTATGCATTATGATTATTAATGTCTGTAGGAATATTAATTTTTATTATTACTGTTTTAAAAATCATTAAAATTCCCTGAGATTCTTTGGATTTGGGTCAACAGGAAATAGTTGCAAAAGGATATTTATGAGCACAGAATTAAAAAGTTTAAACAATCACAACTTGGAAAATAGGAAGATGAAAACAGGAACAATTCTAACTCTGCTCACAGAGCCTTAGCATTGACTCCAGCAGATGTGTTCATGGTGCCTTGGTCCCTTAGTAAGTTTCCTGTACAAGGAGCCTTCCAAAACTCACCATAATGATCCCATGGTAAAATACAAAATATTCCAGGTAGAGAGAAGAGAGGAGTTGCTGAGGAGCTGCCAGTGCAAGCTTGCAAACAGGTGGCTGCAATGATTCCAGTTAAGGAGCCACGAATAGGTACTGCTGCTGGTGGAGGGTCAGTGCAGAAAGGCAGAAAGACAGAAAAGGTAGAAAAGCAGAAAAGGCAGAAAAGGGAGAAAAGCAGAAAAAGGAGAAAAGCAGAAAAGGCAGACAAGCAGAAAAGGCCTCTGTTTCTAAATCCCCTCCCATTAAATAGATCATTTTGCAAATGAAACTACCCAACAGGCACTGACATCATTGTTCTGCCCAATGAATCCAAAGCTTTGTGCCTCCTGTGCCCATGCAGGCAGGTTGAGGGGCAGCGGCAGACACCTGACAGGTGGTGCTGAGCTCCCAGCCCTCGAGGTTTTGCTGCTCCATTGTTTGCTCAACCTACTATGACTTCCAGACCCACAACAGGAGGAGGAGAGCAAGGGTTAAAGCGACCTGGCAGGATTTATGCCTTACCAGGACACATGGTAGATGTCAAGAGGGTGTAGGAGTCTCAAAAGAATGATCTTCATAATAAATGCTAAAATGTATTTGACTGTGAATTGATTCACTGCAATGCTACTTGATTCCTCTGACCCTTCAATATTTCTTTTAGAAGTTGAATTTCTTCTCATGCCTGTTGCATAAAATTTCTTCATTTTAAACTATCTTCTTTTTAAAGCTGTCACACACCAGAGCATGCCAGCTGTCATGTGGCCAGCTTTTATCCACACTCAATAGGCTGATTAAAACCACTCTTGCCACTGGTTTCATACCTCCTCCTCTGGAGTAGATACTAATTTTCTGGCCAGCATGTTAAGGGTTCCAGGGTTAAGGGTTTGCTTTTCCATTGCACTAAGAAGTTGATGAATTAACCTGGTGTCTATTGAGCCTCACATCTACTCTTTGGCTCCAGCTCTTTAATTTGGAATATACCACAAGCTTTTGTATCCTATGCTACATCTTCCCCAAGTCCTTTAGTAGATTGTTGGGGGTGGGGGGTTGCTGTTCATTTGGGTTTTTTGGTTGTTTTTTTTTCATTTGTTTTGTTGTTGTTTCATAGAATCAACTAGATTGGAAGAGACCTCCAAGATCCAAGTCCAAGACACCTCCAAACTCATCCAGTCCAACCTACCACCCAGCCCTAGCCAATCAACCAGACCATGGCACTAAGTGCCTCTTCCAGGTTTGGCTTGAACAGATTCACCACCTCCCTGGGCAGCCCATTCCAACGCCAATCACTGTCTCTGTCAAGAACATCCTCCTAACATCCAACCTAGACCTCCCCTGGGACAACTTGAGGCTGTGTCCCCTCATTCTGTTGCTGGGTGCCTGGCAGCAGAGTCCAACCCCAGCTGGCTACAACCTCCCTTCAGGTAGCTGCAGAGAGCAATGATCTGTGCCCTGAGCCTCCTCTTCTGCAGGCTGCACACCCCCAGCTCCCTCAGCCTCTCCTCACAGGGCTGTGCTCCAGGCCCCTACCCAGCCTTCCTACCCTTCTCTGGACACCTTCCAGCACCTCAACATCTTTCTTAAATGGAGGGGCCCAGAACTGGACACAACCCTCAAGGTGTGACCTGTGACCTGTGTATTTTTTTTTTATTTTTTTTTTTTTTTAGTTTTGTTTTTTGTGGTTTGTTTTGGTTTGGTTTGGTTTTGGGTTTGGTTTGGTTTTTGGGGTTGTTTGGGTTTTTTTTGTTTTGGTATTTTTGTATTGGTCTCTAATGGATGGATCTTCTCTCTCTTCTGTACTTGGGTGAACCATAAAAACAGTTTACTTTCTCTAACTGCTGAAGAAATCCACAGTCATTATGGACAGCTCTTCTCCCTTTTCATGACTAGTATTTCATGTTCATGGGGAAGAGCAGTATATGGGATTTGCATGGTTAAGGGAAGAAACATAGTTAACTGTTCAGAGAACTGCTCCACAAAATGTCTTTCTCTCAGTATTGATAGCTTTGGACCTCCCAAATTGATTCCTCAACCAAATAATACAGGCAATATGGAACTACTACATGTTACCTAACTGTGTCTACAGTAAGATAAGTCCCTGAAATCCACACCCTTCTCTAATTTGCTAGCAACCAGGAGGGATCTAAGAGAACAACAGGCTGAAAGAATCTGTTCTTCTCCATGTAGTTGAGGAGGCATCAGAACTGGGGTTCAGGTGTCAATACAGAGTTGCCACGGGAACTCAGGCAACTACAATTACTTTGTTGTTTATAAGTGTCTTACAATGCAAGGATAAACTCACCTTAGGTTTTCATATTTTTGTAAAGGTTTTGGTAATTTATGTGGAAAATAATAAAATCAAACTGCTGCTGCAGCAGGTTGGCTTGGCTATTGTCTGCTATTCTCTGGGCTCCCCAGTTTAGCTGAAAGAGACTGGATAGAGTCCATGGCAGGGCTGCAAGGATGATGAGGGGACTGGAGCACTACCTAGTGAGGAGAGACTGAGAGACCTGGGGAAACTTAGTCTGGAGAAGACTGAGAGGGGATCTAATAAATGTTTCTAAACAGAGTCCTGTGTACAGTTCTAGAGCCCCCAGCACAGGAAGGACATTGAACCGTTGGAGCCAGTCCAGAAGAGGCCACCAAGATGTTGAGAGGGCTGAAGCAGTTTGGCTGTGAGGACAGGCTGAGAGAGTTGGGGCACTGCAGCCTGGAGAAGAGAAGGCTTCCAGGAGAGCTTGGAGTGGCCTTCCAGGATCTGAAGGGGGCTCCAGGAAAGCTGGGGAGGGACTATTGACAAGGGCTTGTAATGCCAGGACAAGGGGCAATGGGTTTGAAGTGGCAAGGGGGAGAATGAAAGTGGATGTTAGGAGGAAGTTGTTTGGAGTGGGGGTGGTGAGACACTGGCACAGGTTGCTCAGGGAGGTTGTGGTTGCTCCCTCTCTGGAGGTGTTCAAGGCCAGGTTGGAGGAGTCCTTGAGTGACCTGTGCTAGTGGGAGGTGTCCCTACCTATGGTAGGGAGTTGGAACTGGATGATCTTTGATGTCCCTTCCAACCTTACCATTCTATGATTCTAAATATCTGAGGGCTTGGCTGTTCCCTGCTGTTCTTTGAGGTTTGCTGCTTGATCAACTCTCAGTTCTGCCAAGTTCTTTGTTTTGGTGATTACTGGAGTGGGTGGTTACTGGAGACCACCATGCATTAGAAACATCTTGAGAAGGAGAAATAGGTTTAAGTAGGTGCAGGTATTTTATTTATGTGTTTGTTTGGTTTTGTCTGTTCCTAGGCAAAACCTTGATCCCAAACACAAAGGTGGTGTGAGACATTGAGATGGTGCAAAGGTCTTTCCAGAAGCAACTAATTTTTGAAGCTTGGGTGTGTTTTTACTATTGTTTTTGTAACATATATTTATTTATATAATATATTATGTTTGTCTGGAGAAGAGAAGACTGAGAGAGGATTTAATCAATGTTTATCAATATCTGAGGGCTGGGGGTGAGGAGGGGTTGACAGGCTCTGCTCACTGCTGCCTGGGATAGGACAAGGAGCAATGAATGGAAGCTACAGCATAGGAGGTTCCAGCTCAACACAAGGGGAACTTCTTGCCTGGAAGGGTCCCAGAGCCCTGGCACAGGCTACCCAGAGAGGTTGTGGAGTCTCCTTCTCTGGAGCCTTGCAAGGCCTGTCTGGATATGCTCCTGTGTGCCCTGAGCTAGATTGTCTGGTCCTGCTGTGGCAGGGGGGTTGGACTGGATGAGCTCTTCTGGTCCCTTCCAACCCCTGACGTCCTGTAAACCTGTGACTGAAATTCCTCATGAAATAGTACAGTAGCTCTTCATGTCATGCAACAGCAAGTACCATGTCTGGTGCACACAGAGATTTTTTTTTTTAAGGGTGTAGAGTTTTGCTAAGATTTTCATAAATAACCCTTCATAGTAGGGTGGTTTACACATGCAAATGGCTACCAGCCTTGGGATATCACAGTATCTGATGAGTGCCAGTCTGTTCCCAGTGTTAGTCATGTAAGAAAACTGATTTATATATATTTAATATGTTCGGTATATTATTGATCTAAATAATAGGACACAGACAATTGGGAAAGACACAGCAACCAGAAGGCAGACACTGAGATGAGAGATAAGAACAAAGGTATTCATGGAAGACAGATGTGATCTATCCAGAACCTGCATCCACACAGAATTTATGATAAAGGAATTATTTTGCAGCTAGCTAACTCATAATGTCATAAATCAGATTTGAATGTTAAAATAAAAAAAAAAACTTTTAAAAGAAATATTTTCTTCTTTTATCTATATATATATAGTTATTCATTTTTATATATAATGTTATTTTATGTATAATTTTATTCTTACACATATAATTTTATTCTTTTATATATCTATAAAACTTAATTCTTATATATATATAATGTTATTCTTTTTTATATACAATTTTAATACTATATATAATTTCATTCTTATAACTATAACTATAATGATAACTATAACTATAGCTATAACTACAACTATAAATATAACTATAAATATAAATA
>VWZE01018659.1:21822-37041 GCA_013396675.1 Eubucco bourcierii
CCCCCCGCAACCCCCTGGGAAGCCTGTTCCAGGGTTCTGTCACCCTCACAGGGAAAAAAAAAAAAATAAAAAATTGTTGTTGGGCATCACCCAGCAGAGCCTGGCTCCATCCTTCTGGCACTTACCCTTTACATCTTTATAACTATCCATGAGGTCATGTCTCAGTCTCCTCCAAGCCACACAGCCCCAGCTCCCTCAGGCTCTCCTTGTAAGAGAGATGTTCCATTCCCTTAATTGTTTTTGTGGCTCTGTGCTGGACTCTCTCAAGCAGTTCTATGTCCCTCTTGAACTGGGGGGGTCCAGAACTGGACACATTACTCCAGATGAAGCCTCACCAGGGCAGAGTAGAGGGGCAGGAGAACCTCTCTCAACTTACTAGCCACAGCCCTTCAAATACACCCCAGAATGGCATTGACCTTCCTGACCACCAGAGCACATTGCTGGCTCATGATCAACCTCCCATCAACTAGGACCCCCAAATCCTTTTCCCATTCACTACCTTCCAGCAGATCAGTCCCTAACCTATACAGATATCTGGACTTGTTCTTTCCCAGGTGCAAGACACTACACTTGTCCTTTCTGAATTCCATTATATTTCCTCCTGCCCAACCCTCCAACCTGTCCAAGTCTCACTGAATGGCAGCACAGCCTTCTTCTGCATCACAAAATATTCATCATAGAATCATAGAATAGTAAGGTTGGAAGGGACCTCAAGGATCATCTAGTTCCAACCCCCTGCCATAGGCAGGGACACCTCCCACTAGTGCAGGTCACTCAAGACCTCATCCAACCTTGGGCACGTATGCCCCTTGGGCATACAATGGGAGGAAATATCAGATTACACAATATACCTATATATCTAATTCTCTTTTAAACATGGTAAAGTGAGTATGAATCATAGATATTTGATTCTGGATTGAAGGAATATTACCAGGAATATTACATTTTGTGTTTTACCTGCTGTTTTAGTGATATATAGAAGTATCATAAATTTATGAAAATATATAAAATGGAGCAGAAAGTTCTTCAGTTCAGCACTGGAGTTCCATTAAGAAAGGAAAATAGCTGCTTTCAAAGAAAGCAAGCAACAACTTTTGAAAGCCAAGGAGCATGTTTCTAATATTTTTAAACAAATTCACATCATCAGTTGAATGCTTGATAATGTATGCCCTGTATATGTTGAACACATAGCATATAATGTTTCAAAACAGGAAGAAGTTTAAAATCACAGAACCACAGAAACATCCAGGTTGGAAAAGACCCTCAGGACCACCAAGTCCAACCTATAGCTCTACTCTACAAGATTCACCTTAAACCATATCCCTAAGCACCACAATTTCTTTAAACATTTTCTATTATAGTGCTATAGGTTAAGAGAAATTAAGAGTTAAGTGGTATAATCATAGAGAAAAGTCCTCTGGAGGCTGAGTCCCAGGAGGATGGGCAGCTTGTCCCAGGATGTTATGACTTGTTATTCTATTCTCATTTCTTGTATATCTCTATTTAAGAGCTTGCCCAACCAATTTTCTCTCTCTTCTCTCTACATCTTGGGGGGAGATTTGTGAGGGAGAGGTTTTCTCTTGGCCTTGGCAGCAAATTTTCCAGCTATACCACAAGGCCTGTTGAACCCAGTAGTAAGCCTGGGTGTGGGTTGGTGAGGGGCACAGTTTGGCCTGCTCTTAGCCATGCTGAGGCTGAGTGACGTGGAGGTTTTCAGAAGACCCTGGACAGTTTTTGGCTTGGTAGGCCCAGGTGAAGAACTGAGCCTAATTCATTCATATATTACTTTTACATGAATACCTTTTCATAGAACCACAGAATCAGTCAGGTTGGAAAAGACCTTTGAGATCATCAAGTTCAACCTATCACGCACCGTTACCTAATCGACTAAGCCATGGCACCAAGTGCCACATTCAGGCTCTTTATAAACATGCCCTGGGACAGTGATTCCACCACCTCCCTGAGCAGCCCATTCCAATGCCAATCACTCTTGCTATGAAGAACTTCTTCCAAACACCCAGCCTAAGAAATTAATATATACTTGTAAGAATTTAGTATATATTTGTAAGAATTTAGTATATCTTTGTAAATAGAATTTCCATTTCAACTTCCGATAGAGTGTGGAGCATTTTTTTATTTTACTCCTTTGGAAGAGGTAGAATTCCATTTCTGTCATTTTTCCCTGTGCAGCTCATGGCTCAAAACTAGGATGTATAGATAGGTACCAACCTATCTGTAATCCTTCAGAATGGTAATAGTACTCTACCTTTCTATGTCTACCTTTTACTTAAAACAATTGCTCCCACATATGATTTTTCTTAGATTTGTGCCTGAGGACTCCAGGTGTATTTTTGCACCTTCCTAAACACAGAGGAAATGGAAAATATTTTCCCCCATTAAAAATGTAAGGGGTAAATTTTGTGGGTTTTGATAGAGAGTCTAAAAACTTCAGAAGAAAAAAGTACCAACCCAAACCATTTGGGATACAATGACAATGCAAGAGAATTTTCTTGTTAACTTTTGCTCAAATTAATAAAGGCAGATGCTTCAAGGAGATATAGTTGGTAAAAAACTACATGTTCATTAGAATAAAAAAAAAATAAAATCAATGTGTTCTTTTTCAGTCAGATTTAGGTTATCTATGCACAGTATTCACTAGGAATAAGGTAGCAAATTCAGGTGAAGTTTTTACTATGTCTTTGTCTTTGAACTTTCAGAAATATTCAGAAATAAGGTAGTCAGTTCAGGTGAGGTTTTTGCTGTGTCTTTGTGTGATGGTTTGGGAGTTCCCCCCACACACACTTTGTAAAATGACCCAGGCTAAACTCAGCCAGCTGGAAGTTAAGGACTGAAGCTCTATTTACAGTTTAGCACAATATACAAGCAGATATATACAAAATTCACAGGAATGTTTACAGAAATATACAAGTTAAAGGTAATACAGAAACACAACTCCCCTCCCAGAAATCAGAGTCCCCAGGAGGGGCTCCCAACCACCCTTCCACCTTCTTTCCACACCTATACCTTACCCCAGGGTTTACCTTACACACAAGGTGAGCTGGAGGATTGGCCAGGGTGGGTAGAAGGAAAGAGGTTAGTTAAGTTATTCAGCAGAGAGGAGAAGGCAAAAAAGTAGAGAGTCTGAGATTCTCCAAGCCCGAGAGACTCTGTCTTATCTGTGGTTTGTGTTCTTAGTCTTATACATCTCAGCAAGCTTATGAGTGAAGTAGACATCACCATTGTTTTCCTTTCAAAGCCTATAATATATTTTTCTCCATTAAAATATTCCAATTAGCCTCAAACCAGCACACTTTGAACTTTTGGCAATATTCAAAATTGGATCCTTCAGTTTGAAAAAGGATCTACTTTGTAAATAGTTTCATAGAATCACAGAATGGTAAGGTTGGAAGGGACCTCAAGGATCATCTAGTTCCAACCCCCTGCCATAGGCAGGGACACCTCCCACTAGTGCAGGTCACTCAAGGCCTCATTCAACCTGGCCTTGAACACCTCCAGGGACAGAGCCGCCACAACCACAACCTCCCTGGGCAACTTGTTCCAGTGCCTCACCACCCTCACTGTAAAGAACTTCTTCCTAACATCCGATTTAAATCTCCCCTCTGCCAGTTTAAACCCATTGCCCCTTGTCCTGTCATTGCAAGACCTTGCAAATAATCCCTCCCCAACCTTCCTGTAGGACCCCTTCAGATACTGGAAGGCTATTTATTCACTTCAAATCATTTAGAAATAAGTGAAAGAATAAATATGATTAAAGCTTCTGATTTTTATTTTAATTTTCATTAAATTTCTCAGTCTTAAGTTCTGACATCATTCAAGTGTCAGAACTTGTAGTTTGCCTTTATCACAATATTTTTCCTTAAGCATCTTTATTCATGAGATTTAGGAATGAGAAGAGAAAGAAAAATGTCTTAATTTTTTTTTTCCTTCATTTTCAAGCTCAACTGAAGTGGATCCATCTGCTGTAATTTGGGATTTGAAAATGTGGCAATCAAAAGTTTGGTTGTTTAAACAATTCTGTCTTTATTGTCAATGGAGGGAGTGATTAACATCATTGGAAAATAAGAGAGGCAAATTATCCCTATGCACTTTCTTTTTCCTTCAAATGAGGTCCTGAGTAATTATCTCAAAATCAGAGGTCAAAATATTAGATACTTATAAATAGGTAGCATCTAAACAGAGATGGATTAACTCCAGATTATGAATTTCTGAAGTTAGCAACATTAATGATTGGGTTATGAAAGATCAGGAGATGATGGTATCTTGTGTTGTATGACTTATGTTTTTTCCTTGGATCAGTATTTTTTTGACATAAAAATATGGTTGACCATCATGGTCAATAATCAGACCTCACAATAAATGCAGCACGATCTTGAAAATTTGTACTTTAAACATAATGCTACTTGTGAATGAAAATGTTTTGTGTGGAGTGGTAGAATCATAGAATGGTTTAGATTGAAAGGGACCTCAAAGATCATATAGTTCTAACCCCCTACCATAGGCAGGGACACCTCCCACTAGTACAGGTCACTCAAGGTCTCATCCAATCTGGCCTTGAACACCTCCAGGGAGGGAGCATCCACAACTTCCCTGGGCAGCCTGTGCCACTGTCACATCACCTTCACTGGAAAGAACTTTCTCCCTAACACCCAGTCTAAATCTCCCCTCTGCCAGTTCAAGCCCATTGCCCCTTGTCCTGTCATTACAAGACCTTGTCAATAGTCCCTCCCCCGCCTCCCTGTAGGCCCCCTTCAGATACTGGAAGGCTGCTCTAAGGTCTCCTGGAAGCCTTCTCTTCTCCAGGCTGCAGACCCCCAGCTCTCTCAGCCTGTCCTCATAGCAGAGCTGCTCCAGCCCTCTGAGCATCTTTGTGGCCTCCTCTGGACTGTCTCCAACAGTTTGATGTCCTTCTTGTGTTGGGGGCTCCAGAACTGCACACAGTACTCCAAGTACAACCTGAGGAGTTGATTGTAGCCAGTCCAGAATTGTAATCCTAACTCAATTGTTGGCACTGTGGCCTTGGATACCTCCCAGTTCCATGCCTCAGTTTTCCTGCTTGAAAGATTTGGAGAACAATAAACTACTCTGAGACCTAATTAGCTGTTTGCATAGCACTGAGAAAATATGAAGTGTTGCAATGCTATTAGAACTGCTGCCTAAGACCTATTTTAAAAAGCAGCTTAGTGAAATCAAAAGTGCTTTTGTACCATGTATTTATATGTACTTGTGACTCTACACGATGTGAAAAGGATTAACAGCTATTCCTAAGTTAATTGGCCTCCACGGCATCTTTTCTCTTGAGTCTTGAAAGGATACTCTGCCTGCAAGTCTAAATCCCCAGATGTATTTTAGTAACTAATATGGTAAGTGAATCAGCTGGTTTTTTATTAGTTATTCAAGCAATCTGATGGGTTTTAGTCATATAGAATGGCCCAAATCAAGTGACAGCTGCTTTTGCATGTTTTCTCTGCAGATGTCATTTTAATAGCTAACATCAGTGTTACATATACCTCCTACAAGCTAATGCTGGAATTCTTCAGCAGCAGATTTGTAAGCATTTCAGATACCATCTGAGCTTAAGTACCTGTGTGGAAGACTGAAAATGATAATGAGAAAGCACCACAAATCAGAATGACATTCTTCAAGCTTGTTTTGCCTGTTGGACAAACAAGACCAGCTGTTATGACTAACTTCACTTTAATTTTCAGCACTATCCAATATTATATTTCTTGATTGTATTATTTGAGCAATTACAACATCTTTATAAATGCTCTTGACAGCAACAACATCACAATAGAGAGAGGAAAAAGAAATTGTTTCAAGGGAAGACAGACTCCCAATTGCCTTTAAATATCTGAACCCTAGTTTCATTTTCTACCTGTTCAGCCAAAATTACCATTTCAATACTTGAGATTATTGAAAACTGCCAAACATCAGCTGCGCTGGACTCTGAGATCTCATTATTTCCAAACCTATGAAACTGCTACTCTGAAAGAAGTCTGTAAATTTTGTGATGAAGAAAATGTGAGGCATAGATTGGCTGCAAACAGATCTATAGCACTTCAGAGGATGAAATCTTGGTGAAGGTAGTGCCATACATGTAGACTACTAAAACAGGATCTAGTACTTGCTCACAGCATACAGCAATATGAGTCATGCAAAATTAATTTAAAATAAAGTATTTATGAATGGAAACATCTGTAACCTTGATAACAGTAAGTGTTTCTGGACTGCCAATAGGTAGAGTGCAACTATGCAGAGTCAAGCATACAGACTTTATGTGTTTCTACTGAATTTATTGAGACCTTCATAGAAATGGAACAAAGTGAGGACTTCAGAACTGCACACAGTACTCCAGGTGGGGTCTGACAAGAACAGAGTAAAGGGGCAGAATGTTCTTCTTTGCCCTGCTACCCACACTACTCTTGATGCAGACCAGCACTTGGTCTGGGCTGCACTCACACTGCAGGCTCATGTTGAGCTTTTCATCAACCCAGATCCCCAAGTCCTTTTCCTCAGGGCTGCTCTCAGCCATTCACCACCCAGCCTGGATTTGTGCTTGGGATTGTGCCTACCCAGGTGCAGGACCTTACACTTGGCCTTGTTGAATTTCATGAGGTTGGCCTGGGCCCACCTCTCCAGCCTGTCCAGGTCCCTCTCGATGGTATCCCTGTCCTCCTGTCAACCGTACCACACAACTCAACATCATCTGCAAACTTGCTGAGGGTTCACTCAATTCCTCTCTTAATAATAACAAAAAATAATAAAAATATAATAAGTTTTATTATTATTAATATAGTCATTAATATTATAATAATAGGGACAGGCAGAAAGTTATCTTGGTATTTAAAATTATTTCATCATTCTTCATTTCTCTTCTTTTTTTCTTCTTTACATTTCCAGCTTTATGGTATAAAGAGTGAATGAGAATGAGCACTTTAACTTTCTTTCTGTTTACCTGCATACACCTGATCACCTCTCATTAGGCTGTATATGCACCAAGCTAAAAGTTGACTAATGAGCTATAGAAGGCATCATGGTAAGCCTTGCAATATATAAGGCATCCAACATGAGAGGACTTTTATTCTTTCATTTTCTGAGAGGCAAAATGAAGACTGTTCAAATAGTTATCAGTAGCAGCACTGCCTTAAAAGCTTGAGTGAAATGTGATGAACTCATACAGTGAACCATTAAATACAGCAAATCCCTCAACTGATATTTCCAGTCTGGTTGATCATAAATTATTTTATCATGTTGCTTTGCATGTGACACATCACAACATCCCAACATGATGCACTGGAAATAACTCACTGCAGTATAATATATCAAACATGTAGAAGCACAGGAGGAAACTGATACAATCTCACCCTAATGAAATACAGATTTTGTCTATCCATTATGTTAATTAGCCAACTACCTCAGATCTAATTAAAAATCTATCCTTAATATGCTTGCTTCACCCTGCACATCATGGGCATACCATGGTAATTATGCTACACACAACTAAATAGAACTTATGTCCTTTGATGTTGGACTGCAGAATCTTTATGCTTGGCTATTTGAATTTTTCTTTTTAATTTCTGGATGAATTTTATTAAAAACAAAACAAAATTTAATCCTTCACTCTCATCATTCATTTAGCTTTTGAAACTGTGTTATGGTTAAATTGATGCTAGAGTGCATTTTACCTAATATATCTTTAAACAGTCTAAACACAATCAAAAGACTGACAAGACAGTCTTCCCTGCCATCTGCATTGCCCCATTCCAGAATGATGAAGAAAGCTCACATTAACAACCTCAGTTAAGGAAAGACAGAGGAGATCTGTTTCACTTCTTCAGTGCCTAGGAACTGTGGACTCCTCTTTAGTTCTCAGGTGCATCTGCAGTCTGGTGGAACTGTCTGTAGGCAGTGCAGTGCTCTGATAAATGTAGAGAAGTGTTTGGCATAAGCTGAGGCAGATGTAAGCTTCCTTTGGTTAGTTTTGTCACTGACCAGTCCTACTGATCACTGTATAGGCTTGAGGAAGAATGAAATGCAAAAGACTTACAAGCAGCCTCTACAGACCATTGCTTATACACCTTTAAACTTGGCACGTAGTACCTTATACACCTTTAAGCTTGAGAGGGCTGTATCTGTACATAGAGAGAAGAAAAGTGTTGAGTAGCAGCTCTGTGATTGTCCTGCTTGTGGAAGGCAAACTGCATACAGGCAGAAACACAGCCACATTACAGCAGGATAGATAGCCTGATGCAATAGTGAGGGTCATTTTGGGTGTGTAGCAAATACAATTATTTGTGCTGCTTCCACTACTCTCCTTAGGAAAAGAGAAATCTTTTTCTTCTTTTTTTTCTTTTCCTTTTTGTTTTTGTTTCTTTTTCTTTTTCCTTTTTCTTTTTTTCCTTTTCCTTTTCTTTTTCTTTTCCTTTTTGTTTTTGTTTCTTTTTCTTCTTTTTATTTTTTCTTTTTCCTTTTTCTTTTTCTTTTTTCTTATTTTTCTTTTTTCTTTTTCTTTTTCTTTTTTTTATTTTCTTTTTCTTTTTCCTTTTTCTTTTTCTTTTTTTCTTATTTTTCTTTTTTCTTTTTCTTTTTCTTTTTTTTATTTTCTTTTTCTTTTTCCTTTTTCTTTTTTTCTTTTCCTTTTCTTTTTCTTTTCCTTTTTGTTTTTGTTTCTTTTTCTTTTCCTTTTCCTTTTCCTTTTTCTTTTTCTTTATTGGTACGGAGTTTTAAAGGGCAGCATAGGTTCTTGGGTTTCATACACTACATAATTAAAACAAAAAAGGAAAAGAGAAGAAAAAAGAATAAGAAAAAATAAGAAAAAGAAAAATAGAAAGAGAAAGAGAAAGAAAAAGAAAAAGAAAAAAGAAAAAAGAAAAAGAAAAAACTAATGAGGCAGACCTGGTGTGACACCTTCTAGGGTGAAGGTTGGAAGAGGGTGAGGGTGTAGGGGGAAAATGTAGGATGAAAATTTCTCTGATAACCCACTGCAGGGAAATAATTAGCTGATCCAAAGTTTAAATACCTTGGGAACCTTCTAGTGAAAAGCACTTCAGAAAGGTAAGATAATATAACAGCATTGTAATGCCTGAGAGCTTGAAAGCAGAGGCAACAGCACAATTCAAATCTCATGTTCAGAGCACTAGGTGGCATGTAACACTGCCATTGTCTCACACTGAAGAATGTGATACTCAATTCCTCAACAGAAGCAGCAAAGTGTGCTTGTAAAACTGCCTCTTAACTCCTTAAGCTTTCTTGCCTTTTTTACACTTCAGTTATAAACAAAGAAAAGACAGTACATCTTAATTTTAAAGGATTGAAGTTGTTTTGGTGGTTGCCCAAGGAGTGCTATGATCACTTATTAATGGAGAACAAAGAAACAGTAATGTGGTATGTCGAATACAGAAGAAACAGTAGTCACGAATACATTTATATTCAGTACTTGAAAGCATGCCCAACTTTTCTCACCCATTCTTAAACAGCAGTTTGGCACACTGCAACATATAGGTTGCTATTAACAAGAATATTATAATCTACGTATTCATACATTTATGATAACAGCCATTAGATGAAATTTATAAGAAGTCAGGTGCTAGTACTCACAGGATTTGACTGTGATTTTCAGAGAAGAAGCTGGAAATTTAGTTTCCTGCATTGGTCCCTTATCAATTAATTCTGTTACAGTTCAAGTGAATGTATTTTCATATGTAAATAGCTATCTTTCAATTTAAGAGCTTTCTTTAATAGCTAGTGAATTCATGGAGAGAAAAAATGGAGTTAGAAAAAGAGGGTAGCATACATATGCCTCTAGATACTTTATTTTCACTGAAAATAATCTCCAAATCTGAGTGGTCATCTGTAACTCAAAGTTTCATGAGCTACTGCAGTTTATGTATTAACTAGGAAAAAAAAAAAAAAGTATCTTATCTGTTGATTTCTAAATCAACTTTTGATAGAATATTGAATTCTTTGTGTCCTCTTTCTTTAAAAATAGACTTTACAATAGAGGTTAAATCTGGCTTGGAACAGATGTAGATCTAAATGATGTCAATGAGATGTTAGAAGCCAAGACAGAATCCATTGTTGGATGGTGGGGTGGGAAGTGAATTCCTAAACTGAGCAGTGTAATCCTTGATCATGCTGAGCAAATATATCATATAGCCCTTCCTTATATAATTGTTAAATTCTGGTTTATAAGGAAAGTATTTTTGCCTTGCCATTATAACTGCTTTTTATACCTCCTATCCCACTGGATGACTGCCTTTTTAATTTCACTGCATAGTGTTTAGAAAACCTTTCCTAATACATGAACACTTTATACTGCAGCCAAAGCAAAGGTCTATTGCACTCATAAAAGCAGATTTACACTAAGCAGGATTTAATAAATACGAGTTGTTTTAAACTTAGATGTAAGCACAGTAAATAACAATAATAGCTGTAAAAACATTTTTGCACCCTGTGGCCCCATAAAAATTGTAATACTTCAGGGAATAAGCTTCTGGTTTTAAGCTAACTGCCTCAGCAAACTCTGCAAGGCCCCAGTTGTGGTCTGTTGGGACTGTTACCAAGCTGCTGTAAGAACTTGTGATGTGAACTGGAGCTTGGTACTTGGTATCTCTGTCTAGACTGTTAAGTTTTGAAAGCATGTAATGAAGATGCTTCAAATATGGACATACCTTGAAAGCAGAAGCCCCCAGACCTATGGTCCCATTGTAAACAACCCATTTATAGCTAATATTCACTGAAAACATGAGCCTATAAGAAAATGAGAAGGCACTGAGCAGGGAAGTAAGAGCCAAGTGGTAGGACGAATCACCTGACACAGCAACCTCCCTGAGCATCTCACAGTACCTGTGTCAGTAACAGAGGCCCATGGGTTAGACCTGTGAAGAAAACTCAAATGTTTTACAATAGAGAGAGATTCCAAACGTTGTTTAACTTAATACCCCACGTGGAAGAGCCTAAGAGACTGCTTCTCTTGCTGAGGTGATGGTGACCACCACACTTGTGGAGTGCCATAGTAGTGTGTGCTCAAAGTGAGTGAAGCATATGACTGAAGACTTTGAATGTGTGGTATGCATCTAAAAATGCATAGAAACTAAGCATTAGAATGAGGAGTCTCAATGAAAGTCAGTCTAGTTCAGTTTCAAATGATCAGGCTTACCAGTCTTTAAAAGTTCACAGTGACCTGTAGGTGCCTGATATATCACAGTATCACAGTATCACAGTATTGCAAGGGTTGGAAGAGACCTCAGAGATCATCAAGTCCAACCCATCACGACAGCCCTCAAGATCAGACCATGGCACTAAGTGCCATGTCCAAACGTGCCTTGAACGCCTCCAGGGACGGTGACTCCACCACCTCCCCGGGCAGCCCATTCCAGTGACAAATTACTCTCTCAGTGAAGAACTTCCTCCTCACCTCCAGCCTAAACTTGCCCTGGCGTAGCCTGAGACTGTGTCCTCTTGTTCTGTCACTGGTTGCCTGAGAGAAGAAGGTAACCTCCTCCTGGCCACAACCACCCTTCAGGTAGTTGTAGACAGCAATATCTTTCCACATATATAGAATTACAGAATCATAGCATGGTAAGGTTGGAAGTGACCTCAAGGATCATCTAGTTCCAACCCCCTGTCATAGGCAGGGACACCTCCCACTAGTACAGGTTACTCAAGGCCTCTTCCAACCTGGCCTTGAACACTTCCAGGGAGGGAGCAGCCACAACCTCCCTGGGCAACCTGTGCCAGTGTCTCACCACCCTCACTGCAAAGAACTTCCTCCTAACATCCAGTCTAAATCTCCCCTCTGAGAGTTTAAACCCATTGCCCCTTGTCCTGTCATTGCAAGACCTTGTCAATAGTCCCTCCCTAGCCTTCCTGTAGGCCCCCTTCAGGGACTGCAATATGCAGTTGCTGCAGTAATATTTTTTTTTTTTTCCAATTATTCTCTTTGGTAGCTTTAGCCCTTCATACTTAAGATGTCTGCACGATTTTACTCCATATCTGACCTCAGCCTTCATATTGCAAAGATAAAGAAACCAAGTCTCATTTTCGCTTTTGTTAGGGCTGGGGGCAGATATCAAGGCATCTGAATAAGCCCTGGCCTGGGGTTAAGCTACCTGAGCAGGACATAAGAAGCTACAAGATGAGGAATTGCTGGACATGACTGATAAACGGTGTGAGAAGCTGCCAAAAGTTACAGATAGCACTGTGAGGGCTACAAAGGACACCTGGATGGTTAACTGAGAATTAAGTGAGAAAGGGCTGAAGATCATAGATAACTGGAGGGACAATATCCTTGCAAGATTAACAGCACCTAGGCAGCCCTGTTGGTAGAGCACATAATGCTGAAGGTACCTAAGTAGCAGAATAAGAAATACAAAATTTGGATTATGGATGTAGCAAGACTGAGCTCAGCGAAGAAAAAAAAATAAAAATTATTAACAGGAATTATTTTGGACAGGGCTCAGGTGCAGAAAATGTGGTAAAGGAATGGAAAAACGAATGATAAGGAACAGAGATGGTGTGTATGGGAATGTCCAGGGATATCTCCTATGCTTCACTGTACCTGGAAGAGGACAATAAAGCAAAGTTTTTTAACCCATAGCACGTATGTACGTTCTACTTTGAGTAGCAAGCGAGGAGGAGAGCAACAAAGATGCAGAAGGGCCTAGATAATACATCTTATGAGCAACAAATGAAGGAGCTGGGGCTGAAAAAGGTGAGGTTGAGGGCTGATCTCATGGCTGTCCACAGCTACCTGAAAAGGTGTTGTGGAGAGGTTGATGCTGATCTGTTAGATTAGCGATAAAACAAGAGAGAATGGCCTCAAGCTGTGACTGGGTAGGTTTAGACCAGATATTAGGAAAAAACAAAAATCATGGAAAGAGTGGTCAGACATTGGAATGGGCTGCCCAGGGAGTTGGTTGAGTTACTGACTTTGGATGTGTTTAAAGGTTGTTTGGATGTGGTGCTTGGGGATATGGTTTAGGGTGCACCTTGTAGAGCATGGATATTGGTTGGACTTGGTGATCCTGAGAGGCTTTTCTAACTTGGATGTTTTTGTGATTCTGTGCTACCTCCATGGTATCAGTGAGATGGGGTTGTTTTCCTTTGCAAGAAAAAGCTCAGGACAGAGGGACTAAGGAACCTGATATCACAGTGTCAGTGCCTGTTGCAGTCCTGAAAACATCAACATCCTTCTAAATACTTTTTGACACTTTTATACTTTTTTTCTTCCCTGTTATGATAGATGTATAATACCACAATTTTGCTAGGTATTCCTCACTGGAATTCATATTTCCTGGATATGGTAATTTGACTTCTACATGGCACTCTAGGTATGTTTTATAATGATAATTTATACTTTTCCTTTCCTGTTGTATCTACTTGAATATCAGTACAGACATGAGATGTTTGACTTTTAAACCAGTATCTCAGTAAACTCTGGAAACCCAAGGGTAAATTAAAATACAACATATGGTGATGCTCTGATACCCATTACAGAGTTAACATTTAGGATCCCCTGCCATAGCACAAAAGCTCTTTCAGATACGGAATTATTCAAGACTTCAGTTATTCTAAAATTTCTTATGTCAAAAATCAAACTACTATAAACTCAACTTGGCTTTCACAGCTACAGTTAAAAGTAAAGCACAGAGAAAAAAGGAAATGACTAAATTCTTCTCTAGCTATGAAGCAATTTTAAGAGAATAAAACTCCTTTGAGGGACAGCTGTCCATGGGGTGGCAATGTGCCCTTGTGGCAAAGAGGACCTGAGGTTCATCAAGAAGAGTGTGTCCAGCAGATCAAAGGAGGTTCTCCTCCACCTCTACTCTCCCCTAGTGAGACCTCATCTGAGGTACTGATTCAGTTTTGGGCTCCCCAGTTTAAGTGGGACAGGGATCTGCTGGAGAAAGTCTAACAGAGGGCTACAAGGATGATTAGGGGACTAGGACACTGACTGATGAGGAGAGGCTGGGGCTTTTTAGTCTGGAGAAGAGAAGACTGAGAGGGGATCTAATAAATGTCAATAAATATCTGAGGGCTGGATGGGGGGGGGGGACAAGTTCTGCTCACTTGCTTCTTGTAAGAGGACAAGGAGCAATGGATACAAGCTGCAGCACAATGATACAAGCTGCAGCACAGAAGGTTTCACCTCAACACAAGGGGGAACTTCTTTACTGTAAGGGTCCCAGAACACTGGAACAGGCTCCTCAGAGAGACTGTGGAGTCTCCTTCTCTGAAGACTTTCAAGGCCTGTCTGGATGCTTTCTTGTGTTACCTGAGTTAGATTGTATGGTCCTGCTCTGGCAGGGGGATTGGAGTCGATGATCTCTTTTGGTCCCTTCCAAACCCTAACATCCTGTGTTCCTGTGATCTTTCTCTCTCTCTTAATGTATATATCTATCTATCTCTCTAATCTATCTCTGTCTCTCTTTATGTATTTCTCTATCTCCTTCTCAATTTTCTCACAGCTGGGAGAGAAAGATTACAGTTTACTTTTAGGTACAACTTAAAAATAATCACAGAATCACAGAAATATTCCAGTTGGAAAAACCCCTCAGGATCACCAAGTCCAACTGATACCCCTGCTCTACAAGGTTCACCCTAAACATCCCTAAGCACCACATCCAAACAACTTTTAAACACATCCAGGGTTGGTGACTCAACCACGTCCTTGGGTAGCCCACTCCGATGCCTGAAAAGAAGTTCATCACTTTCCTAACAGAGAGAACCTCCTGTAAGAAAACACAAACGAAAGTCAACATGATATGAAACACTGACACAGACCATGCTGTTGTTAGCCACCAGGTGTTCCACTCTCACCTGTTGAACTGAAGACTTCAAAAGAGTTCAAACTAACTGACAGGAGCAGCTCCACACTGCTCCAGGACAGCACACTGTCATCCTGTGACAGTGACTATGAGAGTGCTTTTCCCTTGAGAAGATCTTTATGATCTGGTTGTGTATATCTATCTTTTAACAGGAAAAAGAGTTGGTTCACTTTGTCCTGGATTAGTGATAGAATTAGAGAATCATAGAATGGTAAGGTTGAAAGTGACGTCAAGAATCATCTAGTTCCAAGCTCCTGCCATAGGCAGGGACACCTCCCACTAGTACAGGTTACTCAAGGCCTCATCCAGTCTGGCTTTGAACACCTCCATGGAGGGAGTAGCCACAACCTCCCTGGGCAACCTGTGCCAG
>VWZE01018659.1:37269-52832 GCA_013396675.1 Eubucco bourcierii
GACTCGGTTGCTGTCTGGGCTGCATGTGCATACTGCAGGCTCATGTTGAGCTTTTCATCAATCCAGACTCCAAGGTCCTTTTCCTCAGGGCTAGTAGTACTAGTAAAGTACTAGTAAAGAAGAAAAAGAAAAAAAAAGTGAACATATAATTACAACTAAGTAACTGTACAATAGAGGTCTTATCCCAATTTCCAGACTGTTTTGTAGGAAAGTTTGTAGTGAACCCTAAACAATTGTTTATTCACACCATAGGACAAGAAAAAAAGCAACACATACATGCTACCTTCTCAGAACTCTTCCTGTGCCACTTGATTTAGCGTGCAAGTATCTGGTAGTTAATCTGGGGACTCAGATAGAAAATCCAAAATTTGTTTACTCCAATCCCAAACTTGAACTTTTGACTGCATTTCTTGTTTGTTGCTAACACAGTATAAACCCCCACAGCCACGACATTTGCTGAATAGGTCAGATTCTCTCTGGTTGATTTGCCATACTTGCAATGAAATGTACTTAAATACTTCAGCGTGCAAAACTGATCTGTTTGTGTAGTTGTGCAACATCTTGCTCCAGATCCAGTGTAAAGACAAAGCAGAACCTTCTAGCAAAGGTTGGTGGTGGGGAAATGCATTTTCAACCTAATAATTAATATTTAAGATCCTCTTAAATGATGAGAACTTTGTATGAGAAGAAGTATAACATTTTTAGCTATAGTCAGTGAAGATCAGGACATGGAAACAGCAGTAGAAGAGTTTTATGATTTGACTACTTTTTCCCTTTGCCTAAGATGTCTATTCTGTGTGTCATGCTTTAGCCCTTACCAAGCATAAAGATCAGGTAGGGCACTAAAATCTTGCATAAGGCCTTATATATGCATGCTCCTTCTTCTGAAATGCCTTTCCTGAAAAATCTTCCCATTACCTTTACTTAAACAATCAAATAAATAGATATTTTTCTTTTCAAAGTCCTTACTTAAGGAAGCCTGTCCTTTGCTCCATGTTGCAAACAGTACATCTCTTCAACAGTTCACTCCACATACACAGATTACACTTCTGTTGCATTTAAAAGCAACAAAGCAAAAGATTTCCCACCTCTTAGTGTCCTTTTCTTTCCCCAACTCAGACATGAAGTAAGAGACCTTATTGCTGTCTACAGCTCCCTGAAGGGTGGTTGTAGCCAGGAGGAGGTTGTTTTCTTCTCTCAGGCAAGCAGCACCAGAACAAGAGGACACAGTCTCAAGCTGCACCAGGGGAAGTTTAGGCTCGAGGTGAGGAGAAAGTTCTTCACTGAGAGAGTCGTTGACTGCTGGAATGGGCTGCCCAGGGAGGTGGTGGAGTCACCACCCCTGGAAGTGTTCAAGGCGGGTTTGGAAGTGGCACTTGGTGCCATGGTTTAGTCTTGAGGTCTGTGGTAACAGGTTGGACTTGATGATCTTTGAGGTCTCTTCCAACCTTGGTGATACTGTGATACTGTGATAAGGCCTCAGGGTAAACAGGTTAAATCAAAGAAAAAGCAGCTGCTAAGTCTCCTTAGCCCTGCAGATTCTGTAAGCACTTTAAAAATTAGTACTAAGCATAACGAATTTTTGTTTTGTTTTTTTAATATCTACCATCTCTCAGTGTCCTTGCACTAAGAAAAAGGTAGGACTGGGCTTCCAGTAGTACCCACTGATCCTTCCTCCCCTTGCTTGAAATCCTTGCTTTCTCTTGTCCCTTCAGTCCCACATTACAGTCTGATGCTACCTTCCTGCTGTAGCAACAGGGACGGAGTTCAAGAAGGTAAACATTGTTCTGGTTTCCAGAAGGCTTTATTGCTTTCACTAGGACACATAACAAGGAAGTCTGAAATTTCTAATTCTCTGTTAGCTGTAATGTTTTCTTAAATCAGCTTTTGAGGTGGTGATTGTTTGTTATTTTAAACGTCTTTGGCTTCATTAGAATATAATGGGTTTTCAAGGTTAGTACTGTATCATGTAGGTAGAAATAATAAATAATTTCCTTGTCAGCAGGGAGTCAATGAATATTTTGGGACTCCATCTGCAGACTATTTGGCTAACAGGAATACACTCCACATATACTTTGCTATTGATGTGCCTGCAAAACTCCCGCTAATTATAATGGGGATTTATAAACGGACATCAAAGGCCAGTTTGTGAGCTCTCTGAAGCCCTGATCCTGCAAAGACTTATAAATGCGTTTAATTTTGCACACTGTTAGTAGTACTGTTGAGATCGATGTGACTTGCCATTAGCTACACGCTGAGTGTTTGTAGGATTGGGGACTGGTGGTGATTTTATACAGATTTTACTCTCGTGTTTACTTGCGATTTGCATTAAAATGACAGTCAGAAAACTATGACCTGGAGGATAAATGCAATCCTAATTCTAAACAGATTCAAGATCACTGCAGAGTTTTACATTTGAAAAAGACCACCCTTGTACAACAGAGCTGTGTTAAAGGAAGAGTTGGTCCATGTCTAACACAAATTTAAATTATTCAACAGTAAAATTCATATAAGAAAATTGGTATTGGTCTAGAAAGAGGTCACAAAAACATTAATTGAAAAAGTTCTGATTCTTTCTTTTTAAAAGTGTCATTAATTTTTTTTCTTTTTCCTTTTTTTTTCTTTTTTCCCTGTTCATTTTTCTTTTCTTTTTCTTCTTTCTTTTTTCATTTTTCTCTTTTTTCTTTTTTTCCCTGTTCTCTTATTTTCTCATTTATTTTTTCTTTTCTCTTTTCTTTTTCTTCTTTAAATTTTCCCTTTTTAATTTTTTTCCTGTTCTTTATTTTCTCTTTTATTTTTTCTTTTCTATTTTTTTTTCTTTTTTCTTTTTTCACTTTTCTCTTTTTTCTTTCTTCTCTGTTCTCTTTTTTATTTTCTTTTTCTTTCTTTTTTATTTTTTCTTTTTCTTTATTTTTATTTTTTTGTGTTTTTTTTCTTTCTTTTTTCTTTGTTGTTTTTCTTTTTTCTTTTTCTTTATTTTTTCTTTATTTTTTGTTCTTTTTCTTTTTTTCTTTGTTCTGTTTTTTCTTTTTTCTTTTTCTTATTTTTTCTTTTTATCTTTTTTCTTTTTCTTTTTTATTTTTGTTCTCTTTTTCATTCTTCTTTTTCCTTTTTTCTTTATTTTTTCTTTATTTTTTCTTTTTTTCTTTCTTTTTTCTTTTTCTTTTTTCTTTTTTTAAATTTTTCTTTATTATTTTTTCTCTTTCCTTTTTTTTTCTTTTTTCATTCTTCTTGTTTCTTTTTTCCTTTTCTCTTTATCCTTTTTTCTTTTTTCTTAATAATTGAAGCAATTTTTTTTCTGATTACTTAATGTCTTATTCTGTGAAATGCATTCTGTGTTAGAGATTTTTGCAGAGCACAATTTCAGCATAACTTAGTTGATCAAAAGGGTCAGTAGAAAGATCAGAACTGCCCACATGAAAAACACGACCACTGCCAAGCACAGCACTGCTGTAATAGCTTAAGCAGGAACTATTAAATACGTGCTGGTAGCTGACAGCATTGAAAGTATCAGCAGGGAAACTGTATTATTTAAGAGTCTCAACCAATGTACTTATTTCACAAAGATAAACTTCCAGTCAATTAAATCAACAACAACTATTAGTGAGAAAAAAAAAATCGTGAAAGAAAACGTGTAGAATTGTGCAGGAGTGTTTTTCTGCTTCTCACACCTGAAGTCAGAGATTTCAACAGAAATTAAACCTCTTCTCACATCATAAAATGCATGCAGGAGAAATGTAAGCGGGCTTCAGTTTCTCACAGAGTGGAGGCACGGCGTCCCTTTGTCCTTGCTCAGTTAGTGCATCCCTGTGCTATTTGTCTTTGTCAGACCTGTGCATTTGAGTACCTGCACTCTGAAGTCCCAGTTTGGGCTGCGCTCCGGCGCTAAATGGATGCACTGCAGGATATTGACTAGTGCGAGTTTGACAAGGCTGCCCTTTTGACAAGGTGAAAGAGGTCACTATATTCACCTCTGGGATGCAGCCAATATAAATCTCATTCTTAAGGAGACAAAGGGTTTAGAAGCCAAGCCACAGGTCCAACAAGCCTCCTGGATGCTGTCTAAGCAACACAAATTTCAAAAACTGTTACAAAGTAGTCAGGGTCACCCAAATATGGCAGGAAGCAATCGATACTGTTTATTGCTCTCTGTGGTATAATATCTATATGTAGGACAAATTCGGGAGATGTATCTTGGGAGTTTCTGTGACAAACAAGAGTTTCTATTTGAGGGGAAATTAATGAATACCAGCCCATCCACGGGGGAGATGAAAACATATGCAAATGAGCAAACCTCCACAAACCACTGCATTTCTTAATCTTCTTCATCTGTCCCACCCCTTTTTACGGTTAAGTGAGTTATTGCAGCCCTAAAGCTGTAGAAATCCTAGCACAGTTGCCACTAGAGACTGGGGTTGAATCCCAATGAGTGGAAAGCACTGATTAAATGACAGAACAGTCTTTTCCATTCCAGTAACTCCAGTGGTCAGGCATTGTGATAGCAAGGACTTTAAATGTCATTGAGCTAAAGAAGCTTTCATACTCATTATCATTCTTTGTGAATTCAGCCACAAGGTGGGCCCTAGGCTTCATGGTCTCCTTAACGCTTTCTTCAGGCTGAACAAAATTAGGAGAATCTCAATAAAGAATCCCACGTGGCACCAGAGGAGCTGGTCTACTTTTACAGACCACTAACAAATGAAGCTCTGATGCAAGGAAATAATTTTGATGCCTAAAACACAAAGCTGACTCAAATTCGCCAACACTGATATTATCACTGTAGAAGCTTTAAACTGCAAAAAGGCTCAGAAATCCAGATAATTGAGTTCTTATGCAACTGTGGTACCTCTGAGCTAATTTCCAGTCAGATACTAAATTGCAAAGGGCTTTTTTTGCTACCTTCTATTTATTATTTATTATTTTTCTCAGAAAACAACAACAACAACAACAACAACAAAATTAAAACCCACAAAAAACCAAAGAAATCCCCAAACATGCTACCTAGAAAGGTGTATAAAATGTCTTATGGATTATGCACCTCCTATAAGTTCTCAAAAACACTGTCTGCTTTTGAGACAGGGTGTAAGTTTATGGTTTAGATGCCTAGAACCTTCAATATGTATTAACTATCAGAATTGCCTGTTTCCCCCCTCTTTGTGTTTATTTTGGACAAATTATGTTGCAGAGTATATCTGTAATATCTACATGTTGAATCTGAATAATCAATACATAAAATTTGTCTCTTATATTCTACAATAAACAGTGAATAAGAAGTGAAGAGATCTATGTGAGGCATAATTGTGGTGAATGGGATGGAGTCTAGTTGGACACCTGTATTTAGTGGGGTCCCTGAGGGGTCAGTACTGGGACCAGTACTATTCAATATATTCATCAATGACCTGTATGAGGGCACAGAGTGCACTGCCAGCAAGTTTGCTGATGACACAAAACTGGGTGGAGTGGCTGACACACTGGAGAGCTGTGCTACCATTCAGTGAGACGTAGACAGGATGGGAGCTGGGCAGGGAGAAATTGAATGAAGTTCAACAAGTGCAAGAGTAGAGTCTTACATCTGGGAAACGACCATGGATCAGTATAGGTTGGGGACTGACCTGCTGGAGAGCAGTGAAGGGGAAAATGACCTGGGGGTCCTAGTGGATGGAAGGTTGACCATAAGAGAGCAATGTGCTCTGGTGGCCAAGAAGGGCAAGGCCATTCTGGGGTGGATTAGAAGAGCGGTGGTGAGTAGATCAAGAGAAGTTCTCCTACCCCTCTGCTCTGCCCTGATGAAGCTGCATCTGGAATATTTTGTCCAATTCTGAGCCCCTCAGTTCAAGAAGGACCTCAGGGAACTGCTTAAAAGAGTCCAGCACAGAGCCACAAAAATGCTGAAGGGAGTGAAAGATCTTCCTTAGGAGGAGAGCCTGAGGGAGCTGGGGCTGTGCTGCTTGGAGAGGAAGAGACTGAGGAGTGACTTCATTAATACTTGTAAATATGTAAAGGGTAAGTGCCAAGAGGAAGAGAATGGAGTCACACTCATCTCAGTGATGCCAAATGACAGAACAAGGGGCAACGGGCATACAAAGTTCCATGGAAACATGAGGAGGAATTTTTTCCCTTTGGGAGTGACAGAACACTGGAAGAGGCTGCCCAGGAGAATTGCGGAGCCTTCCTCTCTGGAGACATTCAAGACCTGCCTGGATGCATCTCTCTGTGATCTGCTCTAGATGATCCTGCTCTAGCAGGGAGTTTGGACCAGATGATCTTTTCCAGTCCCTTCCAGCCCCTAACCTTCTATGATTCTTTGCCAATACAGTCTATATCACAAAACAAGATGCAGGCTTTAAGGTAGCAGAAGTTTCTAAGTTTGGCCCTGCTAAAAGCAAATGTCCAACCAGATGGCTTCCAGATATTCCTAACCTAAATTATTTTTTGATGCTCCCTTCTGAAGAAATTACCCACAAAGATTTTCCACTACTTATTTCTCACATATTTCTCCCTTATTTTGAAGGCACAGCTGAAATGGAAGTCTGCTGTTGGCACTATGCATAGCAATAAATTGATGGTTATGTGATACAGGACTCTGACCTACTGTACATTTATCAGGTGTAGAAAGGTATGTTCTCTTCTTTCAATCGACTTCTTATAATTTTATTTTCCTGATCCTTTCCTTTTATTTGTCTCTTTTAATGTGAACATCTGCCTCCACCTCAATCTCTAACCTTTTTCTATGCATGGGTATTGACAGATGCTTGTAAGAATCATGTATATTTAAAATGCCCTCTATCTTTCTGCCTGTTTAGCAATTGCCTTCCTGGATGGCTCTATGCTAGCCGCTGTCAGAGGATCTTCCTTCACATTATTTAGTATTCCATTCACAGTTCGTTGGCTTAATCCTTTTCACTCTCTTCTATTAAAAAGGGGATTAAGCGTTTCTAAAAATAAAAATAAATGTTTTAAAAGTTTGAAAAGGTGATGCAAGTAAATGTGAGTGACTAGCAGTTTAAAGAACTCAAACATTCTCTAATTAAACACCAGTGTCAAGGAATGCTAAATGATCCAAGGAGTTGAGCTCTTCAGGGGCTGATAGGTACTCGTTGATACAGCCAGGCAAGAAGTACGCTGTCACTACAGGAGCAGCTTTATCCCTACAGTCTGTCAGAAAGAAAGTTGCAAAGTTAGGAACAATTTTAAAAAGTGTCTTAATGGAAGATGGATAGAGCATCAAGTTGAAAGTGCAAGCCCATTCTCCTTCTTTTAGTTTGTCCCAATAAACCCTGAAACATGTTGCTCCGAGTTTATTCATTGCTGATTCCAATGGAAACACAGCTGCTCAGAAGAAAATTCTAACAAAAACTTCAAACTTTATCTGCCCACTACAAACTGACTGCTTTCAAACAATAATCCTTATTTCTGTTCCTGACTTTGAAACATATTTGCTACCAGTCCCTGGAGAAAGTGAAAGCCTAGGATATTTACTTGGACTTTAAAAGAGGCTTCTGGAGGTGTTGATAGACATCTCTTCTTCCTGGCAGATATTGGAGAATAATGCTGTTACACAGCTGGAATTGCAGTTATAATGGACTCACTATTTCTTGAGTAAGACATGCTTTTCTAGCACAGAAACCCTTGCTACAGAGAGGGAAAACTGAGGCACAAAAGGTAATGAAAAGCTATGGACATTTTTCATAGAATTGTGGAATCATCAGGGCTGAAAGGGACTTCAAGAATCATCTAGTTCCAAACCCCCTACCATGGACACCTCACACTGGATCAGGTTGCTTAGAGCCACATCCTGCCTGGCCTTAAAAAACTTCCAGGGATGAGGCTTATACCACCTCCCTGGGCAACCTGTCCCAGTGTCTCACCACCCTCATGCTGAAGAACTTCTTCCTAATATCCAATCTGAATCTATTCACTTCTAGTTTTGCTCCATTGCACCTAGTCCTATCACAAAAGAAATACCTCATCAGCTTTCCTGTAGACTCCTTCAGATACTGGAAGGCCACAAAAAAGTGTACTCAGAGTCTTCCCTTTTCCAGACTGAACAACCCCAACTCACTGTCTCCATAGGAGAAGTGCTCTAGCTCTCTGATTATCCTCACGGCTCTTCTCTGGACATGCTCCAGCACATTCATATCCTTCTTGTAATTGGATGTAGTACTCAAAGTGGGGCCTGGTCAGATTGGAGTAGAGGGAGAGAATCACCCCTCTCGACCTGTCAACTTTCAGTTGCTATTACTTCAGATATGCATGTTCTATTTTCTTCATTTTGCTAATTTACTAGTAGGTGTTGAGGTGAAACAAAGTCTTCAAAACCTCAAGGAAATACTGTGTGGTTTTATTACTAGAGGTTTAACTAGTGGGAGATGCCCCATGCCTATGGAAGAGGGTCGGAACTAGATGATGTTCAAGGTCCCTTCCAACCTTACCATTCTATGATTCTATTTTCACATACATGGAAAAAACAGGGTAACAAATACAAATTAATGAAACTGAAAATGATTAACGGGGAAAAAAAAAATCCACCCACTTGTTAGATAGAGCATGTGTTTATGTTCTTTCATCTGAGGCATAAAACATTTCAGATGTTTATTTTTCAGACATGGGGAATACTTAAATGCATAACTATAGCATAGAATAAGAACTGCTAAAAATTGTGAGAAGGTACACAATAAAAGGATGAGGGTTTAAATTTTTATGCTAGCAAAGTGGAAGATCTATCTTGAATTCACTTGAAGACCCTTAGTTAAAGCCTAAAGAATGTACTAAGCATCCATAGGAGGGAATTTTAAACTAAGATTCTGAAAAGAAATTAATTAAAGCAGAGTGACTGCAGAGAAGCACCAGCTAGAGAGAAAGCTATAAAAGTCCAATCGATAACAATGGAGTTCTAAGAAAATATGGAAAAGAAAGAGCACATATATAATGCCAATAAAAATGTAATATGAGATCATCATCATGATGAGGTCACTGCAAAAGCCACCATATGTTTGGTGGAGTTTCTAGAGAAGGTTTGTAAAGAAACAGACAGGATTTGGAATTTTTTTTTTCTCTTTGTAGTTAACTGACTTCACTTAGCTAAGCTGAATTGTTCTCTTCCAGGAGGAACACTTGCCTTAAGATTTTCCTTGGTTATGATTCACTACTGACTTTGAGGCAGCTTAGAACACTTGTAGTCACCTCTGTTTTGTCATTAAAATCAACAAATTAAAGCAGTATGTTCAAATTATTGTAAAAATCAGAAGAGATTCAGAGGCAGAATATGAGACTCATGAAGGAGATGCAAAATTTCCTTTAAGACTGAAAGGATTTTGATTGCTGTACTCATAGACTTGATGAAAAGGTTTGTCCAAAATTTTAATGCTTTGATTAGATTCTTGTGTCTCTTTTGCATTACTTCAATGCTTTCAATTTCAAAGTTAAGGGGGAAAAAAAAATAGTATTTAAATGGCATTGGGGAAAACATAATGATCCATTTCCAAATCAGCCTGAAGATTTTGTATCATCTTCATGCAGAGGCACAGTGTAGGTCTTTGGTAAACGTGTATATTTAGACCTGAATTAACATTTGATGTGAATACATAAGTACTGCACCATGATTTTAAAAGTTTTTTACCTAAGATGGAGTAGGAAACTTTATCTTATTTACCTTATCAATAAATTTCTCCTGAGAAGCAGTATATGAAGGGTGCCTAGAAGAAGGCTGGAGAGGGACTATTTACAAGGTCTTGTAATGACAGGGGGAGGAGTAGTGGGTTTAAACTGGCAGAGGGGAGATTTAAACTTGATGTTAGGAAGAAGTTCTTTCCAGTGAGGGTGGTGAGACGCTGGACCAGGCTGCCCAGGGAGGTTGTGGAGCACAGAATCACAGATTCGCTCACATTCTATCACATGTTTAGACAGTGAGATGGAAATTATGACAGAATCACAGAGTCTCAGAGGTTGGAAGAGACCTCCAGATATCAGTGAGTCTAACCTCCCTGCCAAGGCAGGATCCCCTAGGGTAGTTTACACGTGAATGCATCCATGCAGGTTTTGAAAGTCTGCAGAGAAAGAGACTCCACAACCTCTCTGGGCAGCCTGTTTTGATGCTGTCATTCTTACTGTAAATAAGTTTCTCCTTATGTTTGGGTTAAACCTTCTATGTTCCAGTTTGTTGCTTTGTGTTGTATTGCTGTGGATCACAAAAAAGACACCCACCCCTCAGATATTTGTATACATCGATTAGATCTCCTCTAAGTCTTCTCTTTTCCAGACTGAACAGTCCCAGGTCTCTCAGTCTCTCTCCCCAGGGAAGATGCGCAAGTCTGCCAATCATCCCTGTGGCTCTCCACTGGACTCTTTCCAGCAGGTCCTTGTCTCTTTTGTGCTGGAGAGCCCCAAACTGGACACAATATTCCAGGTGTGGTCTCATAAGGGCACAGTAGAGGGGGAGAAGAACCTTCTTAGACCTGCTGCCCACACTTTCTTGATGGCCCCAAGGATGCCACTGTCTCTCTTGGCAGCCAAGGTATATTGCTGTACCATGGAGAACTTACTGTCCACCAGAACAAGGATTTCTACCCAATATTTGAGAAATTTTATACCTTAATATTTCTACAAATGAGAATTCTGGTTGTTAAAAAAAATGTTTTGTCAGAAAATGCCCTGGTAAATCAATCAACATCACAGCTTTGATTAACTCCAATGTAATTTTTTAAATTCTCTGTTTTGGGGAGAAATCATAGAATCATAGAATGGTAAGGTTGGAAGGGACCTCNCTCCTCTGGTCCTGCTCCATCAGTTCCATGTCCTTCCTGTGCTGGGGGCTCCAAAACTGCACAGAGTACTCCAGATGAGGTCTGAGGAGAGCAGAGTAAAGGGACAGAATCACCTCCCTCGCCCTGCTGGGGCTCTTTATCTAATCTTGCCCAAAGGCCCAAGTAGAAACAAATTAATGTGTTAAATTTTGGTCTTTACTCGTGACGATTTCAACCAGGAGTGAATTTATCCAGTGTCCTATTTGATGCCCATATTTAAGCTAAATCATGAGAACATAAATCAGAAAGTGAAGTAACAGCCGTTCAGCTGACAGATCAGGTAGGAGGGAACGCTTAGTCACAGTGATTAATAGGTCTTTTCAGGAAGCACTTAGATACCATGGTGATGGGTTTTACAGCAAATCCTCAGACAGTCCTTGATGACTTCATATGGTCTAATTCCTTTTTGACAGTAAAGGGAGGTTAAAAAATTAGACTTCTAAATTGCCTGTTTGATATTCACATGGAAATAGACTGAACAAACTACAGGGGTCTAGGTTGAGACTGTCATTTTCAAGGACACTAGAAAGGACAGCTCCTAATTCCCTCAGATGATTTTGAAACTCTGGCATCTTGTGAGCTGTTATGCACAACCACACATAGGTCAATTCCTCCAAAGTTTTGAGCAGATTGTTGTGTAAACATCCAGCTTCTATTGATTGGGGTTTAAAAAGAAGAATAATTAAAATACTCTGTTTAGAAGCCTTGGGCAAACACTCCAAGAGGGAAATATGAAGTTTTTTGGTTTTTTTTTAGTGCCAAAAGATGCCTATGCCTACAGGGAGTCCCTTGTCTGGCTGCATTCTGATAGAATCCCCATAGTCCCTGGTACTTACTTTGCCTATGACTCAACTTCAGCAAATCAGCCTCATTATTCTTATTGAAAGAATAATCGAAGACTGTGAGAAAGCAGTCATTACCCAGAAGGAATAGTTACAGCTACTATTCCTTCTGTCCCCCAGCAACAGGGAATGCTGCTCATTTTCAGCATTGCTTATTATGCTCAGTGCTCCAGGGCTCTCCATCCACTTCTTTCCTATGGAAAGAACAAACAATTCTAGCTCTGCTTTTCCTAGGTAGAATAATTATGTTTCCTATATGGCACTTCTAATCCTTAAGCTTTTCTGAATCATCACACTGGTTTTAACAACAAGTACAATTTCCACACTGAAATTCTCCTGTTGTAGCACTTTTTGTGTGATATTTTTTTTTTCCTAGAAAGAAACCCTATTAAGAAGAAAACTAAAATTTTTCACTAGGTTATCTTGAAAAGCTTATTCTATTTAATCTGATTATAAATTAGAAATGTTAATACATACACTGATTATTTAAATAAGATTGCTAAGCAAATTAGAAAAATAAAAACCTATTGGAATCTTGCATTTTAATATTAAAAATAGAAGCTTTTTTTTTTTAACATATGACATTTTTATCTTATATTGAACTGGGAAAAAAATTGGCAGAGTTCCACTGAAGTGAATGTAATTCTGTGGATTATTTACCAGCAGTGATTCTGTCTCTTAAATATTGGCTGCTGCATAATAATTATTATATCAACTCTGGTACAAAGAACCAACACAACCCACTAATTGGATCAGAAAGGGACCTTATAGACCTTTCCCAGGTTTACAAAAACTTTGTGTGAAACAGGGTGAAATTTGTAAGCAACTTACAGTGTACACAGCAATCTTCCTGGCTCCTGGCAGCCCCTTTTTTCAAGAGTATTTTACATGCTGTGTGTGGATGTTTCTGAAGTTTGTTCCGAAGTATCAGTATCCATAGCAGAGCATCAGTGAAGGGGTCAAGGAAGAACTTCCCAAGATCCTAAACAACAGATGCACTATTGATGGGTTTGCAATGGTACCTTGCCTTCTCCCCAGTCTGGAAATGAGCAGCTGCTTGTACTACAAGCAGGACTGCATCCACTCTAAGGCTTAGTGAGATCATATATTTTGAAAATATTTTCTCTTTTTTTTTCATTTGTCAAACATTTTCCCTTCAACCTTCTGTTTTTCATTTCTAAAACAGTGAATTACCTGAACATAGAGTACATAAAACACATTATCCTTAGCGTTCCTTACCTTAATAACAGTGCACCTGCTTATCACCACTGGAAAATACAGCTGTATTAGAAAGTGTTTGGTTTGGGGTTTTGTGTTTGTTTGTTGGGGTTTTTGTTTGTTGGGTTTTTTTTTTAAGTTGTTTTTTTGTGTGTGTGTTTTTTTGTTTTGTTTTGGGTTTGATTTGTTTTGGATTTGATTATTTTGTTTTGGTTTTGGTTTTGTTTTGTTTTTGTCTTTGTTTTTGTTTTTGTTTTGTTTTGCTTTGTTTTGTTTTTGAAGAGTTGGACCTTACAATTTATATAAAATTATACATTATTTTAGCAAGAGAAGCTTCATGTTCCAGTCTTAACATGATTCTATGCCTCTGGTTAGAAAAAAAACAACCCTCTGGAGGTCACCTTATCCATCTTTCCATCCCCAGGCTGAAACAATTAAATCTTTAGCATCCCTGACAGGGATTTGTCTAACCTGTTCTCAAAGTCCACAGCTGGTGTAGATTCTTCCCACTTTCATTATCAGCCTCTTGCAGTGATTTGCTGTTCTTAAAGTCAGAAAGTGTTCCTAATGTCACACAAGGCTCTTATGCTGCAACTTCAGCTCATGACTTCTTGACCTGTCCTCTACACAGATAAAAAGCAGATTGTTCTTTTTTTCACTTTGCAGGAGCCTTTTACATATTTCAAAAGTGGTATCATGTTTCTTTTCTGTCTCCAAGTCTAGACTAAACAAGTACAGTTCTTTCAAGCCTTCTTCACAGGTCATGTGAGTAGGGTTCTACATTACTCTTAATAATTTATGCCAGAGTTTCTTCTGCCCACATCTTTCTTATAGCCTGATGCACGTAAAAGACTCAGCTGAAACTGTGGTAGCCCTGGTAGAAGGGAAATATTGCTACCCATCTTTCAGGCTTGGTTATGTATTTCACTATGCTGATCTATAGTCTTAAAACTGAAAAATATCATTGAAGCACACTTAAATAATGTTCACCAGGTCCATTTTTACTGTTCTACTGTTTTACTGTTGGACAAATAGACATGCTCATCAAATGAGACCATCTTGCCTTTATGTTTATTGATCATTAATTCTTTTTTCCCTTCCAAAATATTTCTTCAATTTGAAAATACTGTCCTGTATTTTATGATTACAACTTCCAAAATTATATGCTTTGTTGATTTAATAAATCTGAATTATACTTCCATCATTTAAACTGTTACACATCTTATAGTGCTGGATCTCTACCAAACTACATCCTTCATTGTAACTCTTAACTATCTCTACTTTTTGGATATTATTTCTCCATCACAATCTAGAGTAGGTTTATTCAAGTACCACCATTTGGACCAAATTCAGATATTAAATACGGCTGAGAAATCTCTTGGATCCTAGATACAAAGGAACACAAGACTGTAACATTACTGAGGAGAGGTTATCTAGCCCAACCTCTTGCACTAACTATGATGAATTTAGATCTAGTTACTTGGCTTCCACTGTACATTTGAATCTGTAAAAACTGTATAACATCTCTAGGCATCAATGATGCCTAATGACAGGACAAGGGACAATGGGTTTAAACTGTCAGAGGGAAGATTTAGACTGGATGTCAGGAGGAAGCTCTTTGCAGTGAGGGTGGTGATGCACTGGTGTAGTTTGCCCAGGGAGGTTGTGGCTGCTCCCTCCCTGGAGGTGTTCAAGGCCAGGTTGGAGGAGGCCTTGAGTGATCTGTACTAGTGGGAGGTGTCCCTGCCTATGTAAGGGGGTTGGAACTAGATGATCCTTGAGGTCCCTTCCAACCTTACCATTCTATGATTCTATGATCATGGACAAATGTTTAATAACCTTCAGAGAGCAGATTCTCTACCTTATATCCTCTTCAACTTGCCCTGTTTCAACTTCTTACCAGTGTCTCTTGTTTTCCTTCTGTTCCCTCTGCTAAGGAATCTAACTCTGTCTTAGTAGGGGCTTCTTGCATATCAGAAAGACACTGCTTTCCCTTGTGCAGGCTGAACAAGACCCGTTCTTTTATCCTCTCCTTACAGTTTAAGTACAACAGCCCCCAATCCTATTGGTGACCTTTTCCTGCACTCTGGAATCTGCAACACTCATTGATCTTTACAAATACTTCTCATATCAAGGTCCTGAAAACTAGTTGCAGTATTCCTGATGGGCTCCACTAATTGCTGAGAAAAGGGCAATAATCACTTCACTTGATCTGCTGGCTATGCTTTTGTTCATACAGCTCAGTATGGGATAAGTTTTTCCACCAGAGCACAGAGATAACTCATGTTTGCCCTACTGCCCACAATGTGTTTTCAGTAGAGCTGTTTTCTAGCTCTGTTTTCTAGCCTGTACAGCTGCAGAGAGTTAGTCTGCCTCAAACACAGGACTTTGCTGGGTTTCATAAGGACCTTGATAACTCATTCTTCTAGCCTTTCTACTTGCTTCCCAATTGCAGCCTTGCCCTTGAGCAGATGAACTGCACCCCTCATGTCAGTTATCCCCAGACTTTAAGACAAGCTTCATCTAGTCTTGCAGGTCATCAATAAAGATATTAAACATAATAAATACCCAGATTAACCTGTGAGAAACTCTGTTTATAATATAACATATTATAATTATATTAATATATTATAATATAATATATATAAAATATACATAATATTTATATTTATACACACAAACACACACACACACACACACA
>VWZE01018660.1:0-53627 GCA_013396675.1 Eubucco bourcierii
CCCCCCCAAAATATGCTGCTGAGCAGCAATGTTCCACCCTCTGCTGCCCTACGCCAGACTGAAAGGGCTAATTAATGGAAAAATATTTTCTATGGGCATTAGCTGATTGGTGAACCAAGACTTCCCAGAGGGCCTAGTGATGTGTCCAGGTTACCGGTGCTGAGAGAGGACTATCCTGCATGAAGCCATGCTTTTGTTACTCCAGCAAAACTGGAAACATTCAAAATCCTTAGTCACCGGTGAAGATGGCAGTATTCATTTTAAATACTTTGGGGATTGGGCATTGGCTGCTACGAGTACTGCCTCTATTTCTGGTTCTTCAGACCCCAATAAACAGGACTATGGAAAGGCAGAGCTATATCAAGAAGCCTGGCTCCTGTCTTCACAGCCATTTCTGTCATTCATTGATGAAAGCCATCTTAAAACCTGATACTGGTTTTTACCTAGCAGTGCTATACCCATGGTGGACACACTCCAGATCTCCTCCCTTCTGCTGCTTAGAAACCCTTCTCTAATTTCTAGTTTCTAAGTTCATTCATAGCTAATTCTGAAGCCTTTTCTTTCCTTTTTTTTTTTTTTTTTTTTTTTTTTCAAGGGATTTTTGTTTTGCTTATTGCCTTCTTGCCTTCAAAGTTTTCATCTCGAAGACAAAAACCTCGATTTGAACTCTAAAAGAAACAACTCTTCTTGGCTTTTTTAAGCCCTTTGCTTTTCTCACGANCTCTAATCTCAATATGAATGACACCAAGCAACCTGGGCAGTTTGTTAACAGGGGTATAAATTGTGCCCCACTGAAGTCCTTGAGGACCTCAGAGTACAGCTGCAGTCGAATTTGCTGTTTTTTCACGGGGAAGCACGGTGAACTTTGTGGTTCAGATGTTGCTGTGTGTTGGAAGACACATTTTTGTCTAACAGCCATTTTATCTGCAACATTAGTCAGAGCTGAATTTTTCTGTCCTTTGTCCCAGGGATCTGGCTTTTTGGCACCACCTGACATTTGACTCAAGAATGGGTCAGTATTTCCGTAATGATTAACCCACCAATTGTCAGCATTCACAGCTCACTGTTAAATATGGGAATACTTCGATTGCACTGATGCCAAGTGACCGTTGCTAACCAAATAAAAACGTGTCTTGAAAGCCACCCTCCTGGGCACCCTCAGAACTGTGTGCAGCTTCAGGAGGTAACCGGGAGCACTTTTGCTTTTGGCTGTGTTACACAGCACACCCAATGCGGTAATTACTTCAGAGCAAAATGCATGATTGGTTAATTGCAAGGAAAGAGTTAAAAAAAAAAAAAAAAAGAGAGAGAGAAGTCTTGGTGCTGGGAGAATCTGAAGAAAAATACATTTTCAAGGGAATTTAGCTTCTTGAAATAAAAAGGGGGTTGGGGTTTTTTTTATGTTAAGCTATTTTCTGTTCCTTTTGAAGCCAATTTGCTTCTCCAGAAATGCCAACAGTTTTCATTTTTAGCTCCTCTGAAAGGCTTCGGGATTTTTTTTTAATTTTTCTTTAACCATCTGAATGTTTTCAAAAGAAAATGTGAAGCTAGAAAGTTATTTCAAACAAATGAGAAAATAACAAATTGCCTGATTATAAAATGAAACATTTCAGGTTTTCTTCTCTTCTGATCCACTCCTTCCCATGTCTCTCANAAAAAAGGAATTTTTATATTTTTCTCTCTCCATGTCTTTTTCAACAGAGTTTTTTATCTGGGAAGTGTTTCTGAGAGCTAATCAGAGGTACTGGACAGGTTACAGGTGCAGTAGGGCAGCTAGTTGCTGTGGAAAGACAGTGAGCTGGGAGATCTCTTTAACTGATTTGTGCCTCTTCCTTTGCACTCTGGCAGACAGTGCAAAGCGTAAATCAAAGAAAAGCCACATACTTCAGCACAAAATTTGATAAAGGCATAAGAATTCCTTCTTATCTTTAGTGTTTTGCATTCTGCACTGAGGAAAAGCAGCTCTTTTATTCCCTGATTGATTGATTGTTTTTCTATTTTAAGTGAGTCACTACACTGAGTCTGATGGCACAAAACTGCAAGTCATGGAGAGACTCTCGGAAGAGCATGCAGTGATAACCAGCTCAATCAGGGGAGGAAAGGATATGGTTTGTAGCCATAGGGCATTCAAGGCTGGAAGACTTAGCTGGAAAAGAGCAAAAAAAAGCAGGTCAGAATATGGACCTGCCACTACAGTGATGCAACTCTGACCTGGAATGACCACATATATGGGTCCGGGAGATCACGGGATGTTTGTAAAATAGATCTTCTCTCTTGTGTAAGCAAGAGGATAAAATTATCCTGGCAGCAGCTGTTGTTTCCCAGAATGAGGATCAAGGCTGATTCTTTTTCCTGCAGTATTGAAGACATCAGGCTTCCCTATCCCCACAATCCTGTGGATGCCATCCTGTGCAAGTGGTCTGAAACACACAGGCACTCACATTTCTCCTTGACACAGTATATATGTCAGCATAGCATAAGGTTCCTCTTAACATCTAGCATCATGTAGGTCTGCTTCCTTACTCATTTCTGCAACATAACAAACAGAAGAAGGAAGAATTGGGAACGCAGAGAAAAGAAAGGAAGACCAAAAAAAAGCGAGAGTACATCAACCAGTTTTGGCATTTTAACACCATCTTGCAGCAGACAGAGTTGAAGCTCAGTTACAAAGCTAGAAGTCCCATCTGCAGTTTTGAAAGAGGACATGGACTTTCCTGAAGTCTCTATCCAAATATGTGCTCAGCTAGATCCCATCAGCAAGATCCCATCAGCAAGAGTAGCAGACGGTCATTCAGCTAGCTGGGAGAGCAAGGAGGATGGCTGGAGGAACAGATGTCTCACCACATGACACCCGACAACCCGGCACCGCCGGGGGAGATGAGAGAGCAGGAACCACGCAGGGTTCCCACTCCAGCAGGTTACAATCTTTTTTGGGGCTTGCTGCTCGCCGGCTGGCCGCCATCCCATACGACACATTCAACCTCATGTTGGTAGGTCAGGCATCAGCTCAGCAAAGACAAAGTGCCTTTTCACCATGCCATGAAACCATGTTGCTCCCTCTTCTCCCTCCAAAGGAGTCCACATTCCTCAGTTTTTATTTTCTTGAGCAAAGAGGAAGGTGAGTAACAGATTCGCTTTGTTACTGGCAATGCTCACCATTGAAGCGTGGGCCTGCATCTGCTGCTGAGATAAATCAGAGGGGATAACAGGGTGGTCGGGTAACCATCTGACCAGAGTTTTAAGAGTGCCTTTAATTTACAAGCAGGGAGAACATTTAGTATTTCCATTCCTCTCTAATACACTCATGCAGCATCCCTTCACCTGTTTCCTGGGGAGTCAGGCTAATTGCCACAGGCTGAGGAGCTAAGTTCAAACTGATGCTACAGGGCACTGCAGACAAGCACAGCTGTGGACAGAAACATTAGGCATTATGATGTTACAGTAAGGGTCTCAGCTGTCAGTGACTAAAAATCAAGCAAACACCTGGGCCTGAGTGGCTAGATTGCATGTACTGCAACATAAAAGTGTATTTGGACAGTGCAGCCAGATGCTGGTTATGACAGGTAAGATGTAGAAGCTTCCAGTTTTAGTCTCTCCATCAAAACCTGGCTCCTGAAGTGTGTCATTTCCGTCACCCAGATCCAGACTACCTTTCATGTGTTCCATCCTCCCAGCAGTCTTCTGATCACATGCTCCCAGCACCCAGGGCAGTGTCTTTGGAATTATGACTCAGTGCAAGTGGGAGCAGGGGACAGCAAGAGGGCCTGTCAGCAGTGGGAAAGCCCTGCCTACGTCTCCCCACAGTTGCCTGCTAGGTTTATGGGAATAATGCCCCCAAGTAGGCTGCGGTTGGCCAGATTAGCAAAGATCTTCGGCTGAGATCTTTTCACACGGTGCAAAGTGCCAGCCACAGAACAGCTAACCTGATATTGAAGGACACATTGCATCACAGACTCTGAACTGTCTTTGTCTTAGAAGTGCTGTCTTTTGTCTGTAACTCTCCAATTTTCCATCTCTTTTTACCTTCCCTGGGACTGCTCTCTACTTCCCTTTTTTCAGCCCTTACTTTTCTTCTCCTGGTCAGGTAGTTTTCTTCTCTGTGACATGTCCATCTAGTTGTGGCTTCAGCTCACTGACCCTAAATTTTAAATCTGTGCTAAACTGGTGATCTAATCTAAACTCCTATAGCTGATTAAAGATGCACTACGGAAGACAGATCTCCCCCTCTCTTTTTGATTTCTTGGTTAGGTTGGCAAAAATCCTCTCCCAATGGATTTCCTCCCCAACAGTATCTCCCCAGCAGCTATAGAGCAAGTTTCTTTTATGTAAGCCACCCACATTTTAGGTAACCAGAATATGGTGAGATGACTTTTGCTTCTATCTTCAGAGAAGTGAAAGATTAATTTTCTCATGTAACTTTTTGATGGCCCTTTTAAATAAGTATAAACACATAGGAAGCTTTGGTTTTTTTGTTTTTTTTTCCCCCCTTTTTAAAAAGGAGAGCAATGTGATTATATCATTAGGAAGGTTTAATGCCAATATTGATGTAGCACTTTCCACCTTCAGTTCACATTTAGCTGTTTTTTGGCTCATCTGTATCTAATGAGTACAAGCTGCCATCAGTAGAGATGACAGCTGTTGTCTTGCTTTCCTTACAGGGGCTGGATCAGAGCCTTGCAGAGTGAAAGCCGTGAATTTGCATTGCTTCTCCTCACTGTACCACTTTGGACCCTCAACACAGCCAGAAGCCTTGCAACATCTTCTCATCACCAAAGCCCCTTCAATGCTTTTAAAACACAGTATCCACAGGAATCACTTCATCTAGGGTTTGAGCACAAAATCTCCACAGCAGGATGAGACTCCTGTTTCTGACACACATTTACTTCAGGATCCATGGACGGTTCTGTTCATTAGAGCACAAAGCTGTCTCTAGTACCCTCCTGATGTGCCGATGGGATGTTTTGTTAACATCACTCAGGAGCCCTCTCAAAAGGGAAAGGAAGAATGTTACTTCCAGTTTAAACTGCTATGAAATTTGCATTTCTAAGACGAAATATTCAAAAGCCTGAGTTCTGCTGCAGAAATCAGGAATTAAACTTTAAACCACAGATGTTTATTTAACATGAAGTAAGAAAGAGATAGTATTTGATGTCTAGTTTCTGAGTCTTTCAAGTGTAACTTTCTGATTATACAGGCCAACTTTGTAATTGCATAGGCCAAGTCCAAATGTTAAGGACCTCATTATTATTCTTAGCTAAAGATCCTTAGCTAAGAAAAGACACCTGCAGTTTGTCAGAGTGGGGGGCAATTTTAATGAAGAAATTTGATTAAAAGATGCAATTTTTCCATTCTCCCTATCACTGCAGCCCAAACCTGGAGGCAGAAATGTGAAGAGAGATCAATTTAAAACACAGCTTCAGGCTGTGGGGTTTTGGCCCACTCACTGCTTACTTCTAATATCAAAGCATGAAGAGTTTCACATGCAAAACAACATTTATTTTACACAGTTAACAACCCTTTCTTTGACTGGAGCTAGATGAGATGCTGAGGTGTGACAGAGCTGGGTGTAAATTTGGCCATCTCTGGATCCTTGCCCTGTCTTTTCCTCACCGTCACTGCTGACTACCTCTGCTGAATGGCCAAGCGTAGGCAGCTCTACAATCACCTCTGAAATCCAGCTCCCTCAGAACAGCCAGGATTGCTTTTTAGAGCAGTTAACAAGCAATTTAGCTGGTGGGTTGGGAAGGGAATGGAGGGAACAGAGATGAACAGCTGGAGAGTAATAACTTTCTAAGGGAATCATTTGCCACTGGAACAGCACATCTGATCACAGATTTGTTGCCAAGCATCTGTTTTCCTCCTACCTCCTTATGTGGTCGTTTCTTTGCTCTGACTCTGATCCCTCCTTCATTTTCAGATATTATGTTTCTTGAATCTTTATGCATCCTCCTGACTAAAGAAAAGGCTCAGCCAGTGTGTTTTAGAATTGTCCCCCATCCCCTTGTGCGCTGTTCTGCCTAACAATGTCATGCCAAACAGGCTAAATCAAGCTCCCCTGAACTAGTCAAATCTCCAGGGAGCCCAAATTTGTATATTTTCTTAGGCAGAGTAATACCACACAGAGTACTGAATGACAGTTAAAAACCACATCTGGATCTTGCTCCATTATAATACATCCATAGCCCTAAGGGGAAGCAGTGTGGTTTAGTGATTCATGAAACCTGGGTTTTATTCCCAGCTCCTCCACTGCCTCCTTGGGTGACCTTAGCTAAATTGTTTCACTGCCCTGTACTTTGATTTTCCCATCTGTGAAAATGGGGATAGTGATACTTTCTCCTGCCCAAAGTCTTTTAATTGTCTCTGAAAACAAGTGCTAAGCATTATTGCCCAGCCTGACACGCCATTTCCACTTGGGATTGCAAGCAGGCAGGTGGTGTGCCCCACATCTTTCCTCCCATGCACATAGAATTCTCTACAGTTTAGTGCATCTCTGCGGGCTCCTCAGAGCTCTCCCACATCTTCCTGTTGCTGCTTCAACTTGCCGTGCCTAATACAGACAGAGCTGTGGCTCTGTTCCTGCTGCATGAGACCCAGGAGCAGGAGGGGTGTCAGAGCATGGAATGGCATGTGGGGACTGTGCCATCCAGCTTGTCCTATTAGGAAACACCACACTCAGTGACATTTCTCCTGTTGTGCTAAGCAAGTATTTAAAAGCCTGCTGTGCCAGTTTGTGTATGTCAGCAGAGGCAGAAGCAGAGAGATTTGTGCGTACTGAAGGTCCCAATCTCCTTTTCCTCTTCCATAAAAATAGCTTCAGAAAGAGAGAAGAATGTCTGTGACATAAAATTTGGGTCTTGTGGAGAGGGGGTGAACACATCCAACCCCTCTACAGGTGAGCATGAAGTAGCTGTTGTGCCTCTGTATGTTATGTGGCTCATCCATCTGGGACCTACCAAGACACAAACAGTTAAGCTCCTAAAGAGCACAAATATTCCCATATTCCCCAGGTTGCAACCCACTAGATAACGACCTTGAGCTGAATGTTATCTCGGCTGAGATTTCCCACCACAGCAACATACAGGATACTTTTTTGGTTTAATACCCGCTTTGAAAAAAAAAAAAAAATGCATACAGCTAAATAAAGTGAAGGTTCACAGCTCTGACAAAGCCTTTCAGTGGGAATCTGGGACGCTTTTCAAGTGTTACCAACTGCTTTATTTTCCCATGGCTCTTTCCAAGATAATAATTGCTCCGCAGATGTTTCCCTCAGGACAGTGAGATGTTCAGGTACCCGGGCGAAAGCTGAGGCTTTGGGCTATCGTTCACAAGGCTACTGTTACCTGTCACGTACTTCCAGAGTGCAGCCTTTTCCCATCACAAAATTTCTTAAGTGTCTGGTTTATCAGAAACACTGTAAATTTGAGCTCTCTGGCTAATTGTGCCTAATTTATGTGAATGACACTGTTGTGTCTCTATGCAACATGAATAAGAATAGGAAAGGCACTTTATTTGTGTCACTGACGATAACTCACACATGCCCAGATGCACGACCCAGAAATATGTTTCTCAGCACTTTGTGAGGGCATTCGAGAAGATTTGAGCTTCCAGCTTTTTGACCTGCGGGTCTGGGTTCATGAAAAGCTGAACATGAGCCTGCAGTGCGCGTGCACAACCCAGACAGCCAACTGGGTCCTGGGCTGCAACAAGAGCAGCGTGGCCAGCAGGACAAGGGAGGGGATTCTCCCACCTTACTCTGCTCTTGTCAGACCCCATCTGGAGTACTGTGTGCAGTTCTGGAGCCCCCAGCACAGGAAGGACATGGAAGTGTTGAAGTGGGTCCAGAGGAGAGGCACGCAGATGATCAGAGGGTTGGAGCACCTCTGCTATGAGGACAGGCTGAGAGAATTGGGGCTCTGCAGTCTGGAGAAGAGAAGGCTTTGAGGAGGCCTTATAGTAACCTTCCAGTATCTGAAGGGGGCCTACAGGAAGGCTGGGGAGGGACTATTTACAAGGTCTTGCAATGACAGGACAAGGGGCAACGGGTTTAAACTGGCAGAGGGGAGATTTAGACTGGATGTTAAGGGGAAGTTCTTTCCAGTGAGGGTGGTGAGGCACTGGAACAGGTTGCCCAGGGAGGTTGTGGCTGTTCCCTCCCTGAAGGTGTTCAAGGCCAGGTTGGACGAGGCCTTGAGTGAGCTGTAGTAGTGGGAGGTGTCCCTGCCTATGGCAGGGGGTTGGAACTAGATGATCTTTGAGGTCACTTCCAAGTCTACCATTCTATGATTCCATGAGTCTATGATTTTTTTACAGGTCCTGCAAAACCAAAAATGCAAGGTTTTGTGTCTAATCTTCCACTTCATATGTGTGTTCCGTCTTTAAACTGCCAGAAGCAGTATGGAATGTTCCATTGTCTGAAGATGGAGTACCACCTTAAGTAGGAGGGTCTGTTTAATACCTTCAGTGTCACAGTGAAGATGGCAGTTATCTTCCTTTCCAGTAACATTGCCACCTTTGTGTCCTTCATTTTAAATTAGGGCCCATTAACTAAACTACTGAGGCCTTGAGAACAATTCTCCCCTCATGTGGTAGCCTATGGCAGGGGGTTGGAACTAGATGATCCTTGAGGTCCCTTCCAACCTTACCATTCTATGATTCTATGAGGTCTGTAAATATCAGCCCCACAGGCACTCACCAAGTGACATACCCCTCTGGAGAATGGTTGACTCCTTCTGATGAGTATGGCTTCACAGACTCAGGTGACAGGAGGAGTATATTGTATTTGTAGAACAATCACTGGGTATTGGACTGCTGGGCTTAGTCTTGACAGGTCACCCAGGGAAGCTGCTGAAGATGCTCATAACAGTCCTGCTAAGAGATCTATGGGCTAAAGCACCTTCCATGGAACGCGGATGGCAGTTTTGGGTACCAAGTCAAATCCAAAAGTTGGAAAGCTGCACTGAAAGTAGGGTAGACACAAGCCTAAAGAAAAAGAAGGGCTGCTTCACAGCACTCTCATATCCCACGAGACAGGAAATCACCTCCTTAAAGGAAGTCATGGCAAAAGGTTGCTTTCTTCTTGCTTTCCAGTCTACTCAAAAACCTGGTTTTACTTTGAAAATATCTGTCCTAGAGCTGCAAATTACTGGCGCTCTTCTGTAGGAGCAGAGGAAAGGACTTTCCACCACCCACCCTTTCCAGAAAGGATGACAACCCAATGTCATCCTCAAGGTCTCCTCAAGACCTGATTAGGAGGTCATTCTGATAATGAAGAACTCTTCCCACATGGTAGCTTTTAGGCAGGAAAATACAAGAAGAAACTTGATTTCTCTTCTTCCCACTGTAGGTCCAGCCAACCTGTATGTCACGTGCTTTCAGACACAACAGACATTCTCTTTTTTCTGTAAGTACAGGGGAGAAGAAAGGGAGTGAGAAATCCTGAATGCAGCTGCAAAACTTGGCCGTGACTTGATTGGGCAGAATGTGAATGTTGAGCACTATGGAGTTCTGGCCAGGAAAGGATTTGTACAGAGTTCAAAGAATAATATACTCTGCCTTACATTGGTCTTTTAAACTTGTCTTTCTTTGCTTCTCTGCCATATAACAATGGAGGGGATATTTTCTACCTAGTCACATTCTCACACACACACAAACCAGCCTAAAAATGAAGCCAGATACATCACTTGGGATCCTATCCAACAGTCTCCTAGAAATAGAAAGCCAACAAGAGAAAACACTTGGTCACTGCCAGACTCCAGTGCCTCTGTCTGAGCTGAGCTTCCTGGAGCCAAAGCGGTCACTGTAATGTCAGGACATTGGATTTCATCAAATCTGGGTTCATTGCAAGGAGCCCTGCTTGGGAAAAGCAGCCAGCCTCACAGCCCATCAGAGGGTTCAAAGTTTCTTGAGAGCCTGTGGTGGTGCCAAGAGCCTGTACCACTGCCTGCCTTTGGCTGCAAATCGCAATGCTCTTGCACCATAGAAACTGGCAGAAACTGTTTTCCATGCAAATGTCTCTTCCCAGAAGCTCAGGACTGTGACATCACTTGAGTATCATTGCTTATAGGCTGACTACACACAGGAGGATGAACGCAGCTGGTTTTGACATCAGTCATTTTCTAGAGGAGAAATAGACCAAACACCTAATAATACTATCTATGTCCCCAGCGCACTGATATACAACTTAAGGTAGTAGTTTGAAGAATCTTTTCAAACCTCAGAACAGATTTACATTCCTGGAGAAGCTGCCCAAACTCACTATGCTGGACTACTCCACAGTGGCATCTACTTCATGAGCAAGTTTTAAATCCTTCTTCCTTCTCATTGCATAATCTTGCAAGAGGAGAAGGCAAAAGGGAACACCTTTCTCCAGATAATCAGCTAATTAATTAGCACATGCCTGAGTGTAATGCTTTCAGCAAAGCCTTCTCCTTGTGCTAATTAGTATCATTAGCTGGTGCCCCAAGGAACAAGCTTTGATTACCCTTCCATTACTGATTATACAGGAACAGCAAGGTAAATACTTCCATAGGCCATAAAATTGTCTCAGTTTTTCTTAGAGCCTGTCTACATCCCTTAGCTCTCTGACCTGCTGTGCTGATGATTCATTCAAGGATTGACTGAAAGTGATCCTTCTTACTACTTAACACCTGTCATTAGACAATCCAGCAAAAATTCAGCCTTTTATGATGTTAGAAATCCTAACATATTTAATCCTAACATCTCTATATATTTAGATATTGGTTTAGATCCAGACGTAGTCTAAGAGAAGAGGGTCACATTTGCCTGGGTCATCTTCTATGAAGCAGTTCCCTGCCCCAGGTTCTTTGGGGACTGCTGTATAGAAAGAAGTTAACTTCTACATGGGCCTCATCTCTAACACTATTTTTGTTTCTGTGGACACATTTGATCTGGAGTCCCTCAGATCTCCCAACATCCAATTTAACTTCAGACTCCTGGGTCCTCCAAGCTCCATGGAGGTAAGAGACCATCTCCTGCAAACTTCCCAAACTTCCCTCTGTGCTGGGATATGTCCCATTGGAACTGCTCCTTCCACTCCTCTGTGGATTACTAAGTGTAATAGGCACAAAAAAATGTTGACAGCTCCGAGAGTCTTTGTGTTGTGTGAGTTTCACTGGCAAAAGTCACATTTCAAATCCATGTGCTCAGACGTTTTGCAAAACCAAAGATTTATCTCTAAGAATTAAGACACATGTTTTATATGCTCACTCTCCTTCAGCCTGGAGCTTGAAGCTTATGAAAACAGGTATAATTAGCTGTGTCACTCATCTCACGACAAAACTTGATAAAACCTACATTCAGATAAGGTGTCAATCAAACAAATGTGAAATAACAGCAAGCCGTCCTTTCTTCACAGCTAGCTTAATAGCACAAATTAACAATTGCAAATAACTTAGTTCAAGGGAAAACTTCTGCAACAGTTAAGGACACATTTAAACAGTCGTGAGCAAATTTGTCACCTCTCTACGGGCTGCTGGCATCTGTGCTGTATCAGGATGGGGGGTAGCGGAGAGAGGAAAAGAGGTTTTGCAAGCACGAGAAACTAACAGTGCCACAAAAAGACAGAAAGGGGAGAAGGGGAAAAAGGGCAAAAGCACAACATTGTCTCAGATTTGACAGATAAACATGAAAGGAGCTGTGGTCAGTAGCCTGGTGCTCTTTGGACTGCAAGATAAAACTGAAAAAAAACTGATAGTGAATGCAGAAGAAAATTAAATACAGGCGGGCATGTCTTTAGTTCTCCAAGATAAGGTCCACCATATGCATTTAAAGTGTTTGGTAGGGAAAAGAGCAGAGCAGGAAGGACTCTGCAAAATCCTAGAAGTGCTTTTCAACCCACAGAATCAGGAACGTTGTCCAAGGAGCTGAAAAAACAATAGATCAGTATATTGCCAAACTGCACAAAATGCAATAATCAGAGGCACTATCACCAAGCAGAACAATATGCCCAAATTGAAAAGGAATGTTAGAAAGGCATGGGAAGACTCAACTGAACCAGTCACATGGCAGTTTCAAAATCAAGGCTGGAAAGAAGCTGGGAATACATTGTACGAGAAAAAAAAATCACAAATGTTCTCATTCATCTTCCTGTCAAGTTGAGTGGGCACCCAGAGCAAAGGCCCAGCTGGTTCTGGAGAGAAGAGTTCTTCAGGCAAGCTGACCTGCCACCCTACATAGCCTACACAGATGAGATGTAAGCTGGAACAGTATCTTCTGGAGTTTCTCAAGAGCTAGAAGCCAGGATCCAGGACCGATGAAACTGTCTGTCCTCATAGCACCCATTGCAGGACAAAACAATCTCAGCCAGCAGCTACTGAAGTGAAACCTCACTTCATATGTTCTCTGTTTGAGTTTTATTCAGGAATGGTCTTCAGATCATGTTTAACCAGAGTATTCACTGGAGATGCTCAAAAGCCACCTGGACACATTCCTATGTGACCTACTCTGGCAGGGTTGTTGGACTAGATGATCTTTCAAGTTCACTTCAATCCCATAGCATTCTGTGATTCTGTGATTGTCACTATCAGGCACAAGATGGATTTCCTATTTTTAATGAATTAAATTATACTAAATTAAACTTTATAATTGCTAATACCCTCTCACAGAAAAAGTCTAACCCAGTGAAGATACTAAGCCAGTCATTCTCAAATTTGTGCTACTAGCCTTGATAGCACCCACAATCACTAACATTAACAAGCACATATCTAAAATAGACATATATCCCTCCATGCTATTAGCCCTAGAACTGTTTGAATGTGGAGCAAAGGCATAGCCATTGAAAAGAAGCCTCTGAGATGTAAAATCTCAGCTTTGATATACTGCACAGATCTCCAGTTAGGATCAAGTTAGTTTCTCAGAATAAATTATGCATCCAAGGATGAATAAACAGCAGTGGAAATCAAAAATTCTTGTTTGTGCAACAGGCTGGTTAGTGGCCATGGACTGCAGCTGAACACAAATAACTGGGTAGAGACAGAAGCTAAAAGCTTGTTAGGAAAAATTCAAAGGCTGACTTCCCATGTAGACTTGTTGTCTATGCTCACTCTTATTCAATCCTCCCAGGTATTTCTGGAAAGTAGATATTTCACTAGGCATCATCTCCTCATCTCAGTAACTATCAGAATAGATGCCAGAACATACCTCACCCATCAGAAAATCAAATGGAAAGCAGACTCATGTGGTCACAGATGTTCATTAAATTGCTAGCCCACAGGTGTAGTGTTAAAATGGGCAGAGGAGCCTTTGAAATTCTGCTTCCTAAGAAAAAAATTTAATACTGCCCTTCCTCTCTGAGCTAAGCTGCAGTTCTGTAGGCTTTAAGGTGATTGCTGGCATATTTAAACTCTCTGGACAGAACACAGCATTTAAGGTTATTTTTTCTCTCTTTTATAAACAAGGCAGTAAGGCTGTCAGAATGGATTGCGATGTGAACAGAAGGGAAGGTGTAATGTTCAAGTATAGGGAGTTGAAGGGTATCTTATTGAGAAAGGATGGGTATCATACCTAGCAATGACCTGATCCTCTCATTCCCTGTCCCAGAAGAAAAAAGCACCCAATACACCTGACCAAACCCAGCTCTCTTTAGCCAAAGACTTGCTAAGGTCCCAGAACAGAGAACAGCAGTATTGCATGAAGTTATACAACACACTAATGAGCTGCAATCCTTGTCATCACCCATCCTGTCTTACTTGATCATATGGCCTGCCCAGTTCCCAAACAAAAACCATTTTGTCTGTGATGCAGCTATTTTTATGAACACGTACCAACTGATCGCTCACAAGGCCTTCATTATTTAATTCTGCAATGAGGGCTTCGCAGACATGAAAATGCTTTTATATGCTGCACATACCCGTGAGCCTGTATACTCTTTCTTTTTTGTTTTCAGAGCAAAAGTTCGAACAAAGATAACAGGACTACACCAGAGCCTCTTTTTCTTGCTAGTAATCCTCTTGGACCCAGTCCAATTCTGTGTCATCAAGTAACTCTTTCCTCTCTTGAAGAGTTTGCATCCATTTCCTTGCTCTCCATATTTCCTTGAAGAAACACCTCATGTTTCTCAGCTAAGTGATTTGTAACTAGGAGCCTTGGTTGACATCACTAACATTTTTTCCTAAATTTGGGGCTTTTCCTAAATAACGTGAATCAATATTTTTTTTTAATCAGTTTATGTTCTAACCAGCCTTAAGGTTACACAGGCAAATGAACATATCATCCTTCTGCACTAAGTGGGGCATCAGCAGTTGCTATTTGAGCACAAAATAATGATGTTTCTACGGCTGCTAAGAAAGGACATTTTTACCTCTGAGGTTTTAAAGGAAGAGGTGGGATCAGAAAGATGTTTCTGTAAATGTCTCATAGCCCCACATTTTCTTCCTTGATTTGAATCAGAACAGCATCAGACAAAAGCTGAAATTTGCCATCATATAAAATTTTGAGGCAAGTAGCAATAAATAATTATTTAGATTTGAATTCTCTAGTCACTTAAGTCCTTTATATTGCTAAGACAAATGGTAAATCAATGCAAAATGACAGTGAAGCTATGCAAAATCAATGGTGGGTTTATACTTATGTCTAACATCTCAGATCTAGTTATGACCAAACCAGCTTTTATTTCTTTTTGCTGTCACTCAAATGAGTTGAACCAAAAGATGAAGACTGATGTATTTCCAGGAACTGGAATGTGGAATCGAAATCAAAACTTAAGATCATGGGCATATTTCTGAGGAAAAAATACAATGCTCTTACCAAGAATGTTGGCATAGACTATGTCTACATCTGGGTAGAGTAGCACACTAAGAATAGATCTGCAGCACACAACAGTTGATGCAGAGAGGCCAATACCCACACTACACAACATCCACATTCTTGTTGTTTTCTCTTTGACTACCTCTAGCTTGGCTCCATGGACAAAAATGTTTCAGTGTAGGTGGAGAACACTAGGTTCACTTCTGTTTAGCTTCACCTGAGGCTACTCCACGATAAAGACTGAAGTTTTCATGTGCAAAAGTGGGTAAGTGAGCATGGAGTACATAAATTTCCTCACCCAAACTCATGCACCCGTGTAGCTGCATCCTGAATAAAATCTTCTCCACCTGAAAAATCCCATCCTCAATTAATACAATGCCTCGACACTAATGTAAGGAGCATAGGTAACGAGCAGGAAGAATTCCACATATGTGCAAGTCTCCAGGGATATGATGTAATTGGNGTTCTGTAATATGTCCTTCACGTCTCATTTAAATTTTGTAGCATGTTTCAGACACACTTGTAAAGGAAGCCGACAAACTACTGTGCATTTCATGCCTACAAAACTAGCCCAGCCCATAACCATGATCTGATTTACTCATGCCTTCCCTGTTTTTAAAACATGAGCTTATACTGGGTTACATGGCCGATGGATGACAGACTGTGGATTCCTTGAGTAGACCCACTAAGTTTCACACTATCTCACCTGGCCACTGTGGATACAACCATCCAGGCAAGATAGTCTATGTATTTTACTGTCTGAGGTTTCCTCCTAGATCCCTTTTTTTGCTCTACTGCCATTCCCAAGCTAATATTTCTCCAGTTAATGCTAGCTACATTCTCCAAGTTTGTACAAAGCCCAGGTAAGTGTGCCTACCTGAGCTGTAATCATGTCTGACCATAGTGGGGACTTAACTGCCAGGGATTCACTCCTGAACTGAGACAAATTTCCTGAGATAGTAGGAGCTGCAGGGAAAAAAAAAAAAAATAGGAAAAAAAAATTAGAAGGATGTATCTGTTAAACCACCAAGATGACCAACACTGCATGATACAGTCACTGGCTGCCAAACATTCCTGTGATATTTCCTCTACCAGCCAGCAACCCTGTACACCCACAGATTTTGGTGGTGGGCCTGCCACACAAAGGGCAGACTGTCTTCATCAGAGTTGCTAGCACCAGTCCTCAAGGCATCATACCTGGTCCCTAAGGGTTCTTCTCAAAAATCTAGACACTTCGTATCCTGCTGAAGCTTGCCAGCCAGAAACATTTAAGAGCCAGACTGATGTCTCAAAAGAAATAAAAAATCTCTCCTGATCACATCACTCCCCCTCACCTATGCTGGACAGATCAGGATCTGTTGGTCCTACCTGTATTTCAAGGAAGCCAAATTTGCTCTGACTTTTTGTTTTTAAGACTCTGCACCAACCAATTAGTCACAAAGCATTCTTTCTTTAATTATACAATAGAAAAAATTGTAGAAATTAAAGTGTTTTTTTATTTTGCACAAAGCTAAGAGTCCATATATGCCTTTCTTTTTTCTTTTTCAAAGGGAAACTTGGAACACAAAGAGTAGGAGAAAATCAAAGCCTCTTTTTTTTTTTTTTCTTTTTTTCTTTTTTTCCAGTGCTCTTGGATCTGATCCAGGCTCTTGAGTAACTGTTTCTCTGCCTTTCTGGACAGCCATGTAAAGTCATATAGTTACACATGCACTATTCATGGTACTTCAATTGATTTTGATGGTTGGGCTCTAAATGCAATGACAATGTGAGGAAGGGTCACGCAGAGAGCAAGACAGATTCTCCCCTAACATAGCTATAAACTGCTCTTCCCTGGGTATTGCTGTTGAACTGGAAAGGAATTATATCAAGAATGAATGGAAGGGCACTGGTTTGAAGAGCAGATTATATCCATCCTGCCAGTGGGATGACAAAGTCTGTGACGAGTACTGGGATAGTCTAAATGACAAACGTCCACTGATTCAGCTATATAAACACCACAGAAAATGTCAGATAGCACTGCCCAACATTTCCATTTTTAAACATTTTCACTTGAAATTTGGAAAAGGTTATAAAGACCATGAATCTAAGGAGCAGAGAGGCAGTTCTAGCCCTGGCCCACAGTGCGTCACTGGTCACAGCAGGGAGCAATAAAATCCCTGCCAACATGGAGGAGCGCTGTGTTGAATCTGAGGCTTCTCTTTCCCCCTAGAAAAAGAGGTTCTTAACTGAGAACCCGAGTGTCTCACAGAGGATTTGCTACAGACCCAGCCACCATGCCCGTTCAATGACTCATTTGAAAACAACCATTTTCCGAGTATCTTTGTTTATGGATATTTGAGCAAATAAATGTCAGCTCCTCCTCTCTGGTTATTAATGATGCAACTTCTCGTCTCTGTCTGCACAAATCCTTATCTGGTGCCTCATCTCAGACATAAACTGAATGACCAAGATAAGCCATGTACATCTTCTGTACTTCAGCATGATCAGCAACAGCTAATCTCCTTTGGGATCACCACCCAAGCTCTACCTGCAGGGGATCCATGGAGGCGGATATTACAAGGGCTATTGTCTCTTCATGTCCAGATACCTTCTCTTGAAACCCATGGCAGGGGGTAGGGGCACAATTTTGTCTAAGAAAAACAGGTGATGTCTGTGGGTGTGGTCTAGACAATCCATTTGGTAGGCAGATCAAATTAAGGTTCTTCTGGTTTGCCTTTCCCCTTACATTACCATTTTCATAGGGGCTGGACTACAGCTGAAGATTTTGGTACAAGTAGAATACAACAAAATGAGAGGGATTTTTCTTTTTTAATTGAAAAATGCTAATTCCTCTCAGTGTAGACCATTTAATAGAAGTCTATTAAAGTCTTCTTTAAGTCAGTACTATAAAATTTCCTTTTGCAAGTTTTACTTGCCAAAAGCACATGTTCTACTTCTTATTTTTATTCAAAATACACTTCAATTTTTAACTGTAAATTGCAGAACAATTTTATTTAAAGTTTTAAAAGTAAACAAATTTAAAAAAAAAAACTGATTTACTGTTGTAATTTTTTAGTTCGGCAGTCAAAAGTAATTGTTCATTTCACATCATTTTCACCAACCCAAGCGAGAAAACATGAAAAAAGAAGTTGGTTTGGATTTTTTTTTTTTTTAATCTTTAAGAAAATAGTTTCTTTCTTAGACATTTGTCTAACAAAGGCAAATGAGCAGCTTTGATTCTGTCTGACAAGTGCAGTGACAGTGATGGAAAAATAGACCATTGTAACACTGTATCTTCTAAGTTATTAATTTTGTCTGTCTCATTTTCAGTCATTTTCTTTCTTTTTTTTTATTTTTTAACTGTGACTGATATCTGTAATAACCTAATATTGAATTGTATTCATGCACTTGTACAAACAAAAATTGAGACCTTCAAAATTTCAGTGATTCAACCGACTTAAAGTACAGGTTCATGTGCATATATGGTGTAGTGCCACTAGGGTAAGCCACGAGATGTATACCAGCCACTATTCCTTCTTTCCCTTGCACTTTTTACCTCTGGGATCCAGCTGCTCATTCCTCTAATGTAAATCCCCAATTAGCTTCATTCTACACTTGTAGCTGTAGCAAAGAAATAGGCATGAAAATTATTTTATTGTTTTGGAGACAAAGATCTGGACTGTCTTTTATTTTCTAGCTCTCTAAAGATAGAAAATTGCGATCTCAAACTTGATTGGTCCGAAAACACTCATGGAGCTTCCCATAGTCCCTACTTCCAGACAGAATTAAGAACTGCCTTTTGTCTGAGATACTCATATAAATTCACTGCCAAATTGTCCCACAGTGTCTCACAGCCCTCCCTCTACTTTCCCAGTATCTCTGGAAAATTCCTGTTAGCTAGGAACAAGACAGACTAAGGATCTCCCCAAGCCCAGATCTTTGTTAGGTACCTGACATTTATTCAAGTGGAAAATCCCACCGATTTCAATGAAAATGAAGCTGTTAACTACACTGAGGGCCCACAGATACAGGCACATAATTACGGCAGCTTAGCAAATTACCAACTTTTCCTCTAAGTCTTAAGGCAACCCCTTTCACCTGGTTTGCACCATGTTGAACTCTTCTCATTTTATTTGGAAAAGACCTCTGGGATTATCAAATCCAACTGCTTCACTGTTGCAAGCACCCTGAGGAGGGTGACAAAGGCTCACACTGCCTCAGAGCTGATGGGAGTTTCCCCTTTGGGCTATCAGCTCACAGCTCTGAATCACATTCCCCCTCAAAACGGTGTTAGTGTATGAAAGGGTTATGGCTCTCAGCTGCTCCTCTGACCCTCAGCTACAGCACCAATGCCCTTTGCCAAAGGAACAGAACGATCAGTAACTCCAAGGTGAGGTAAATAAATCTGACCTATTTCATTAGCTCAGCTCTTGCTCACAGTTTCAGTGTAAACCCAAAATCAGATAAACCCAGTGTGTTTGGTTTAGCTAGTGATAGGGACTTAATTTTATTATTGTTATCTATAAAGGCACACATATTAGATGGAGGATGGATGGATGGATGGATGGATGGATAGATAGATAAATAGATAGACAGATAGATAGATAGATAGATAGATAGATAGATAGATAGATAGTTTAGGTAGGTAGGTAGGTAGGTAGGTAGATAGAACAGCCTGAAGTAATTCTAGTGACAAATCTATTTGTTTCACAGTATTTATATGTGATAATCCTCTTGGCTGAAAAATGGCCTCCAAAGAAGTCTCTGTGGCATCAGTTTGCACAAACAAAGGCAAAGCAGAAACAAACAAATAACTCAATCTCCCTTGCTGCGTGGGACACGAAAGACACAGCAGGCACTTTAGCCCTGGAATGTTTCCAGAAAAATTTTACTGGGGCAGTTTTGAAGGAGGTGCTCTATGCCTGTTTGGGGAGCTGTGTGCACATGCCATTATTCTGAGTGGAGAAGAAATGCATCTGTGAAGCTGTGCTACCAAACACAAAAGAAGTTGTTTTAAGATCGGTTCTAGAGTCTTGTGCTTAGATTTGTTTGCTAAATCTAACCATATTTTTTTTTGAGAGTATGTTTACTTGGATGGGAATTGATAGAGTAGGGAAATACTAAGTCCTATTTCTAGGGAATCTGCTTTAGTGTATTCACAGAGAACATCCCTCGTGGGCTGAGAAAAAAAAAAAAAAAAAAAGTTTGGAAATAGTCCCAACAGAAGATTAGGAGCAAGGAAAGGGTCACACTTTCCTGAATCATCTGTTATCATCAGAGACAAGATACTGCTTGAGCTGAACCTTGGCATGTTCTTCTCTGACCTCTTTAATACTCCTGTCATAAGTTTCTGGCCAAAGATATCTTCTCTAGCTTTTACCCTGTCTCTGTTATCTAGCAGAATCTGAAACAAAAGAATGAGCTGGGAGACACTGATTTTAAACAAAAGCAGAAGCCAGTTGCCTAAGCTGTTTTAGACCCCCTGGGGGTACACTCATCATCCTCAAGGGCTTACCAGATATGGGGAAGCACCTGCAAACCACTTCCATCATTCTACATAACCAACAAAAGCAGGTAGAGCACTCCACCAGTCCTAAAATGACATTGCTTTTATTTAGGCAGCCTAGATCCACACACATGTTGTGGGTGTTGTCATCACCTTCATGGAAAACAAGCGTGCTCCCAGTCTAATGTCTCAGTCACTCCCTGCCCTTTCTGGTATTAATCACCTGTATGTAGAAGATACTGGAGTAGCTATTCCCTGTTAGCTTCAAGAAGTGCCACTGTGTGTGTGTGACATCTGGGCACCAGCAACATCCTCTAGAATTAATCCACTACATCCCAAGCCCACTGTTGAGTTAGGTCCCTACAAAACCTCATAGAGCAGCCTTGAAGAGACAAGGTTCAAGGCAGGGCTGTGTTTATGGGCATCTGTGTACAAATGTAGCCACTGTGTTAGAGGAACAAAACCCTGCCAAAAATAGGGGTAGTTTGATGGAGACCACTTTCTCATTTCCAATTTCACTACTTTCCCAAAAGCACATGTTCAGAACTGTCCAGTCTGGGAAACAAGAGCGAATACTCTAGGTCACCTTACCTTCAGGGAAATCAGCTAATTCATCTGCCTTATCATGCAGATAAGCCTTCATCAGACTTTTCATCATCTTGTTTAAACATAAGCTTGGTAAAGTCCATCTTCCTTTTAACACATTATTCGTTCTTTCCTTTCCTCATTAAAATTCCTGTCCAGTGCTCCAACGCCAGCAGTCAATGTCATTGTCAGGCACGTCATTTAAGCCTCAATAAATCATTATTAGTGCCAGTGTTGTTTGGAAACACAGCTTTTAATAGAGCACTCCAATGGAAATGGAAGAAGGCAGCCAAGCAACGAGTGATAGGTGAGTTGGTGTCACCCCTATTTTGCCAACAGTGCCTCCCCCTACACCACTCATGATGGCCAGCAGCTGTGAAAACTTACCAAGGAGAATGTCCCAGCTGCCTGGTAAAGGCGAACCCCTACTCTGGCTCATAACAAACTGAGCTTGCCAAAGGAGATAGGCTGTCACAGGGAAAGACATTTAACTCACAGCTTGAAGTGATGGTTCACAGCAGCAAGGCAATGTTGTACCTAACTGCCTGTACTAGCAGCTGGCTCAGAGGTATTTCGACATCTCATGGCAGTCCTGACCTTTTCTCATCCCCATGTGGGAGTGCTCACTCCCCCGCACACTTCAGTGTTGCGGTGATGAGTCAAGAGAGGGTTGATGGATGGATGTTTGAATTAGCCGGGTAGCACATGCCGACTAACAAAGCACATGGAGACCAAGTGTTTATTTTTCGTGTACAGCAGCATAAATCCCAAGCACCCGTCCCGCCCCTGAAGGACAGCAGCATTGTTCTCAATGCACACTGCTGCTCTCCGTCCCACTCACTCCTGCGCCAGGTTGGTTAGATTTGCAACGTTGCCCATGAAGCTGGTTGAAAACCCTCATGCAAGGGATCTGAAGAGTATTTCAGGAGAGGGACAAAGGTGCTGATGGTGCAGACACGGCAAGGAAAAAAGTCTGCCAGCAGTCTCAGTGAGCACCCAGGATGCCCACAGATTGCAAAATAAAGTTTTGCCTCCAAATCGTAAGAGATTGCTACTGCTTTTGCCTTCAGACATCTGATTTAGGAGACTAAATCCTGAAAGTAAGATTGTCTAGGAAAGTAATATTGTCCCCTTCTCTTTCCCTTGTCCTTTTGCTAATACAATGAAGATGCTCCCCCAAACCAAGCTTCCATCATTCTCTTTGTCCTTTGCTGAGTGAATTAGTTACTTTGAGACACTACCAGGAAATTGCTTAAGATTTTTGTGCCTTTATCTCCCCATATGCTTTCTTTGCAAATTGCATCCACCACAGAGCATGGCCCATGGGAGACCGGTCCTGAGGAGCTCCATTCAGGAGGCATTTGCTTCACACCAAAGGAAACAAAATCATACAATAGCTTGTGTGCAATCATGGGCTTCACATGAGTGAGTGAGGAAAAGTGTGACTAGGGTAAACCAAAATAAACCTCCAGTCTTCTCCAAGCACATCTTGGGAAACGCACATGTGCATGCTTGTGTTTTGGGAAGGAAAAAGATTCACAGAGGGTAAGTCTTGCAGCTGCAGGTAGCAACCAAGATATTTCCCACTTTATTCTTCCCCAGATCTATCACTGTTAATAGCTTGGCTTGCTTTCCCCCTTTTCTTTTTTTTGTATTTTCTAAGACACTTTCAACGTGAAAACACGGAACCTTAATTGGCGCTGTCAATTCCATTTGACAGATCTCCCAACAACAAAATATGTAACCCCTTTTCCCTCTCCTACAACAAAGTCCAACTGAAGTGAGACATGGAAGAGTCCAGTAGATAGCTGTAGGCATACTGCAGTTTGCTTGATTCATGAAAAAAAAATGTTGTAATATTACCAATACTTTGCTGAGGACCACTTTGTGCTAACAAAATGAGATGGTATTTACTGACTGACTGACGTTGGATCCCACTGAACTAATGAGTGGGTTTTAAGACTGCCCTAGGTATGTTACCATGAAACTCAGTCTGATTTATCAGCAAACAATCAGCTCCTACCCACTATCTTCTGCTTTGTGCTTCTCACAAACATTCCTGATGGTTTACTTCCCATATCCGGCACTGCTAACTGCCACAATATTAGGAACTCTGTGAATGCATTTTCTCTCCTGCGCAGCTTCATGAAGACTTGTTGCTCTTTGTGTGGTGAGGCCTGCACAGATCCAGACTGAAGAGAAGCAGGGAATGAAAAACAAAGCAATCCCCTCCTCCTCTGTCCTTTAGTATGATCGGTATCTTCAAGGACTTATTCAGACTGGAGCTGTGCTCCAAGCCCTTAGCCCCATCAACAAGACCCACAAGGTGGGAGGTAAGAGAGAAACTCATGTTGTCCTCTTTATCTCCTGCCCCTTTCTGTTTCAAACCTCCCTCTGCATGCAGTCATAGCACCTCCTCTACCTCCTCCCTGGTCATCAGCTACCACCATGGTGCATGGAGCTGGCAAGGGAGAGGAGCATCAGTAACATTCTGGCAAGGGGTGTGCAGGGAGCAGCAAAGCAGGCAAAGACCAAAAGGAAGCTGGCTGAGGAAAGTGGGATGTAGCACAGCAACTATCTAGAGCCTTCCAAAGACAAACCACAACCTGATATTCTTGTTATTTTGCAGTAGAAACTAGAGGAGAGAACTAAGGGCCATCCTTGGATACCCTTCTCTGAGGCAGGTGGAGTGAGTGGATCAGTTTTGCCCAGTGAATGGGTGTTAGGAACAAAAAAAGGCAAGATTTATCCTGGAGACTGGTGAGAGCAAATTCTCTTGCTCTCTTACATGTGGCTAAGGTGAAAAGCTATGACAAATGCATGAGGAGAGAAATTGGGATCACACAGGAAATGGTTTTGTCATCAGCAACATTTGCAAGAATTGGTGAGGGTCTGGCTAGCGGCAGTAGTCCCTGGGGATGAAGGGCCAGAGAACAGTGCTGGGTAACAACTTTGGCAGCCTCAAGAGCAAGTGAAATGCTCCTTTTGCTTTTCCCACTGCTTTGCTTCTTTGGTGGCCACTTCCCCAGGGCATAGAGGGAGTGTAAAGCACTGTGTGATAAGGAGAGGAAGAGCAGAGTTAGGTGGGGGACAGGAATAAAGGGCAAGAAAGACTGGAGGGTAGAAATCGGGAACCTGATCCCCTCTGCTACCTCAGCATCATGCTGTTTCCCAAGTACCAGCTTCCTTCTCTGTTGCCACCAAAACACCTCCCTGCTCTGCTCTCATAATTGTCCAGAGCCCTGCAGAGACTGGGGCCCAATGCTGCATACTAGTGGAATGTGTCTCAGGCATAGGTTCAAGCCTACAGGTTTGTGTGCCTGCACATGTACTTTCCATCAGAGGCAGTAGCAACAGGAGAGGAAAGTCAATGCCAGCTTTTCCCAGGCTTTTCACTGTGCCTCTTCCCACTGACAGTTCTGTTGGGGAGGAGGAGAGGTAGGCAGCCAGGAACGCAGGCTATGAGCAGAGGTGGAGGAGGTGGATGCTTGAGACAGGGATGCTGGCTTCTGCTGTGGGTCTCAGTGGTGACAGATCAGTGTGGGATGCCAGAACTAGAGTGCCTGTGGGGGAAGCTTGTACTGTCTGGTGCTACTTGGATGTTCTCTCATCTTTGATAGAAACAAATGAATTTGTGAACTTGTTTCCCACAAGAAAGGCCCTCACTGTTCACAAGGGAACAGATTAGGGATTGTCCTAAAGCCTCACCGTGGCCAGGGCAGCAGGGAAAGCCAAGTACCAGATGATTTCCTTGGAATGCAACAAATCTTGCAGTGTGATAAGGGCAACAATAGCTTTCCCTCCGGTCCTCTCTCTGACCTCAGACCCAGCACCTCACAGGATCTTCCTCTCTGGGCAATCACTCTGCATCAAGAGCAAAGCAAAGACGAAACCTAGCAAACTCTGGGGCGGATGGGTCCAGAGGGTCGAGTACAGGGCACCAGGTTGAGCAGAAGCGGTGGGACATCCCTCTGTGTCACTAGTGCTTAGCTTGCATGACTCCTTTCTGGGCACTGGGGACATATCCAAGCAAGAGGCTGAACTCATCTGCCTCAGACATGATTCTCCCTCTCATCTAGGGAAAAAAAAAAAAAAAAAAAANCAAGTTTGCTGATGACACCAAACTGGGTGGAGTGGTTGACACACCAGAAGGCTGTGCTGCCATTCAGCAAGACTTGGACAGGTTGCAGGTTGGGCAGGAAGAAATTTAATGAAATTCAACAAGGGCAAGTGCAGAGTCTTGCACCTGGGAAAGAACAACCCCAGGTATCAGTATAGGTTGGGGACTGACCTGTTGGAAGGCAGTGAAGAGGAAAAGAATTTGGGAGTCCTACCTGATGGGAGGTTGACCATGAGCCAGCAATATGCTCTTGTGGCCAGGAGGGGCAATGCCATTCTAGGCTGTATTAGAAGGGGTGTGGCTAGTAGTGCCCCTCTACTCTGCCCTGGTGAGGCCACATCTGGAGTACTGTGTTGAATTCTGGTGCCCCCAGTTCAAGAGGGACATAGAACTGCTTGAGCGAGTCCAGTGCAGAGTCACAAAGATGATTAAGGGAATAGAATATCTCCCTTATGAGGAGAGACTGAGGAATCTGGGGCTCTCTAGCTTGGAGGAGGTTGAGAGGTGACCTCATCAATGTTTGTAAATATGCAAAGGGTGAGTGTCAGAAAGATGGAGCCAGGCTCTTCTTGGTGATGCCAAATGATAAGACAATGGGCAACGGGTGGAAACTGAGGCATAGGAAGTTTCGTTTAATCATGAGGAGGATTTTTTTTTCCCTGTGAGTGCGACAGAACACTGGAACAGGCTGCCCAGGGGGGTTATGGAGTCTCCCTCTCTGGAGATATACAAAACCCATCTGGATGCGTTCCTGTGTGATCTGGTCTAGGTGCTCCTGCTCTGGCAGTGGGGGGTGGACTGGATGATCTTTCAAGGTCCCTTTCAGCCCCTGACATTCTGTGATTCTGTGACTAGATTCCCTGCTCAGCTTCAGTCCATTAATTTAAATGTCACACCCCTCCTAGGAATCTGTAGAGGTCCACTGATCACAGGTACAAGAAAGGCTTGGTGAATTTTTCTTTCTTCTCTGTGATTTTCATCTGCACTTGCTCTGCTCTTGAAAATGGTCATTGATATCTCTAGGTTGTGTATACCTGTTACCACATTGAGATTCAAAGCTGAATGGAAAGTGTAGCACTTTTAGCTGCAGACTGCAAAAAGTATTCCCTCATATTACACCCAGTTCCCAGTTTAGAAGTTAGGCCTTGGTTCATGAGAGCTAGAAGTATAACTTTTTAAAATGCAAGGCTGGGTCTTTTTTTACATTATTTACATATGATTGCTGCAGTCCATGCATGAATAAAACCTTTTTTTCTAGGCATAGAAGTTACATGTGTTATGAGAAGGGCATCACAAGCAATGGCGATAATGACTGAGTGTAGGAAACTCTTCAATCCTAATTATTCTCTGTAAATGAGTCATAAAGGCCAGAGGGCTATTAGTTGTTAGAGGAACAGTCTAAAGGGCCTGAAGACTACTGAAGGAAGACTTTCTGTGGGGTTACCACAAGACTTTTATACAGCCATTCTCCTTGTAGCCTTTAAACCTTACATCTGAGACAGTCTCATGTTTATATCATCAACCATGGTGGGTATTATTAATCCTCATCACAGTACAAAACAGGCTAGTCCTTGTCATGAGAAACTTAACAGTATAAGGCAAAAGGCTTCTGAGGGCCATGGGCAGATGCAGCACAAAGTAGCCATAAGCAACACAATGCAATGGTCACCGTTGAATTCCCTACTCCACAGCGGAGCTGATGTACTGCACAGCCTGTGATTCACTGTAGAAGTAGATACATTTCATATGAACTATAAAAGTTGCCTATAAAACCACCATACACAGCCCTGGGGCTGAAACTCCCACTGACTGTATCACAGTTATTAGAGTCCATGATTCCTGATAGCAGTGATGGTGGGGTTTAGATTAATTTGCCATCATTTCATCATTTACACTAAATGCCATGGTTCTTTGATAAACATTTCAAGCCTTTTTCCAAACAATTTTTCCATTCGTAGCTGATGAAAACAGGCTGTCAGCACTCCCAGTAGAAACACTCTGCTCATGGCAACAGTCACTGTCTGGCCTAGTGGTCTCCCTGGAGAAAGTCCAAGTGAGAAGGCAGTCTCGAGGCCCCATTCCTGGAGCTGATCAGGTGTAGGAAGAAGGCAACCACTGTTTCAAGTAGATGGTGATGCTCTTTCCCTCTGGTGACTTATGGCACAACACAGATGGCTTTTGTCAGCCTGGAGGCTGGCACCAGCTGACCCAGAAAATGAGGAGGGGAATGATGGCAGCTCTTAATATTGGGAGAAAAGAACCATTTTCTCAGGACAAAGGTTGGATTGTCTTCCACATGTTGGCACTATCTTCATCTAGTGAGTTCTCCAGCATCATCTCTCTCTAGCCCTTACAGGTCTGCTGAGAGGCATCAATATCTCGGGGCACAGGCTCCCAGTTTCTGGGTGCTTCCTCACAGGGACTGTCCTTCGTCTCAGAAGCTTTTACTTTAGAGACAAATGAAGAATCATCCCAGTCTAAGAAATGTTTGAACCTGGAATCAAGCATTGCACCACCAGAGTCTGTGGGAGGCTATCAAACCCAGAGTTATGGCCAAATTCTGTTTTTAGAGACTGCACCATGCAAAGCAGGGCCCACAGGACCTGCTAAGTCCATGACTGATATCCCCAACTGAAAGTATGTCCATGAGAGGCAGGTGCTGGCCCAGTGAGGCATCTCAGACTTAAGATGGCAAGCATAGCCTCTCCCTGGATTTCTGCATTGGTCTTGTCCATAAAGAGTCCTGCAGTATCTTTCATATGTGCCTCCAAATTTTGTCCTTAGGAGCTGAGTTCACTATGGCAAAACAAAAAGGCTAAGTTTAACTATATCACAAAGCAGGAGGGGAAGGGTGACAGTCTGCATGTTATGAGAGTCTAGCAGTTTCTTTCCAGAGTATTTATTAGGATATTGTCCAAAGGGTCCTTCAATGTTTATGACACACCATAAATACCATCTGTCTCCCTTTGCCTCCCAAAACAGTGAGCTGTTCTTTACTGCAATGCTCTTTGCAGGTCATCTTGATAACCTGCCCCCACAGGAGGAAGTGACAAAAATAGATCTCACTGTTTAAAAAATCTCTTTATTTGCACTGAGCGCCGATATTTTGCCCCTATTGATGTAATCAAACACCACGTTGACACCGTGTGAAAAGTCTAAAATAAAGACTCCCTTAATCTGGAAATCAGCACCTGGAAGTGTGTGATCAAGGATAGCTGAAGTAGGGAGAGAGCAGAGCTTGTATCCAATACACTGAGGCATTGTTCAAGACATCCAGCTTTGCTGAGGGCCAATGATATCAGTAGAAGATAGTTGCTCTACAGAGAGATATGTAAATAATAGGTTTTTTTCCTGGCTATGCTCCCTCTTCTTATCTGGACATATACTATAGGTGCATTTTGAGGTCTTTTGTTGGATTTCTCTTATTCCAAGTATCTCCAGAAACGCCAGTGGCATCTGCAGTGTATGCTTAGACTAATTAGTGTATGAGCTCTATGTGGACTTTATGAGCATGATACGGTCACAGAGATGCCTACAGAAGTCCTGGCGTTTCTAGGCAGCTATTATGCATAAGAATTATATTCAAAAAACCTTGAACTTGATAGCCCTTTTAATCTTCCATTGTCAGCAGGGTGTGCTCATTCATACATGGTTTAAGTATAACTTTTATTCTAAGACTTTATTTAAATAGGCAGGAAAAACTAGACAGAGAACTCATAGATAATGGTAGCTTACATGTAGAAGTTGAGGTAACAAACATGCCAGGCCAAAAAGAAGGGGCAAACGTTTGGGTAAAAGTATGACTTATGCCTGAAGCAACCACATTTTAGTTAATGATATATCCTCCAGGACAGGAAATATTTTGCTGGGAATTATGTGGGGTTTTTTTCCCTAGCTGGTTCACTGAAACAGGGTTGAATTCATGGAAATCCTCAAGTCTTAGTGTTGTAGAACTAAACAATTAGAGAAGACCCTTCCAACTTTATAATTAGTGAATCCAAGAACCACCAAGAACAGCATTCACCTGGGATCATGTGGAAGGTCAGTAGCAGATAGCTTAAGTATCCAGTTAAAGGAGATCAGCTCTTTAATGTTAACTAATCCCAGTGGACAGCTGACAAATGAGGCTATTTTAAGAACTATTTGCTGTCATTATTCCAATTCGAAGAACAAATTGTTTTGAAAAATTTAGAATTGCTTCACAACTGATCAGAGCTAAGGAAAAAGACAGAAAATGTCAGATGACATATTGTGAGCTAGTTTCCCTTCTCTGAAACTGTCTAATCAACTTGACTTAGTTACAGAACACAGTCTCCTTCAAGCTGAGACTGCAATGCAGAAAAATCTGTGGACAATTTGGATACAACAGAAAAATAACATCTCACAGAAATCCCTGATGTCCCCATATTGTTTGTATGGGGACTAAGTAGTTCCATACACACGAGTCCTTGTTTAGATTGTTTGCCATCCTCAAGAGAAGATATTGCAGTGGAAGGGGAGAAAGAACTAACATACTCCAAACCATTCCTTAGGCTCTTAGTTTCATGTCACGGTAAGTAATGAGCTTGGTACTACATCATGGCAATGTTATGACAGAAAGCAAAGGCCTTTTGACCTCGAATTAATCCTGTCTTCTCCAAGAGCTTTATTTCAGGCTTCACTGGGGACATGTGTGTGTAACTTTAAATAATATCTGAAGGCATTTCAGATGTTAGCCAAAAACATGCTTTATATTTATGCTGGGTTTTGTTCCTTTCCATCCAAAATAACTTTGGGGAAGGTGGAAAAATCTCAGGTTGGAAACCCCTTGATATCCTCTGCTTCCCAGAGTAACCAACTTAATTATCAAAGATGTCACTACTGCATGACCTGTGTCTACTGAAACATAGAGAGCTGTGTTCGGGATTATTGTAGCCACTTAACCAGAGAGAGAAAGCCAAGATAATCACGCATTGCAGGAAAGACCTAAATATCTGTGATCAAACAGAAGAGAAAAAGAAAAACAACCCAGTTATGCATCTGGATGGTAGAAATTAAGAATTATAGAAGCCTGTGGGGTATTTAGCCCAAGTACATGGTGCATTGACATTTATGGAAAAGTTCCCATGCTGATTCATGGGAGAAAAATGTTTGTTCCCTGTTGGTCTACAAAATATTTTCAGACCATTCAGTGTGAGCCAGTTTCTGCCAATAATTCCGCTTTTCCACCTGTATCATTTCTGTGCCTCTCAGGATGCCAGAGACCTTTGTCCATTATCTGGACAGTGAGTAGAACTGATGCAGAGTTTATTTAAATTTCTATTCCATCTAGTTTCAACTTTGAGTGAAGATGGAGGAAGCAGGATGCTTAGAAGAGTTTCTACAGGACAACTCATGCATTCATTTTTTTAAGGTCAGGAAAAAATTTGAATCAGACTAGAAACTCCTGGAGTTCCTTCTCCTAAGATTCACACATTCTCTCAGCTGGCAGAGAAGGGCAGAACTAGACAGTGCTCATCACATTTTCTAAGCTTTCTGCATTAGAGCAGACAGGGATTGGGAACAACCAGAAAGGGGGGAAAGGAGATCTCTGGTGGGAAGTAAGAGATAAAGAGTTAATGCTGAGTGGCAGCGAGGCCAACAGCTGTATCCAAGAATGGCTAGACTCTCCAGGGGCAGGTCTGGAGCAGCTGAAGTGAACAGGTAATTTCTCCAGCATCACATAAAAGAGGTGAGCCAGGCTGTTGATGTGCTTTCTTATCTGACTGGGAGTGGAGAAGATGTCTTTGGGTTCTGTATAAAACTCTCTTTAAATTGTAGCCAAGACCATGCTTTGAACCTTTAGTGTCATGTAGTAACGCTTAAGTGTTTTCCCTGCTTGGTAGCTCTGGTCAAGTGTGCTTCTATAGTGATAGTGAGGGAGCAGTAGATGGCAATACAGAGAGACGTAAAACATTTAGAAAGTTACATTTCTTCTTGTACAGATGAACAGAAAATGGGAAGTTTGAGACCCATGGTTTCAGGCTCAGCAAAGTCCCCTGAAGCTTCGTGAACTGAGACTCAGTCAGCCTGTCTCTGGGGAACATCTACCTTCCATGCTCTTTGCTTCCTTCAGATTCCTCATGCAAGTGTAAGGAGAGAAGCTCAAATTTCAACAATGGGTAATTGTTTGTCTGAATTTTCTCCTCTTTGGGTATGTTTCAGATGTCCTCCACTGCTTGCCTGGAACAGCTGAATTCCTGTGAACTATTTCAATGTTGCTATTTGGGATAGCTTGACCTGAAGTGTCTGGTCCTGTCCATGCAATGGTCCAGCTCTATCTCACCTCAGGCATATAAATTAGAATCCTGCTATCTTTCAGCTCCCTCTACAGTTAACAGAAAGAGAAATCATCCAAGGGTTACATAGGTCACCTAAGTCACAGCCAGAAGGCCCTAATCCGTCTCTGCTGACTGAACGAGAAGTTCATCTTGCCTGTGCTCCTAACTTGGGCAACTCAGTTACCCGCTGTAATTTAGAGAAATCATGAAGCAAGGGATGTAAATGAGCAGGGTATAGCTGAGAGAGGCAGTTCTTCTGTCAGAGCAGTGAGGTGCACTGAGAAGAGACTGGAAAAGGATTTGTACCCCCATTTAGGGCTCAAGAAGAGGTAGAACAATTTCAAATAGTTGGTTCTCTCACTGCAATATGGGAGGCAGAAAGATAAAGCCACCTGAGGACAAGAGAGGAAACATCTAACAGGGAAAAGTGGCAGGGGATACCACTCGGCTTCAGTGTGGGCTCCAATTTATCCCAGAATGAGAACACAAAAGGCAAGCAGTGAATGCCTCTGCCAGTGCAGCAGAGTTGCTCACTCCACAGAGGGACGCATGTCAAGCAACCAAGCCTCCTCTACCATTAATGTTACCTTCTTGCACCTCCGTCCTTTACTTTTCTGTCTCCCACATCCCGTAAAATGAGCAAGTGCTTTAGTGCAAGGGAGGCAAGAGGTTTCTGGAGTGCTTAGAGGTGTTACCTTATGAGGGAAGATGCAAAACTATAGTCTTAGAACTTGTAGCCATTCAAACACGTTTTTGTCAGTAAAAATAGTTTTCGGATTTCCTGGATCCTGCTTGCATGTTGCCTCCCTTAAGCCCCCAATAAAGTCCTACAGATTACAATATTTCCCACACAGAATCAGTTTGCACTACTGCTGTTTTCCACTAAACAGCCATGAAGTGGTTGTTTCAGTAGCAAGAGTTCCCTTGAGTTCACGAGAACACCCATCGTCAGAAATATTAAGAATCTGTGCCTCCTGATGACTTGAAAATGAAAGATGTTCTTGGCATAAACCATCTTATTCTCTAATATTTGGGCAGTTCTCTTGCTTCCTTCACAAATTTCATCCTTTTAGATTAATGGATCATGCAATGGAATGCAATTTGGCTTAGTCTATTTTCTTTTTTCTTCTTTCTCTCTACTCTTTTGTGTATGTGTGTGTGTGTGTCTGTACTTGAGCTGAAATTTTTACTGTTTATCATTCAGAAGATCTCTTCTACAGCTCTATGTGCATTCTTTCCTGAAGTACCTCTTACCTGTGGTACAACAAAAAGGCATGGCATGAACCAAGCAGTAAGAGTATAGCTACATGACTAAAGGAAATTATTGGGAGATCCAATACAAAGGTGGCAAACAGGCAAATTTGTGATGAAGCTGACAGAAGGAAAAAACCAAAACCCAACAGTTTCCAAGCCAGTAGAGGGCATTTCTCCATGCTGGGGAATAAGAAAATTTTCCATGTCCCAGGGAGGAGAGTTTTGCTCTCCATCTGCTTGTTTTTACCCTGTGGTTACAATTGAGGATTTAAATCTGTGGCATTTGTCATCCCTACATCCTATTTCAGGAATTAAACACACTAAAATATATTAATTTAATTCCACTGTCACAATGTTGATTCCAGAGCTTACTGGCAGCCCACCTCACTGTCTCCGACATTTTGTGGTCAAAAGCAACAACAAACAGCAGTCACAGGCAAGTGGGTCTCAGCATCCCAGGAGCAGGATTTCATTAAGGAGTGCCGTGGCTTACTGCATGGGTGTCTCTCACCTCCTTTCTATTTGAAGCAGAACAGTCAAGAGAAACAGCCAGCAAGCTAATCACCACCACAGCCTATTGGGAAGATAGGAATAATTATTTAAGCCAGTCTTGAATTACTCATTGGCATGCATCTAATTAACAAATTCCATTTATTCCTGTAACTATTGTGCAACAATTAGTGGGTGTTAAATTGAGCTCTTCTGCCGGCAATTTCAATGGTGTAATTTTGCCAAGATGTCTCTGTTTTGCCTGCAATGCCTGGTGCCACTGAGAATAGTCTGGAGGTGGTCAGAACGTTTTGACTAAATTTACTTTTGCTGAAAAGTACCATTCCCTCAAAGCCTAGGGCACTTCGGGTGAAAAGACAAAGGGATTTCAAGCAAGTTTTTTCACTGTCCATATTCCTGAACTCTGAGACCTGCTGGTCACCTCAGACAGGAAAGGAAGAGACATCTGAATAAAAGCACAGAGCCAAAACCAGATTTTCTGACATGATTTTGCTTCACAGGCATGTTTGGTTGCAATTTTTTTCTTTTGAAAAAGCTGATCCTGCTCCACGGCAGACCAGCAAAAAAAAAAAAAANAAACCTTGAAAGATTTCACAAAGCTGAATTGTCTTCCTCTGGCAATGCAAGAATGCAAGCACGCCAGCCCTGGGATGCAGAAAGGCTCCTTGGGCTGGGAAAAGGAGCAAACCCTACCAAGAGCATGGGTTCTTCCTTGCACTATGGCCCCTAGTGCTAGAGAAATGATGAGGCTTTGAAGCCATGACAGTCAGCAGGGGTAAAATAAGTCTTCTCTACAATAACTGGCTTGCCAGCAGATGCTGCTTCCTCCCTGCTATAACCCTCTTTCACTGCGATACGTAGATATGCCTCCAAACTGGAAGCAACAGCATGAGTCTAGAACATCACCTACCATAAAGGAGGCCAACAGAAGAATTTTCACATATGTTCAGCTTTAGTTGTCTTATTTACAATTTGGTACTCTAGTTTCTGTGTCATACCAGGCACCCCAGGGCCAGGCACAACTATGTAAGCCAGATCCCAAAGTGAGGACCAAGCTGTGGCTGCACTTACTTCACTTCAGGAGACATCATGGGGTGTCCTAAAGACCTTGACCCAAGTTACAGCTCAGGACATGATCCTTCCTTCATGACTCAACTACATAACACTAGGAGATTAAATAAATAAATAATCAAGAAACAAGGTCCTGGAACGAGCTGCACCAGGATCCTTCCATTGGTAGGTGTCTGCCAACATGAGGCTAACATCTGTTCTTACACATGCACACCCAATTCCAAAATGTTGAGCTTAGCCCCTCCTGGGCAGGACAAGTACCAGATCCCTCATGTTTTCCCCTTTATTCATCCATTTCTATCTTGGCTAGGTTAAGCCCAACCTGCTTTATGTGGGTTATACACTTGGTTCTCCCAGGGCCTTATTTTTTCCAATGCAAGATGGTCCTACAGCATTTGTCAGCCATTTAGTACTCTTGCTACTTTTCTCTTTGACCATCCTTGCTCTCTTCCACTCACTTTTTATGTCTCTCCTATAAATATAAAGCTCCCTGAGATATCCAAAGTGTTGCTTAAAAAAGAGATGGGGGGAGATTGCTATGGGGGTATGGGCCATTATAGAAAAGGCCAGGTGCTTGGCATGTCCCCAGCTTGCGAAGGTGGGAGCTGTCACGAGTCTGAAAAATATCAGTGTGGGAGTTATAAATAAAAGTTTTAAAGCCAGGGTTTTAGAAAGTCATCTTTAAATGCTGCATAATTTATAGCTTGCTGCAAAGAGAAGTGTATGAGAGCTCTGGCAGCCAAGCTAACCCATTCTTTGCTCCTTTCATAGTCTGTTCTTATGCATGTGCTGAGGTGTGTGCTGGGCATCCAAAATTCAGGGTTTTAACCATCAATGCCTTATTTTGCAGGCTTACCTGGGTCGCTGTGGCTGAGAGCTCTTTCACCTTCTGGTGTCTCAGTATGAATTGGAAATAAATATCATTTGCCTCCTAATGCAACACGAGCACATTGCTCTGCTCAGGTGGGGCAGCGTTCAGAAATAATAAGGAACTCAGCAATAAAAAGTGGGCTTGCCTTGTGCTCTTTACAACTGATTTACTCCCTAGTTGACTCAACTCCTCCTCTTTACAACAGGGATTATCCTAAAAGGTTGAGAAACTTCTTTCAATAGCAGCTACAAAATGCTTTGCTCTTCTCTAGCAGAACAAAGCCATGCAAAAGGCAGGGGGTAAGCGCCTGCCCCAAGCAGTGCCGGAACAGCTGCCAAGCTGGCATTTACAGCAATCGTTTCATCCAGCCCTGGAAGTGCAGCTACCTCTAGGATGTAACATAGCAGCTGTGCTATCGCCATCCAACAATAATAAACAACAGGAAGCAGAACGGGCTTTCAAGGCAGCTGAGTCTCCTGAGAGGATCTAGCCCACCACATTATCATTGCTCCCCCTTTTCCCCAGCTGGAAACAAGTCTGGAAATCATGAGTCCTAAACCAAAATAAAATAAATATATGGTGTCAAAGCTTTAATATTAATGGCAAATAGCTGTGGCGCTGATGTCTTCCCTAAAGATGGTCCACTGTATGCACTGCTGCTCATTTCATCACCTGGGGGTTTCCTTCTGTGGTGATGTAGAAGGACTAGTGCTACCTCTCTGGTCTCTCTTACCTTGCTTCTCCCTAGACATCTGCATCCAAGCCTTGACTTGTTCTGAGCCTGCTGAGCTGGTGAGATTTAACAGGATCTCACCACCCAAAGTGCTATGGCTTGGGGCTATAGATTTAAGCAGAAGCATTAAGCACCCCACTCTTCAACTCATTTCTAATCCATTTATTTAAACTTCAGAGTGGTCTTAAAGCACAAGAATCAAAGACAAGAGCAATTTAGAGTTTTCCAGCCCAGCTCTGAGATCTGACCTCTGCACATATTCTGGCTCCCTTTAAAAGTACACCAGCATAAAAGCACAGTTTGTGACAAAGCATCTGGAAGGATTAAAAACTTTCTGGGATGGAATATACCTCTGTCAAGGACTTCTTTCCTATCTCATCTCAGCTGCCAGAAAAAGATCTTTCCTCAGGGGGCATCTAACCCGCCTGAGGGATTTAGAGAAGAATTGCTGAGAAGAGTGTATAGCAATTTGATTAAGGGATAAATGTGAGAGGCAGAAGGAGGGGGATAAGGGATAGAAGGGAGAAATGGGATTCAAATAAAAGAAAATAAAAGATGGGGGGGAGTAATGAGCCGAATGAATCTGTGCAAAGGCACGGTTTGTGGAAGCATTTTGGAGTCCAGACTTTGGGGGCTGTTTTGTCTCCTTGTATTCAGCAGCACACAAAGCTAAAGCTGAGGATGTCTCAGGGAAGGTAGCAACAGGAAAGATGGAGCTGCTGAAACAGAGCAGAGAAAAAGTGGAAGAGTAAGGGAGTTTTGAAAAAAGGTTTCAAGTCCTAGTGTGGGCTCTTCACACTGACAGCCTGCTTATGCTTCCTTCTTGGACAATGCTTGGGAAATTGTTACCTGATGCCTCCCACCTTTGTTTAGAAAAGCAAACTGGGTCAATTAATCCCTGCTTCATTTCTTCTTATTCTGTCTGGATAGTCGCTATGAAGTAAGCAGTAACCAATCTCCCAGCCCATGGAGTCAGTCTGTCTTCTTATTTTCTTATTCATTAAAGCAGACACCTTAGAAAGGCCGGAAAATATTAGCAAAGCCCAGGAGATTCGATCTTCTGAATAAGGAACCAGTATTTCAGCCTTGGAGGCAATGAGAGTCTGGGACACGAGACAGAACTGGGAATGAAAACAGGCCCTTCAGCTGAGAAGCAAGCAGACTGTGGACACACTGCTGTTTTCTTGGTTTGCCTAAGTTTTTTGTTGTTGGGGTTGTGGTTTTGTTTTCTTTTTTTTTTTTTTTTTTTTTTTTTTTTTCCTTCTTTTCACCTTCGGCTCCCTCACCTCTCCACCCTGTATTGGCCTGACATTAGAAAGTGAAGTGAAATGAAGAAGCTGCCTGCCAGGACAGTTTCTTTCCTCTCCATGATCTTTCCCGCATGCCAGCTCTCCTGCTGTGTTATTACAAGTGTATTTCTATACACCACTATGCTAGGTGCTGTACAGATTCAAACTAACAATAAAAAAAGAAATTAAGAAGCACTGGACAAGCAAACTGTTTGTTCATGTAGTACTACTGATGCCTAGTTTCCCACTGATTTGTGTCTGGTGATTAATGAAGACCTCTGTTTGAAACTTTTCCTGTTCTCAGGACTCTAATTTTAAACACATGAACTTGTGCTACCACGTATCTCTCTCTGGGTGCTTATTTTTGCTTATACCTCAGAAAATCTCTATGAACTCTATCACTTGGCCACCAGGTTTGACAGCTGTTTGGAAGGGAACAGATTGGCACATACACATACACACAATAAAATTGCTCAAGCTTAGCTTCCTTAGGAAACTGGGTGAAGAAGATCCTTCCCAAGAAGGTTTCCTCCTAAAGAAATGTTACTATCTCGCAGCCTAATAAGCTGCAAGATTTTGGGGCACTTGTGGTCTGAGCTAAAGGACAGCAAGTTGGTTCAGATCGGCAAGCAAGTGAGTTCAGCTGGACAATCAGACTATATTGAGCTTAGTCAGCTCAAGCAATGCCAGTAGGCACTTGAACTTCTTTTTCTCCGATGGCTATACTGCTTGCCAACTATTGGAAGGCATCTGCCCTACATCTCTGCTGGGGTCAGAAAGTTCTAGGGCAGCTTGTTCAGGCATGAACTGGACTAGGGAGGACATTTTACTCCATTGAGTGGATGGATGGATGCCCCAGTTTGACTTCCTTGTGCTGAGCTGCATTTTGAAGAGGACATCCCCAATGCAATATGGTGGTGGTTTTGTCTTCGGAAGTCACATCTCAACTAATTTTATCCTTGGGAGAGTATCAGTGTGATTTAAGGAGTTTCAGCTGGGAGCCCAGGCTGTAAAAGTGGACCAGAAAGTTGGATGGATATCCTGAAAAGAGAGATTTCAGTGAGACTGATTCAGTTTCAAGTCTGTTGAACTTCAGCTGCAGGCCTGCCTTTAGCAGCAAGGTATCATGAGAGGAAGGATCTCAGTGCCATTCAGAGATAGTTGTGCTGGATAGGGTGCCCCCTTTATGTTCAACAGTTGAACAAGAGAAGAGAGCAACGCTGAATTTCTGTAAGGACACAGAGCTAGCAGAGAGAGAAAGGAAATCAGTGTTGAAGGAAATGCGCCTTATGATGACAAGTGCTCCACTCAGGAGCCTCCTCACAGACACAAGGAAAACATTATGGGATTTGGTTGGTTTTGGTTTGGTTTTGGGGGTTTTTTTTGTTTTGCTTTTGGTTGTGGAATTGTTAATTTTTTTTTTTTTTTTTTTTTTTTTTTTTTTTTTTTTTACTGTGTTAGGAGCACAATTGAAATGAGATCTAGAGTGGAGACCATATGGCATGATCTGCTTTCCTCCAAGAACAGACTGGAGAGGAAGATCTAATCAGTCTTCACTGTTCCATGTTTCTTTAACATTCATGGATGGTTAGAATGTTTCTAAACCAACTGTGATTGTCCTGTACGGCAGTTCACAGCAGATTTTTGTATCACAGGAATTTATGAACAGACAACCCATATCGGACTAGGTCCTTCTATTCCATAGTATGACTGCTGACAGCGGCTAATAGCAGATGCCAGAGGGAAAGGTTAGGAACAGGGTGAATGAGGACTGTTTTTTTTTCTCCTTCCAGTCTGCAGCTTCAAGATTTCCAGAAATGTAGTTAAGGGTTTTCTGCTTAAGCAACTGTCAGTACTGCTTTTTCTGAGTGCCCTTTATCTGTGACATCCTGACTCAGTGCAGTAGGGACCTTTGCAGCGATGGACTGTCTTATGAATATTACCTCCTATCAAAAAATCTCAAGATTTCAGGGTCCCTTACTGTATTTCACACAGGATACATTTGTCTATATGTTGACTACATGAATCCCTCCTTTCAGATGTCTAACATGTCCATCATTAATCCACTGCATCATCACCATCCAGCAACTAAAAAAAATACAAAAGCCTATAGGCTACTAAAGCCCTAAGCATATATTTACTCTTCCCTATGATTTGACTCCATTCACACCCCTCTCCCCAGCTAATGTTATCAAGGATATGCTTTTCCTTCTGACACACCAGGTGGAAAGCCTTTCAGAATGCCTAATATTACCCCTCCACTTCCTTTTTCTCAGACTAAGTCCCTTGAGAATAACCTTTCAGGAGATACTTAACACATTCAGTTGGAGGGGGGGATGGGAAGAGTAAAAAGAAAACTTTATAATTTCTATCACTCTTGATGTAACTTCTAAGCCTTAGAATCAGGACTGAGTACATGCAACTTTTGGCAAAGTTTTGTTTCAGGTGATGAGCTTTGATTGGGACACTTTAGTCTTGACACTGACACTCAACACAGATCCATCTGCTTTCATTTCTCAGGAACTAGACAAAGAATTTTCATTCAGCACTGCAAGTAACAGCCTGAATGAAGGTCATTTCTTACTGATCATGAAGGAAAACATACCACAATACAGACCTAGCCCAAGGAGACCAAAATGTCACCACACAGGTATAATTGTAAACAGTCACAGCAAATATAATCTCTTGTGAAGAATTACCAGATCGTCACCTGCATTTGTCAGTTCCTATGCTTACCTGGAACACAGACAGGTAAATCAAGGAAGGATCACATACTAATAAAGCCTTTCTCAACATTTCCTCTCCCTGTCATGGTCAGCTCATTCCCATTGATCATATTTGTTGACTTAGCTAATTTGTCTCTATTGTCTGTCTGTTGTTTGGCTAATTCACCTATGGAAAATGGGAGGTATCAGATGCTGTTCAACAGAAACTTGAAACTGGGCACATGTGCAAGTTGGGTATTGTATCTCTTTGCAATTTGCAGACACAAATTCCTTGCTTTCTCGCTTGGTCACTCTTGCCTTGCTGAAGACATGCAGCATTAACTGTTCATGTTCAAGAACTGCTCAGCCTTTGAAACAAGTCATTTAACAAGGACTTTGAGGGGAAGAAAGTCTCACAAAGACAGTGAGATCTAAGAGGATCCAATCCATTATGAGTTATTCTAATATCAAGACACTCACTATCTCATTTGTCGTGGTGGGTTTTGCCAGTACCATCATACCTCTCTGCCCAAAACACAAATATATTGACTTGTCCACGGTAAGATTTTAGCCACCCCTGACTTATATGGTTTGCCATTGCTTGCTAATCCAGTTCAAGCTTGAACCATATACAGATGGGCTTCCCTGACCTCTCCTGTGGTCCTAGTCTAATTATCTGATTAGTCTCTAGAAATATGTGATTTTCACCCTCAATTTCTATGGGTTCCTGGAAGAATTCTCTTAATAGAAACACAGTCCTTGGGTTTTCTCAAACCCTGACTGGATAAAGCTGAGCTGAAAATGTTCCTTTTTTATTATTATTGTTGTTGTGTTTTTGTTTTCTTTACCCACGGAAAATGTTGAGATTTCACCAAACAATGAAAATGTTTGGCCAAGAGCCCTCCATTTCAGTTCAGAAATGCTCCCCTGTGGGAGTTTTAGCTGGTATGCTTTGTGTCCCTGTCCTTCTCTGTATGCTGACATTCCTGGCTTGCCCACATCTCTCATGGTGCAGCATGGTCTCCTCTCTTGCTGAGACAATGGCATGCACCATGGAAGTCATGTCACCATGGTGCTTTGTGAGAAATGCACTTCACATGGCAAGCCCAGCTGCTAGAGCATGATGGGGTCACAAAGATCTGTAGCTACAGCCTCCAGGAGATACTGTCCAGAGATCTGCTAGCTGCATCTCCAGGCCTCCTGCCACAGACTGAAGCCTTGCTGAGAGATTGGTCATAACACAAAACAATTTCACTTTTACTGAAGGGCAAATTTTCCACTGAAAAAATACCCTGATGGGAAATTTCAAGAAGCCCCACAGGAAGTTCTTTCCAAAGCCCTTTGCAGTGTAGTTTACCAATTCATTTTTATTGGATTTCTTTTCCATTGTCTCTGCTTACCCTCTGATAATAGAGGAGGAGTTTGCTTTCACACAAACGTAAGACCAGAGGAAGCGGACATAGGTTACTGACAACTCATGAGAGGGTTTGTACCCTTCTGAATGGACAGATTTACAAAGTGAGCTCTTGTAAGTCCCTGAAGAGATGTTTCCCTGTCTCTTGTATGTATTAGTGACAAAACAAAAATCCTTTCTGATTTAAATCCAGCAATTAAAGACTTTTCTGGGTTTTGTTTCTTTGTTGAGGGTTTTGAACCTCAGCATCACACTCAAATTGTTTAACCTTTTCTTTCCTGATTGCAGGCTGTTGAAGGGTGCCAAACTGCTTGAGCTGGACATCTCACTCGTTCCCTTTTTTTTTTCTTTTTTCTTTTTTTTTTTTTTTTTAAAGACATAAATAAGAGAAAAGAAGATACTCAGTCCCTCAACTGACCAGAGATCTCACATGTTTTCAGAATGTTTACTTTTATAGTTAACATCTATTTTACTATCTTAGTGAGGTCGTAAGCCTGCTTACCTAGGCTAGTAAGAACTTCCTTCTTCCCAGACTACCAGGCAGCATCTTCTACTCAACAAGGCTTCTAAGCAGAGTGGGATGAAAAAGGATCAGTCAGAGGTTAAGAACTGGATATCCTTTAGCAGGTCAATGAGCTGCAATGGCATCTCACAACCGTTTCTTTCTTTCTGTTCTTTTTTCTTTCTTTTCTCCTTAAATCCCTAGCTTATATTTATCCTTTTGTCTGCAGTGATGCAGCAGCAATGGTTAATTGCCTAGTGGCATTTTTGCTGTGGATGTGTTCTGGAACAGCTGCATTTCAGCCTGTAAAGGGAAGTAGAGGGTGAGTTTATATACTTGTGAGTGGGCAGATGCAGTAGATAGCATATTCTGTTCCAGGCTAGCTATAGAGTTCTTCTACAAATCCCAGGTTCACCCAACAAAATCTACCCTCACCCCAGGGAAGAGCCTGGCAAGCTCTTCTGAATTGACAGCACTGGCAGCTGTTTGGCAGCTTCTGAAGTGGGTCCAGTCTGATATGAGTTTGCTACACTTTCATTTTGACTATATCTTCCAAACAAACAACCCAGTCCAGAATCCCAAGCTGTGTTTTGCAATGGAAATGCTGCAATGTCTGGGAATTGCTTCTACTGCAGGGAAGATATAGAGCACTGTTAACTGTTTAAAGGGTCAGTGAAGAAAGGAAGACAGATCCACATTTATGGGTCAAACACTTGCTTTCAGGGCTTCCCAATGATTCCCAGGGTGAAACCAAAGGATCCTGGAGATGTCTATCTCTCTAAGTCAGTGCTCTCAAAATCCTTGGACAAGCACTTTTCTGTTAATTACCCATCTCTTCCAGGAATCTTTTACTGTCAGACCTCTTAACTGGAAGTACTATATTTTTACTATTCACCACAGCTCCACTGAGTACCTGTGTCCCATTCCACAGCCTTCTGAATGATCAACACATATTACAAGCTATCTTCATTTGGGAACAGACATAATTTTTCTTGTTTAACGCCACTGGACTTGATGTGAGAAGTAGCAGAAAGGAAAGCTGAGTGGTAATCAAGACCACATCTCTCAGTGATGTACACAGAGGATGCCTTTCTGTACTGGCATTCTTGTATAATTCAAGACAAGAGAGTGAATCAAAAGTTGATTCAAAGCTTCACTCAAATCTGGAAAACAGTGGGGGAAATGTAGCTGTAGGAAGGTTTTTGTTGTTGTTTGTGCAGTGCTTGTGAGAAGAAAAATTAGCAGAGAAGAAATTCTTATCTTCCATTCAGAGGTCTCTAGAGCTTTCAGTTCCCTTTGCAATACCCTCAAAGCATTCACATGATGGGACTTCATGTATTAGCTGCATTATATTAAAATGTATATGTGAACAGACATTCTCAAAACTTTTCCAAGCAAAAATGATTGCTTTGTTTTACAGCTGGAGTATGAGAATGGGAAGAGAATGGGCATCCTGCCCCAATCCACATAAGAAATCAGCAATAACACCAGATATGGAATCCCTGCCTTTGCTTTATTCCCATTACTGCTTCTCCAGCTCCATCCCTCTTTAACACTCCTTTCTAAAATCAAACTGAAAGAAAGATTAAATTTTACTCTCTGAAATGTCTTCTACCTCACCATGAAAAATCCCTAACTGTATAGTTTAAAAAAAAACCAAAACCAAAAAACCAAACCTGTCTAGATTTCTGCCTTATTAAATTACAATTGTCTCAGTCACAAAGCTAATCACAGTTAATATCACCTCCCATCTCTTCCTGATCTTACTCCAGCTCAGCAACAGAGGGGTTGATCCAGTCACATATTACCCTGAGGAAGCCATGTTAGTTCAGGGTGTGTATATCTCCAAACCAAAATTTGCCCACATTCAGAAGGATCAGCTCAACGCAGCATCTTTACTTTTCCTACCACATTAAGTTTCACTCAATTTTCCAGCTGTTCTGGTTCAGGTCAATGATTTGCCAAGGGTCAAAAGCTGAGTCAGGAGCTTGGAAAACCCACAATGCTGCTGGCTCCCAGTTCAGCTTAGACCATATAAGCCCTCTAGATCAAATCCCTCCTCATTTCCATCAGTTTCATCTATCCCAAAGCAAACGGTTTCTTCTTGGAAGAGGTAATAACCCTTCCAAGTCTCTAAGTAAGTAGGATAGGCACAGCTGTGTTGGAACATACCTGGACTTTTTCTAGCCAAGTACCGTGCAAGGATCTTGAGAGCAGCTGATGTCAGTGAAGTTCAGAAGAAAAAAAAATATCTGAACCAGCTCATTTGCAAGACGCATCACCAGATTGATTTCTCTTTCATCCACAGTTTATCCTACAGCACTGTCCTCCCTCAAGCTACATCTAGCCCCCAGAAATTCCTTCTGACTCAGAATCACAACTCTTCTCTGAAGATTACAGTGGCAGGTAGAGGCCTGAGTCATATTTACCTAATTTTTTCATCACACTACTCTTCTTCATCACACTACTCTTCTTCATCACACTACTCTCCTTCAGTCTTTGCCAGTGCTCTGCCCTGACTGCTGCACGGGGCATCTTGTAGATCAAGCCTAAGATGTTTTAACCTAAGATGTTCTAGCCTAAGATACAATCTCAGCTGGTGCTGGGCTGGCACTCACTTGCAGCTTGAGGACTGACAGAATCTGCATGGGACATCTGACATGATGCTTACAACCCCATCTCAATTAATCACATATAAGAATCCACTACAGTCTGTTGAGATGTAGTCAAGTCAGTAGAGAGTTGGTCATGGATCACCACATCCAAAAGCAACTGTCTACATTCGCACAGACTAATTGTATCTGAAAATGTCCATTTCTCCTCACTAAATGTGACTGGAGACACTAGTTCAGGTGGCTGCCTCCATATCACAGAGAACTAAAATAAAGTTGGGTGAGTTATTTATTGCATCCAACTGAACAAGGCATGGACAGATTTTTTTTTTTCCTTTTTTTCTCCACTTTGCATTTACCTCTTCATTGCATCAAACAACAAAGTCTCTTTTCTCTGTCTTGTACTGCATGTGAGATCTCAGTCAGAACTCACCTATTTCTAACTCTCGTCTCACAGCCATTGCCGTATTTGTTCACAGAACAACTATCATTTCATCCTAGTTTCCTCCACTTAGAAGAATCTTATTTTAGAACCCAGAACCCGTGTAAGCCATCTCAATTGATGAGGTGGGAACACCTCTCTCAGCAGTGAATTTGCCACTAAAATTGGGTTGTCCCAGGCACAAATCACACTTACACAACCAAGAGTTCACTCACAGTTTCTGTGAAACCTCTGGTAGAAGTAGGAAGAAGAATTTATGAAAGCCCCAGCCAGGCTCCAGGGGTATGTTATAATAATGATTCACTAGGACATTGGAGTCCTTGCTCCCAAACAGGCATAATTCGATTTCAAAGCAACATTTTTATAGGGAAACATTATATAAAACAGAGAAAAAAATGAGGGAAAGTAAACAACTCACATCATAAAATTTGTTTGGTATGAGTCGTGCCAAGTTATCAGAGAACTTGATTTGGGGAGCATTGCATTTTTTAAAAACAAATGCATACATCCATAAGGGAAGAATTTAACAGCAGTTAGCTATTTTAGCATATTTGAAATAGTAACTTTCATATTTTTACATTTTCTTTCCATACAGAGCTCTCAGAACATCTGACAACATTGATCGGGAGCATTATTGTTGAAGGAGAATCTTTGTGGGGAAACTGAGGTGCAATTTACCTGGGTATGCTCTACTCCACATATTGGTGTCAGAGCTGGGAAGAAACTCCAGCTCCTCCTACCCTTGTGGGTAGCAATAGCCAATATTTCTTCAGAGTTTCCTCCATGGCATGCCTCCAAATGGAGTCCTCATAGCAAAGCTGGACTCGTATCCCAAAATAAGCACTGATACCCTCAACGGAGTCTGTAATTATTGTCTTTTCTGCCTGGCTGCCCTCTCCCCTGCCTTCCCTCTGGGCCTGGACACCTGCGTTGCACTGTGATTGCCTCCTCATTTATGGCAAACACGTCTGGATTCTCCCACTGTATATTTTTTAGATATTTTTTTAAAAAAACTGTGTTGTTTTCTTTTTCCCTCTCTTTTTTGCCTTGCTGTGTGCTTTTAATTGGATCCCACTGCCGTTCTCCTCTTGTTAATACTTTTCTTTGGGGAAGCACAGGGTTTTAACAGCCCTGTAAATACTTACTCCTCTTTGCCGAGCCAAGTCTCTTTCTTGGGGATAATCTGGCTCCAATCTACTTGTTCATTATACAATGAATGCTCTGCTTTCGGGTCAGTCTACTACTGTTCAAATCCATACTTCTCAGCCATCATCTGTACACTTGTAGGAGAGTGCAGAAAAGTCACACTTGGCAGTTGGTCTCTTCAGGAAGGCTAGGTGCTTTCCCTGAGGGAAAACGCCCACCCATGCCAACAGCACTGACATTTAGAAATGCCTCTTGTTAGTGTTCATCACTTCTTTCATACCTCCTTGCAACATCTTTTCTGCAGCAGGGCAAGCCCAAAGCCAGGTACTGCTATCAAGGATTTCTTTCTTTTCAGTTTCTCTCTGGTACCATTCGCTTCAAGGAACATTCCTGTGGTTCTTGCCAGGCTCTTTTCCAGGGAAAAAGATTCGATTCAGGTGGCTTTCCTTCCCTTTGTCTTTGCCAAATGTTTACATTCTTGCTGATGCTGCAGGATAGCAGTGTCACAAGCAGGAGCACTGGCAGAAGAGCCTGGCCTCTGCTCCCTGGCCACAGATTCAGAGCACAGGTCATGGAGCAACTGAGAAAGCACTGATTTGCATGGCTTCTGTTAGGAGACACAGTAAGTACATTCTATAGTGACAACTGCGTGCTAATGAACAATGATGCCTAACCCAAAGGCAGAGGATTCTTTGACTCATTAACAATGGTAATGATTAACCAACTTCCTCATCTATCTTCTGGTCAGAACTTTGGGATCTTTCCTCCACTGAAAATTGCACCGAAGAGGCTAGGGGACAAGTTTGGTAGCTCTGCCCACAAATGCCCACAGTGCTCCAAGAAAGGATTGCAGGGGGAAGCATGCAGTACCTTCCAACTCACACCCTTCCTCAGGAGAAAGGGCAGACATGCTCAGCAGGTCTCCCTTAGATAACTTAATGATCTCACCACAGGAACAGAAAGGCAAATTTCTGTCCAATGCCTCTAGCACCCAAGATGGTTTTGGTCTGAGGAGGTGCAATGTCTTTGCATTTTGCAGTTTGGCCACTGAGATCCAAGCTGGACATCTTTGAAGTTTCCAGAGCAGGTCTGACTGTCTCACACAGACTTTCAAAGTAACCCATTACCACAGGTACCACTTAAGTCGCAGTAGGGTGGGAGACAGCAAGCCATGAAAAAACCTTACAATCACAGGTTACACATGTGATTAGTAGCCTCTGGAGCTTTCTATACATTTCAGCCAGATCTGCAAGGAGCATTTCTAGACCTCTATAACCTTGCCTTGCCTGCCAGATCAAGAAAAAGTAGTTGCTATGACACCACAAGCCATATTTCTCAGGCTGAGATGTGCCAGAATTTCAAACAGATGTGGCAGTGCAAACAAGAAGCCCCCTTGGGAGTGTGCCAGCAGGCTCAGACAATACAACAGCATCCAGACATGGTTAGAAGCCATTCAGAGCCAGCCCAGCAACAATGGCTTGTACATGTACTTTCTGGTCTGCCTTACAGCCAAGCCCAGAGCAACTCAGCAAACAGTGGTACTGGAAAGCTTTGAAAGAAAGTTGCTGAGGCGAGAACTCTGCTGAAATAGCACCTGGGGTTTGTTTTTTGTTGGTTTTGGGTTTTTTTTCCTGTCTTTTAGGCCCATGTTCACCGCTTTTCTGCTGCTTGATAAAGCTAACCCCAGGCCCATTTGGCATTTGCTCTTGGCCTAAACCTTCACATGATGATCCTCTGTAAATAGGCTAATGTTGGTTTCATTTCCACTCTGAAAGCAAGAAGGAAACTCTCTGTTTCACTAATCCTTTCTTCCTCAACTGTAATGGAGATGACTGGAGTGGAGCAGGAGGGGAGTTTTGGCTGGAAACCACTGGGTAGACTGGAGAAGTTCTGCAGGAACAGGTTGACTTTGTCAAACTGTTTGCCTGAAAGCAAGGTTTCCCAGGGAAATGTGCCAGCTCATCTTTCATGTCAAAAGGTCAAAAACCCACTTCCAGCAAATTTGGACATTTTGAGGTTTCACTCAGAGGTGGAATGAATTATTTTTATTAGAAGTGAGTTTTTCAAAGAAAGGGAGCATCTCTCCTTAGACTGAGCAGGAAAGTTTAAAAAAAAAAAAAAAAAAAAAAAAAAAAAAAAGCAGACAGACTCACCAGCCCTTCTTCAAGTCTGTAACTGAAAAACACCATTTTCAGCTGCACGTGAGTGGGAGACACTTGTCCTTGGTTTAATGTCTCCATGTCAGCTGTCTAGACTATTTGAGGAAAGATCCATCAGCCTCTGGGTGACAAGAGGAAGAGATACTAGTGAAAAGTGGGGGGCTCAAGGTAGTAGTGTGAGACAAAAAGAAATACAGGTAACTGAAGCTGTCTGTGTCTGTCAAATTCAGTTTTAGCATCCAATTTATTTTGATTTGTTTGGTTTTTGGTTTTTTTTTTAAATTATTCTTTTGCTCTTAAGGCAATTCTGGAACATTCCTGGGTTCAGGAATCCTGGGCTTTAGCTCCTATCCTACACTGGAATTAAAGAGCAACGAGTCTGCTGCTCTGAGAGAAGGCCGGAAAATACTGGCACAAGAACAGACAGCAGAGAATCATTTTTCTCCCTTCTCTGAAGGCTAGGGAAGCTTGTGTGGCCCCTGTGCGAGGTGTTAAAGCAACTAGAGCTACTTTCAGTTTTATTCCAGCTGCAGTTTGCTATTGGTTGTTGTGTTAAACTAAACTAGCTGGTACAAGAAACTCTACTGACTTTTCTCCATCCTCAGCCCGTCTTACTTTGTATGGGAGCCTGGTAGCAGGACAACGATGAACTAAGCTTCATCAGAACATCACTTGAGCAACCTAGGTGACAAAGTGAAAAACTTTTCACTTGGATGGCTTAATTCTGCTGCTGATGGTACACAGAAGAAATTGGTATTTGTATTTGAACAGAAGGATGAATGCCTGGAGAGAGCAGACAAATTACAGCTGTTTGCTGGCATGTCTTTGGGTCCCCAGGCAATTGTGGACTTTAAGTTTCCCCAAAATTCCTGGGAGTAGGTGGGTTAATGCAATTGCTAGATCTCTGCTTATTTTACTAAAAGAGAATTCATGAGAACAAATCATGGATTACAGACCTGTGCTCTGCATTTTCACAGGTGTGTGGGCAGCTGAGGACATGACCAAGAGGAAAGGAATGGTGCGTGATTGTGGGAGAACAGTTCAAAAACAGGAAGGTCAGTCTGGGGAAGCTCAAAGGAGCTGCTTGGAAGTGTAGTGATATTTTTTCACATGATGCACACTTTCCATAAGAAGTTCCTTTGCCATTAAATGCTGAGGACACCAGAAGCAGGAAAGAGGAAGATTCACTGAGAATGGTGCCTATTAAATACAACAGTCTACAGAACAGCCTTCTCAGTAGGTTCCACAAGGAGCTGATTAATTCCCAGCTAGAGAATAGATAGCATTGTAGCTTGCTTTCTTATACTCTTTCCCCAGGCAATTTCACACAGACAATCACAGAATCATTCAGGTTAGAAAAGACCCCAGGGACCATCAAGCCCAACCATTAACACTACTCTATAAAGTTCACCTCTAAACCATATCCCCAGACGCCATATCTAAACAACTTTTAAACACATCCAGGATGGTGACTCAACCACCTCCACTGACCATGGTAAGAGAGCCTGCTCAGCTGGGTGGATGTTCACTATGGTATTTGCAGAGGACATCTGAGAAAACACTTGGGAACTGGACTGCCACCAGCACAGGCAAACAGGGAAGCAAAATGACTGATACTGGGTTGAATTTAGCCAGGGGAATGCCCTTCTGCAGTGAACACAAACCCCCTCAGGAACAAACTCATCAAATTAAAAACTGAAATATTGAGGAAATTCAAGCTGTGCCTATCCAGTGCTTTCTGACACTAGCAAGAACAGGAGACAGTGCATGACAGATTTCACAAGGGGCAGGCCAAAATGCTCTCCTAGGGAATCAATACCCTGTTTACCAGCAATGTCAGCACCCAATGCCCAGCTCTGCGCACCTGAAGATGACTTCCTCCTGAATTTGATTCCAGTCCCTCTCTCTTTCTTTAGCTGGTTTCTTTATTAATTTACCTATTTATTTGACTTACTACATGTAAATCAATTCCTCCTTTGCCATTCTGGCAGCATTTCAGTGAGTGGGAGGATGCGTGGGAGCGGAGACTCCAGTATGGTTGCACACAACTCCCTGCCTCCTTCTTGGCATGGAAAAACGGTTTCCCAGCGCTGGGTATCCATATTGCTCTGCTGGAAGAAACAGAGCCAGGCATGCTCTCTCTGGGCCTGATCTTATCTAAAAACGCTCCCATCGCTGTACTGCGTAGGTATGGGATGGCTGAGGAGAACTCTCTTTTGGCAGTCTTCGGCAAGCTGGATGGGAGCTCTGATTTTCACATACCCTGCAGCACACTTTGTCTACTTTACATCTCAACTTTTTTTTTTTTTTTTTTTTTTTCTCCTCCCTTTGATCTAAGAGAGGCAGAGCTTCCTCATTTATTCCCTTGTTAGGTTTCAGGCCCTGAAGTATTTATGATCGTTGAGTCATGATCATACATAATGTGATTGAAATTTGGGGAGACCTTTTCTTCTCTCCACCCTCTCCAATAAATGAATTTCCAACTTGAACCTGACCCAAGAAAGAGAGGAAAAGTGACACAATCGGTATCAGGACAGAATGTGAAATTGCCAACTAGGTAAAAAGAGAATTCATGTGAGAATAACTTATTGGCATCTAACCCCAATGGGCAATTAGTCCTAAGAGGCTTATGGTGGACCACAGCCACATAGTCTGGATCAGAACTCACCTCTCCCTTCACCAAAGTGAAGCCACCGATATTTCTAAATCTGGGATCCCACTGGCAGTGGGCCTGAGGCAATTTTGCAGCATCATTCAATCCAGGAACCTTTACCCTAATGTCATATACTTCTTCCTTTGAGAAGCAATCAAGCAATTAGGACACGTCAGTTAAAATTAATTTACCCTGCTCTCTTTTGTATCTTCATGGCAAGAGGTAGAAGCCAGCAATGTTCAAGAAAGCCAGTGGTTTGGGGGAGACAGAGGAGTGGAAAGAAGCTGCTTAAGATACATACCCTTTGTATGTGTGCTGCTTTTGTCCTTTTGTTCATCTAGTCTCCTTCTGCAACTGCATGCCTTCCTCAGCATCAAGCTACATCACTGAACTTGCCACTGGATTAATGGCCTGTAGAGGAACCCAGAGGGCATCAGCAGGGCTTTCTGATTAGCTGGATAGAGCACAGTAGGGTTTTCCCTTGATCCTTCTATGCACCCCTTCAGAGAAGCTGACTGGAAGACCAGAGTTGTAGGCATCCAGCAAAGTGCAGCCAGCCTATAACTGGTCATTTCTGAATAAAGGTCTTGTGGCTTAGCTGAGGCAATGACAGGTTTCAGCCATGATCCTGCCCCTTCCTAGCAAATCTACCTTCTGAATAGTAAATTGGCAGACACACCAAGTTGGCAGGACCCCAGGTCTTCTTGGATCCCTTCCCTGACTTCTCATCATGCATGTTTTAAATTACTGTTTAAATCAAAGATGTCAGTGATTCAGGCCAAAGGGCTTTGCTGAGAGGTAATCTCATACTTTTTCTCTGGCATCCTTCCTTGTGCTGATCCCAGCACTGAAGGCTTGAGGATCATGAAGGGGCTGGAGGGGCTGCTTTTCTGTGCTGCAAGGAGCATGATCCACTTCTTTGGAGGACCAGAACATCTCATCTAACATTTCCTGCTATATGAAGAACATGAAACAAAAATTACATGTCAGATGTCTCCTGGATTTTGACAAGTTGCAAGTTGTAGTTTTTAGGTTTGTTTGCTTTTTGTTTGATCGTTTGTTCTTTTGCAAAAGGGGCACATTTGTTCCAGGGGCTTGGGAAGAAATCCATGTGGGTGTATGCAATGTTGTGAATGCTGTATGGACTATTAAGAGAGTAAATTTATTTCTGTGGGGTCTGGCTTCAGTGACCCAGCTGCTCCACTGGGTTCGGGATCACCTTCTGCTGATGGGGGTGCACCCACGGCAGAACTGCAGGCCTAGTATAATCTAAAGGACTTTTTCAGAGTCACTGCAGCCTCTAGGAAGTGCTTTAGAGAAATGTTTAGCTCCTTTTATTTCTCCACTTATTTCTGCTTTACCCTCAGCCTGCTCATCTGTACTTATTTGCCTCTCTCAAGCTCCTTCTCTTGTCTCACCCTTCTTGCATGCCTCTGTATCTGAACCTCTTCTGCTAAGCTGGAATTTTGCTAGACCTAAGAGATCTTTTTTAATAAAAGCCCAATAAAATACAATCATGGCTTTATAAAATGCACAAACATGAAAAAGTCAAAGCTATAAACATATCTTCATCTGAAAAAGTTTAGCACACAGACTAACATTCTTAGGCATGAGTGAAGCTCCTGGAGTTGGTCTGAAGGGCACAAACCACTTTTATTTCCACTTCTGGCAAAATCTTCAATCTCAGCACCTCAGCAGCGATCTCTGGATCTCTTCCATAGGGGATGTTTCCCCCCCAGCCCCCAGATTGGCTATAATTCAGCTCTGTTACACTCCAGATTTCTATCCTCACCACCCCTGCCAGAGATTTGTGTCCAGATCAATCTTTCCTTGCTCCCCACCCCCACAACCGGCCCCGTCCTGAGGCCTAAACAGCTGTATCTCATTCTAAGGAGCAAAGAAGTCCCCAGTGGGTGGGAAGGATGTCTCCTCATTGTGAGCTAACCTACTGTTGTCTTTTGACATCTGATTGTTTATTTTTCCACTCTCTAAATGATGAATCCAAAAGGACTTAACCCTGTACCACCACTCATGTCCTGTTCTTGAACTGTTTTACAAACTGGACAATATGGACTTACAATCTGTGATCCAGCTTTGAAAAAAAAAAATACATCACAGAATCATGGAATGTTAGTGGTTAGAAGGGACATCTAGAGACCATTGAGTCCAACAACCCTGCAAGCAGGAACACCAAGGGCAGGCTGCACAGGACCACATCCAGGGTAGGTTTTGAATGACTCCAGAGAAGCAGATTTAGGCTTCAGTTTAGGTCTCGGTTGCAATCTTAATACCTTTTCCATTAAAAAAAAAAAAAAAACACCAAATAAGAAAATGCTGTCACTCACTTGTCTCATAGCTGTTTTCTGTGCTCAGCCAATGCTTTCACTGGCATCCTAGGAACTTTCATCCTGGGGACTCCCTGGAGGTGTTCCAGGCCAGGCTGGGTGAGGCCTTGAGTGACCTGTTCTAGTGGGAGATGTCCCTGCCTATGATGGCAGGTCAGAACTGGATGAGCTTTGAGGCCCCTTCCAACCTAAATCATTCTATGACTCTGTGAATAATTTGGTGAACATTTAAAACCCCTCTGGTTCTATGGCATTTTTCTAGACACATACTGTCCAAGGTTTCTTGCAAGTCTGATTTTGAATGACATCTACTCAAGCATGAGGCTGGGGCAGCAGCAACATTGAAAAACAATCACAGAATCATAGAATAGTAAGCTTGGAAGGGACCTCAAGAATCATCTAGTTCCAACCCCCTGACATAGGCAGGGACACCTCACACTAATACAGCTCACTCAAGGCCTCGTCCAACCTGGTCTTGAACACTTCCAGGGAGGGAGCAGCCACAACCTCCCCGGGCAATCTGTTCCAGCACCTCACCACCCTCACTGGAAAGCACTTCCTCCTAACATCCAGGCAAAATCTCCCCTCTGACAGTTTAAACCCATTGCCCCTTGTCCTGTCATTGCAAGACCTTGTAAATAGTCCCTCCCCAGCCTTCCTGTAGGCCCC
>VWZE01018663.1:11020-29726 GCA_013396675.1 Eubucco bourcierii
TGGTCAGCAGCAACAAGACAAGGAGGAATGGCTACAAATTGGAACACAGAAGGTTTCACCTCAACATGAGGAGAAACTTCTTTACAGCAAGTGTGACAGAGCACTGGAACAGGCTGCCCACAGAGGTTGTGGAGTCTCCTTCTCTGGAGCCTTTCCAAACCCAACTGCATGCGTTCTCGTGCAAACTACCCTAGGGGATCCTGCCCTGTCAGGGAGTTTCAACTCGATGATCTCTAGAGGTCCCTTCCAACCTCTACAGCACTGTGACTCTGTAATTCTTAAGAAATATGGCCATAGGGTGACATCCTTTTAAAATCCATTTGGAGTTACTTGAAATTTTACTCTCACTAGTTGCTTATTAGTGTCTTACTGAAGCTGTAAAAGAACACACTTGATTTCACCTGAAGCAGGTTACGAAGAACACACACAAACTGCACGTTTGATGAAAGACTGAGAGAACATCTGCAGCACCAGGGCTGCATTTTCTAAATGACTGCAGCTGCTTGCAATAACGAATCCACACTAATTCCACCAACATAAAACACATAGCAGAAACCAAAGATGCTGCCAAGAAAGGCTAATGGCATCCATGAATTAGATAGTCCTCAGATACATGGACATATCTGGGGGGAGAAAGGAAAGTACTGCAGCCAAAAGCTATATGCTGTGCTAAAGTCAGGGAACAGTAAACAAGGTCTTTCCTCAGTGCATTATGTTCTACATAACATTATTTTTAATAGTTTGGGGTTTTTAATAGAAACTTCTTACACACATATTAAAAGAACTTTTACATTTAGCTCAAAGAAACAAAAATTGTGAATATATTCTACAAAAGCAAATACGCTCCATATATGTGAAAACCTGAAAAGTTACAAATCAGGTATCGGATGAAACATGCCAGAGCAAATAGAAGTGTGTAACCAAACGATTTGTTGATAATGGTTCATAAGACCTGGGCTCCTTGCTGTGAGTGATACTAGAGGGAGGAAAGTTCCTAGGAAGCAGAAAACAAAAAAATTGGATTCTTTTTTAAGCAACAGCCACAGGAATATTATCAGGTCATATTGCATACTAGTGTTCAATAAATATTGTGTGATGCTACCACTAACACATTTCTTGTTGGTTCTTTATTCCAAGGTTGGGAGAACTCTAATTAATGGCAGATTATTGCCACAGAATTCTAGATGTAAGAATACTGTCTCTTCTGTATGAGACATTACATTATTTCATATGAAGTACAAAAAGCAAGGTATAAAAACTTCTTAAGAGATCATTCATTACAAGTAGTAAATTTCAGCTATTACAACAATGCCTAAAGAACAGTTTCCTATTATTTTCAGTCCACAGGAGTAGTCACAGGAAAATGCAGCAATTGTATATACTTTAATTTTTTTGTCTTGACAAACTGAAAGACTTACCTCTTCTTTTCCTACTGCTAACAGTACATTTGGATTGGCAGAAATTACTGAAAAATAAAATGTAAATTGTTTTAAAAAATTTTTGCATTGAGTGATAGAGACTTCTTTATACTGAAAAGCCGAGACAGAAAGAAATCTGCATAGCCTCAAAAAACAAAGCAAAAACAAACAAGCAAACAGAAAAAACCCACAACAAACCAACACCTACCGTGGATGTTAACAGCAGTCTAACCACATTCTTTAGTGTTTATCTGGGCTAACTTATCATCACTTTTTAGCAAGTTAAATTCAACTGAAAGAAATGTGAAGTTAATGCTTCTGCATTACTTTTTGTACCTGAAGTAGCTCAGGTATATAGGTACAGGTACCTAATACTGAAATGAGAAGTACAGTCATACTTCAAGACAAGCAAAAGCCTGACTTTTCCAGTGGAAGGGATGTCATCAACCTGACCAGTGTAGGCAAATTCTTGCAGACTTCCAAATCCTTGTTAACCAGCCTCCCTAAAGCTTAATCAGGATTGTAAAAACCTATCACATTTAAAGAACTTCAAAAGCATGTCACCTCCTTAAAATAACAGCTACATGTAGGAAGATAAAAGGTCCAGCAAGAGCAGTGACCAAATTCCAACTCTGAGCAATAGCAGTACATAAATGGAAAAGCACAGTACTGTTCAGTGGTGTAGTAATGGTTCCCTAGAATGCTGCTGCAAAATACAGTGACCTATGTTTCATAGATTTCCTGAATAAAAAGTGAATTATTACATTTGATAGCCTTCAATGATCTCAAATCACTTCTTACTTTCATGTCAACTTGCAGCACCAGCAAGAAAGTAAGCCTTTCTCAAAAGTGAAGCATTTCAATTTGAACAGGAGAAATAAAAGCTACCCAAACACATTTAAATCTTAGCATGACAGTAATTTTGTTTCCAGAAATTTTAAAAGTGATGCTTGTTCCGAGAAAAACAACCAGCAAACTGCTGAGGTCACTATATATTGAATTATGTATCACAAAATCTGTTTTAGAGAATTAATGTCTCTAAATTTTGACACAATGTTTGAGCAGAGTTCTCCCAGATTAAGCTTATGTGTAAGAGCTGTGTAAGATAGTGATCTGTGCTATTATTAGAGTAAGATTTCTTTAATGGTCTACATAAACAGAATAAAATGCTGTAAAGGGTTAACCTTCCTGTGGGGGTGTTCTGTGGTCTGAACCTGACCCCAGGTGTCCTGATTAGCCCACTCCCACTTTCTGTCTGGACCCCCTGTATAAACAGAGGAACTTCTTTCTTTCTCCTTGTCTGCCTGATAGCACCACCTTTGTTCCTGCTATTCCTGTTTGTACCATGTGGCCACCCTACCACACGGTAGACACCCCTGCCTGAATCTACCTCCATCCATGGCCATCGATCTGATTGTGTATTTATTTTTGTACCTTGTTTCCCTTCCCTATACCTTTTGTAACTCCTCTACCTTAAATACCTTTTTTATTTATAAAGTTTTTTTTTAACTTTCAAATTAAAGTAAGACTATTCTTTGGGGGCTTGTTTGGGGTTTTTTGTTTGTTTTTTTTACCCCTTTCACTCTCTCTATATCTGATTACTTTGTTTTCAAAAGGGGGGAAGAGGGAAAGGATGATGATTATTATTATTAATTTTTAAATTATTATTATTTTTATTTTTATTATTGTTCTGGTTCTGTCAGCTATATTTTGAGTCTCTGGGAAGATTAAACTATAACCAATACGAATGCATTGGTGTGCTTTTACTCATATTCATAGAATCATAGAATGGTAAGGTTGGAAGGGACCTCAAGGATCATCTAGTTCCAACCCCCTGCCATAGGCAGGGACATCTCCCACTAGTACAGCTCACTCAAGGCCTCGTCCAACCTGGCCTTGAACACCTCCAGGGAGGGAGCAGCCACAACCTCCCTGGGCAACCTGTGCCAGTGCCTCACCACCCTCACTGGAACCTCCTGACATCTAGACTAAATCTTCCCTCTGCCAGTGTAAACCCATTGCCCTAATCCTGTCATTGCAAGACCTTGTAAACAGTCCCTCCCCAACCTTCCTGTAAGCCCCCTTCAGATACTGGAAGGCTACTATAAGGTCTCCTCAAAGCCTTCTCTTCTCCAGGCTGAAGAGACCAAACTCTCTCAGCCTGTCCTCATAGCAGAGCTGCTCCAGCCCTCTGATCATCTTTGTGGCCCTCCTCTGGACCCGCTCCAACACTTCCATGTCCTTCCTGTGCTGGGGGTTCCAGAACTGCACACAGTACTCCAGGTGGGGTCTGACAAGAGCAGAGTAAAGTGGCAGAATCCCCTCCCTTGCCCTGCTGGCCACGCTGCTCTTGATGCAGCCCAGGACTTAGTTGCTGTCTGGGCTGCACGCGCACACTGCAGGCTCATGTTGAGCTTTTCATCAACCCAGACCCCAAGGTCCTTTTCCTCAGGGCTTCACTGTGTATACGAAGGAACCCACACAACACTTCTTCCCAACCCCTTCTTCACACCATCATTATCACAAGCCCTCACTACCTAGAATTATCAATTTCTATTATTGGTTTCTAACACTTTTTCACTTTTAGATACCTAATTCTGAGTATGTGCTTCCCACTTAATATTCATATTGTACAAGTATCATAATAGAAGCTCACATTTTGTTAGAAAAGTAATCAGTATCCCTAACTTAATGAAGAAATAGTGCAGGTCTAAAACAATTTATGGCAGTTCCGACTGTGAAGAATACAAGTCAACCCACTATCACTTAACGCTGTTTTCTGTTACGAATTACTCCACTTGCAAAAATCAAATATCAACCAGAACTGCCTAGTGTTATGTAATAAAATTACTTAGGAAAATACTACTAGAGGCCAGTAACATAAAAATAACCACTATGCACATGTTTATAATAGAGGAATTTGTCAGAATATTGATATTTTGCAGAGAAAAACAGAACTTATGCAGTGATCACAAAACTATGCAATATGGTTTAAAATACGGTTGCTTCCAATTCATCATTTTGCAAATGTAATAGGTTTTTTTATGAGCCAAATGTTTGTAAAAAAAAATTAATTCAACTTCGTCTCTAGACCTACATAAAAAATACCAGAAGTTTAGAAAGAACTAGAGACTTAACTAGAAGCTTTTAAAAAATAAAACCTGCATGGTGAATTTGAGACCATTTGCCAGTACTGTGCCCAAAGAAATACAGATCTTCTGAAATTAAGGTTTAAATTTAAAAGGCTGACAGGCCTTCATTAACAAGATGATATTCATGTTCTACTAGTAAATTTTATGAAATTACAATTTGTGGTATTTCTGTTTAGTTCAATTCAGAAAACTGTTTTTAATTGAGCACTTTCTCCTTCAAAATAAACATTAGGTAGAAAGTATGGTCAGAGAATACATAAGCACTGTAGAGTTAATTTTCATACAATTACTAGAACTCTATTCAAATTCTTAGCTACATCTTTTTTCTTGCCTCAGAAAGATGAAGATGTAGCTGCAAAATATTATTTTCATTGCAATGTGCAGAGATCATTTACCTAGTACAAAATCAAGACTTTTAATAACAAAACTTATCACCTAGGAACAAGTAAGAATGGTTGAGCAACACAAGTCAGCAAGCCTGTAAAAATAGTTCAAGTCCCAAGAGTATTTTAAGACAGTAGCTTACAGTTTAAAATAACTACATATTCTAGTAAGAAAACCTGACATTCAATCCAGACAAAAAGAAATGTAAATGTTTTCAATTAATTTGCTTTAAGCCACTGGTGTATTCACAAGCAGCAGCCAAGAACCTGTATTTCCCAAATTCATTCAATACAATACTTTCAGTGATGCACCTCTAAGAAGCATTTGAGGCTGACCTTCTAAGAGACAAAGCACAAGAACTATGAATTTGTTCTAACAGAGCAACAATATCTATTTATAAGTAAGAAATAACTTTTTTCCATCTCCCCTATTAGCCTCTTCTACCTAGTGGCAAGCGACAGGACTAGAGTAAACAGTTACAAGCTGTGCTAGGGGAGGTTTAGGCTGGATATTAGGGAATATTTCTTCACAAAGAGAGTTATCAAACGTTGAAATGGTCTGCCCAGGGCAGTGGAATCACCATCCCTTGAAGTATTTAAATGGTGCATGGACCTGGTGTTTAGGGACGTGGTTTAGCAGTGTCCTTGTAGTACTTGGGTCAAAGGTTGAACTTGAAGGTCTCTTCCAATCAAATATATTCTGTGATTACTGCATCACAATATGCAGAAGTACATGAACTTTGAAGTAACCTCAAGCGACTCAAGTGTTCATCTGAAAATGCATTTCAATTTGGCAAATGACAAAATAGAGAGTTACCATCTGCCATTTAAAACATGGACCTACTGTTAGGAAAACATTAAAAGAAACCAAGATTTTTCTGGCATAAAAATTACTCAAATGAGTTGATGTATCCAGGATTAACCAATAAGTTTTAGTGAGCTGAAAGGTGCCAACAAGTCCTTGACAAAAGAGGTAATAGTCAGTGTTACCAGAATACTAATGACAGTTTAGTGTGAACTGGTTTAGGAATCTGCAAATGGTATATCTGAAAAAAAACAAATAACTTTATTTACACTTAGATTTTGATTATTTTATTTCCAGTGTCTGGCCATGTCAGCTTCTAATAAAGTGAAATGAGTCAGCACTGTTTATGTACAAAAAGAATTATGAAGAACTGGGGAATTGATACCTTTTGACTGATAATGGCTAACAAATATAAGAGCTATCAACTGTCACAGTGGCTTGTGATTTTCAGGATTAGTAAGTGACCTAAACTCACATGTTAAAATAAACTGAAGTACCTTTTACAATCTCTTCTTGACCTGAAATCTGAGCCCTGTTAAATTCAAGATAAATTTTATTATGATGTCATGGTCTTACTGCCAAAGGTTTAGTTCAAAGTTTCTGAGTGCATCATAACACAATATTCTTGTCAAGTATTAGTAATAAAAACACAAAGGAAGTATGGCTAATAATATGTCTGAGTAAATTATTATTGAGCAATTATGAGCAATAATTGAGAAGAAAAAAAACCCAGCTGCTTAAAAGACAAAATGAAGACAAAATTATTTGTCAAATTAGTTCTGTCCTACAAAGGAACTGCAAATGAAAAATGATGAAACAATCACAGAAATTAGAAATCTGAAGGATAACTGCATAATGTGCTCCTGTCAATTTTTTAAGGAGATCTGATAACAGTTATTTTCCTGTTCAACTGACTGATGAATAGTTACATGAATTATGCATTTTATTTTTCCAGAATCATTGAACTAATTTACAGAATTGAGTTATTAGGAATTCATTTTTAAGTTCATTTAGAACTGAAGTGCAAAAATAGAAATGAAACATACATGGTACTGTGGTATTTAAGTAATTACAGTCTGAAACTACAATCAGAAGACATTTTTTATATATACTGTTTATGATATATAGATGAAAAACTTTGCAAAACTTCGAGTGTATCTTACATGAAATAAGTTACTTACATTCAGGACTTCTTTTTTGCCATTGATTATATTCTGCCATTAAAGCTTTCATTTGCATCACTAACAAGGAAAGCTGTGTAACAAGAAAAGAAGCATCTCTTGAAATATGTTGAGTTACATCAGAGTAAAATGAGATAGAATGGGATTTAAAATTCTATTTACTATTATAAAGCACAAAACAAAAAAGCATCTATTACAAAGACCACTTACTGTTTCAAAATACTTAAAAAGTCATTTTCAAGGATCAAGAGTAACTTTTATTATTTTTTTCAAATTAAGTCAGAAGTACTCACAGCTTGGTATTACTAGCAAAGCTTACCAATAGTGCGTTCAACTCCTTTATCTGGATCCTAGATAAACATACCATGGCCCTAGAACTGACCCCTAAGGAGGAACACTGCTGGTGACTGGTTGCCAGACAGATACAGCCGCCATTCACTACAATCCTTTAAGCCCCACCGTTCAGGTAGTTCTTTCCCAGTGGACCATATACCTACCCACTCATCCCACAGCTGAAGAACTTGTCCAGAAGGATGATATGAGGTATAGCACTAAAAGCCTTACTATAAAGTCTTACTATAAAGTACTAAAAAGTACATCCTCTGCCTTTCCCTCATTCACTAGGCTGGCGATCTCATCACAAAAAGATATCAAATTAGTTAAACAGGGCTTCTTTCCCTTTGTCATTGACTGTGTTCACAATCGCATGATTCTTTAAATGCCCTTCAACAGCACCTAGTGTGATTTTCTCCATAGTTTTTCATAGTATTAAGGTTAGACTAAGAGATCTGTAGCTGCCTGGGTAAATTTGAGTGCCTATGATCAGAGGGTTGGAACACCTCTCCTATGAGGACAGGCTAAGAGAGTTGAGGCTTTTCAGCTCAGAAAAGCAAAGGCTTCGAGGAGACTTTGTAGTAGCCTTCCAGAATCTGAAGGAGGCCTGCAAGAAGGCAGGGGAGGGACTATTTACAAGGTCTTGTAATGACAGGACAAGGAGTAATAGGTTTAAACTGGAAGAGAGGAGATTTAAACTGGATGTTAGGAAGAAGTTCTTTACAGTAAGAGTGGTGAAATATTGAAACAGGTTGCCCAGGGAGGTTGTAGAGGTTCTCTCCCTGTAGACTAGGTTGGATGACACCTTGAGTGGCCTTTTCTAGTGGGAGGTGTCCCTGCCTATGGTGAGGAGTTGGAACTAGATGATCTTTGAGGTCCCTTCCAACCTATACCATTCTATGATTCTATATTAGGGCTGCAGTAAGATCCCATGAAAGATACTCACAAAGGATATAACACGACCTTTTTTCCCATCCTCCCTATTTTCTGTCATGAAATGCAATCTTAATTTAATCTTATTTTTTGCAACTCCATTCAATCACTGTCCTGCCACAACAGCTTAAAAAAAGCGTATCTCAGGAGTTTAAGTGTTAATAACAAAGGGGTGATGTGCTTCAATAAAGCTGCAAACACAAAACTCCCTCATCCTACATCCAATTAAAAAACCAAGTAAAATTTATTCTTACTTTTAGGATTTTAACCAGAGTCCTAAAATGAGAAAAGGATTGTATTTTATGCATTCAAATATGCATTTGCGCTTTCATTTATTCTGATTAAATAGTAGCTTAGAACATAGTTTACTAGCAAGAGATTAGTGTTAGTAATTACAGGTTAGTCCAACATCTAAATATATTCAGCAGCTACCTCTCTGAAAAGTAATATTCTTAGTTAATTATTCAGTCAAGTGTAGTGAACTAACCATCTGAATACTCTCACATATTTCAGCTAACCAGTCCAATGTTTAACTGTTTATCTTTCCAAATTTTGGGTCCTCAATTCCTCGAATTCTCTATTAAAGCTTCCTATTGAGAAGGAAAAAGTTAAACAGAACTGGCCCCAAAACAGAGACCTGAGGAACACTTGTAACAGTCTCTCAACTGGATTTATGTCCATTCACTGCCACTCTTTGGGCCCAAATCCTGTGACAGGACTGCATGTAATGTTTCTGCTATAGACAAACACAACTTTTCAGTATTTGCTAGAAATGTACTTCAGAATAGACCTTCAAAGTTAGCGCTCTCAAAAGTGGACAATTTTACCCTTAAATGAAGATAATTTAGATTCCTTCTTTTGGAAACAAACAATATCTTTACAGAAAACTAAGTATTTTATGGAAAAGGGAAAAAAAAAAAAGAAAATACTGTCTTACCTTGATATCTGAGTTTAGCAGTGTTTCCATTCCTGGAACTGCTATCTTGCCCTGGTACTTGGTAGGAAACAAACAAAACAAAAGCAATGACTACTAACTCTTCTCTTTTGTAAGAAAGAAACAGGATGCTTAGAAACTCCAACAAAAGTCGTTTAATGTAGGAATAAAAATTTGACTTGGTCCCTATTTCAGTTAACTGAAAAGCAGAAAATTAGTAGCTACAAAAAGCTGTATGATTTGAGGAAAAAGGCAAGTTCTGAGAAAAAAGTTGATGCTAAGCAGATGAATATGAATATGAGAAACTGGGAAGACAAGTCATTGACAAGGCTGAATAGAGAGGTTGCTGAAAAGTTAATTCATTGCTACTACTCTGTCTCTCCAAACAAAGCAATCACATGTACTATGTTTTCAGTTCTATGTTATTCAGGGCAATACACTATACACTTCAGAAATGGTCTTATCTTTAGAAGAGCACTACATGACCAAGACATTTCTTGACTGCAATGGGATCCAGACCAAATCCAAAATTCAGGCCACCAGAGATATGAAAGGCTTCAGCAGGAGATCTGCTAAATTCTGTCTTGTTCTAGAATTGTCAGTAATTTAACCTGCCCCATGACACAGCAGGATGTATTACATTGCAGCAGTAAAACTACTAAGCAGTACTTCTGAAACAAGGGGCAACAGAGACAAACTGGAACAGAAGAAGTTCCACCTCAACATGAGAAAAAAATTCTTTACTGTGAGGGTGATGGAGCACTGGAACAGGCATCTACCCTTGACAGCTACCCATATAGGTTGTCAAATCTTCTTCTCCAGAGACTTTCAAAAACCACCTAGATGCATCCCTGTGTTCAGCCTGCCCTAAGTGGTGATCAATGGTGTCAAGTCCAGCTGGAGACCTGTAACTAGTGGAGTACTCCAGGCTTCAGTGCTGGGTCCAAATCTGTTCAACATATTTATCAATGACATTGATGAGGGCACAAAGTGTCTGCTCAGCAAGTCTGCTGACAATACGAAACTGGGAGGCTTGGCTGACACACCTGAAGGTTGTGTGGCCATTCAGTGGATGGACAGATTGGAGAGCTGGGCAAAGAGGAACCTGATGAGGTTCAACAAGGATAAGTGCAGAGTCCTGCACCTGAGAAGGAATAATAAACTGCATCAGTACAGGTTAGGAAGGGATCTGCTAGAGAGCAGCCTTGTGGAGAAGGACCTGGGGAGTCCTGGTGGACAAGCTATCATTGGGACAGCAATGCACCCTTGTGGCCAAGAAGGTCAACAGTATCCTGGGGTGCATTAAGATGAGTGTGTCCAACAAACTGAGGGACATTCTTCTCCACCTCTACTCTGCCCTGGTGATGGCCCAACTGGAATATTTCATCCAGTCCTAGGTACCCCAGCTCAAGAGGGACAGGGATCTACTGGAGAGAGCCCAACGCACAGCTACAGGGATGATGAAAGGACTGGAACACTGCCTTATGAGGAAAGGCTGAGAGATCTGGGGCTTTATAGTCTGGAAAGACTGAGAGGGCATCTAATGTTTATAAATATATGTGGGCTGAGTGTCAAGAAGGAAGGGACAGCCTCTTCTCACTTATGCTCCTTGATAGGACAAGGGGCAATGGATGTAAACTACAGCACAGAAAGTTCCACCTCAACCTGAGGAGGAACTTCTTTACTGTGAGGGTCACAGAGCACTGGAACAGGCTCCCCAGGGAGGTGGTGGAGTCTTCTTCTCTGGAGACTTTCAAGATCTGTCTGGGTGCATTCCTGTGTGACCAAATCTAGATTACATGGTCCTGCTCTAGCAGGGGGGATGGACTCAAACATCCCTTGAGGTCATGTCCAACCCCTAACATCCTGTGATCCTATAAGTGATTCTGCTTTGGCAGTGTGGTGGTTTAAAGCTAACAGCCTAGCCTGGTCCTAAATTATAAACAAGAAATAGGAAAATTCCAAAGACATTGAATAGAAAAAGTATAAAAAATAAATAAAATAGGGTATTGGATATAAAAGAAAAATAATAAATAAGTCCATATCATTCCATTTGCTTCCTGGTTTAGTATATAATTTGCTGCACAAACTGTTCTTTCTCCTTTCCACTTCTGTCTGTAATTCTGCTTTGCACTACTCCATTATCTCTTTCCTGACCCTTTGTTGGTGTATTGCATTTGTGAAATGCTGGAGGGGGCAGAAGGGAGGTTTGCTGGTAGTCCCTTTTGGGTTTGTCCAGAGGGATTCCTTGTGTTATTTTCTGAATTGTAAATATATGTAAATATATTTTGTACATATACATTGGATTTCATGCTTTTTAGCTTGCTTGTGAAATATAGCTTTGTCTTGCTTCCAAACTGTCTAAGCTAGTCTGGTAATTTTATTTTAGGGATGATTTCAACCCACCACAGGCAGGGAGGTTGGATTCATCGCCAGAGGTCCCTTCCAAACCCTATCATTCTGTGACTCTGTGACTCAACTGTATTCAAAACAATAAAAATCCCATCTTACTTTCTAATCTGAAAATTCATTATTTTAAGTTCTGTTTAATAACTTAATACAATGCTTCAGAAACCTAAACACGGGATTCCCTCCCACTTGTTCAATAATACGGTAAGTTTACATTTAACAAAAAAAAATCCTATTAGCCTCTTTACATCTAGTTCTGTAGTTACGGTTCTGTGTAATGTCTAGACTTCAACTTTCAAAGTATTTTTACTTGTTTTTGATGGATTTAGAATAAAAGCATTAAAACTGAGAACTCAAACAAGTAACATATAAATACCAGAAAACCTGAGTCAAGTTCAAAATATAATTTAGAACACAAAGTTTTCAGACTCAGCAGAATCTTACAGGATCCTCAGAACTGTTAAAACATTGTGCTCCCCTGGGATTCCTAAAATAACCCACTCTAAAATGTAATTATTAGCATACTGAATCCTATGTTGAAATAAATTTTACTCCTGAGGATGCAGCTGTTGCTTTGTGTGAGCATATGCTAACACTGTTGTATTAGCCACTTTTTCCTCCCGTTTTCTTTCACTTTCGTTTAAGATCCAAAGAACTTGTGAACAGCAGCTGAATCCTATTTTGCATGTTGCTAAAAACAAAAAGATGTCAAGTCTCACTGTTGCTGATACCCTCTGGTACTACCAGTCACAAAAAAGTTATTCCCTAGTTTTAACAGATACTCTTATTCTATTGAACTAAATCATAACATCAGCATACAGTAAACAAACAGACAATGAAAGACATTCTTCATCTTTGCAAGCACGTGTATCTAACTTCGGATTTTCTTAAGTCCTTTTTTTCCCCTGCCCCTCATTTTCTTGCAGTGGTTTCTTTGAAGAGAGTTAGGCAGGCATGCAGGCAAGGACGGGAGGGTGAACAGTTAAAAAATGTTGAGGAAAGTTTACAAAAAACTTAAGTCTGTCACTTGTGATCTGCATACCTCTTGCATCTGCTGCCAAATAGTATCACATTCCTTCAAGAGTTCTTCCACGGTATCTACAGGATGAACTTCATCACCACTGGTCTCTGGCAAATGTTCAGCCTATTAACAAGCAAACAATACAATTATCATTTACATAAAAGTATTAACAGGCTACTGAATTGTATCTGCTACATGAGGTCAAATACATAGCACAGCAATCCCTCAAGCTAAAGATTTCTGTTAACACCTCTACACTTCTGCACAATTATTCAGTAAAATCAGTTAACTATCTCTGTAGTAAAATTTGAAGACACTAGTAAATTTTTTTTTTTTAATTGGACCACCAAGTCCTAAATTTTCACATAAGCTTCGATTAGCTGCAACGGTGGTTTTTATTTTCTGAAAACCTCATTAAAGAAATTCAATTTACAAAGCTATGATTTTGTTCTATATATCTGCAAAGCTCTTAAGCACAGTTACTTCTGCTCTGTTTTCCAGTAAACAACATAATCTATTTCTCTTCATGACAGCCTAGACTATGAATCTTTTTTATTAACAGATTAAAATGTCCTGGAGGTTACTAGTGAAAAAAAAAGGGAAAAAACATGAAAGATGGACAGGCAACCGGGAAAGATAGCACTGTAACAGCCAAGAGGAAAATCAACTGAAGTTAAACTAAAAAATCTGCAAAACTGTTGTGTTAGATAGAAACACATACAAATTTAGAAATTTAATACTAGTTATGTCTAAAGAAAGATACATGAAGGACAATAGCAGTTAAGAGGGAAAAGCAACAAGGGCCAAAATGGCAAAGAGAGGATTTTTTTTAAGGGAAACCAACCAGGAGATACTTCCTAGATGTACACCATGCAGGAAGTCTTTAAAAATACTTAAATGGATTGCTAAGTGCAAATACATAGATGCTGAAAAGAGATGTTAAAAACTAGAGATCTAAGGAAAACATAAGTATCTCTGCCATCTTAATGATGCACAAATTCCTAATTCCTCATTTTGCTAATTTTCAGAACAAAACCTCACCAGAGAAAGTTAAGTTGAAAACTCAAATAATTTAAGAGGAATAAAATACTCAACTACTACCTGCAAAGTTTAAGTATGCCAAAACAGAGTGAAGAAAAAAATTGGAATGTCTCACTGAACACTGGAAGCTTTCTAGAGAACTGAAACCTTTACTTCCTGATAAATTTGTTGTATAAATAATTAAAACCAGAACACCAGAAGATCTGGATTGCCATGATCTGACATGGTCTAATGAGTGCTGGTTTTGAAAGGAAAATCATTATCGTCTCAAGAGACATCTTGAAATGTCTCCATAACATAAAAAAAGCCATCAGTTCAGTTAATTTAATAAGACTTCTGACATGCCTTCATCGAAGACCCCCCACAGAAGGCTAACAAAGAAACAAAGCTGTCTTAAAGTATAATGTACTTTTTTTTCTCCAAACAAATGCTGTTCAGGAGGCAAAGAAAGTAAAAAAAAAAAAAACCAACCCCAACAGAAAACAAAACAAACCACATAAACAGGTAATTTTTGTCATGGGAAAAGGCTCAGCAGCACAGCTAAAAGGGCATGAATGGGGAAAAAAAACCCCAAAACAACAACAAAAAAAAAAACCCACCCAAATAAATCTACAGCAGAACACTGTCAAGATTTAAAATTAAGTCCTGGAGTGGCATAGATAGTCCTATCATTCCCCAAAACCTCCTGTCACAACTCAGTATCCTAAGCCAACTCTGGGCAGCTAGGATTCAAAAAATTCCCTTGGAGTAAATAACAGCTAAATGATGCAAAACCAGCCGATGAGCTAGGTTTATCAGAGGAAAAGAAAACTCGTGGTAATGGACCAGAGCAGAGGACAAATGGGAAGAAAAACAGAGAGAGAAAGAAAAAGGTAGAGTTAACTAGTGAGGGAGCCAACCAGAGAAGGGGTCCTTCTGGACCTGCTTCTTGTGAACAGGGAAGAACTCCTGGGGGAAATAAAGGTTGGTGACCATCCAGGGCTCAGCAATCATGAGGTGGCTGACTTCTCTATCCTTGGGGAAACAAGCAGAGAGGTTAATAAAACTACCACCTTGAACTTCCAGAGGGCAAACCTTGGCCTGTTCAGAAGACTGATTGACAAAGTCCCTTGGGAGGCCATCCTGAAGGATACAGGAGTCCAGGAAGGCTGAACATATTTCAAGAGGGGAGTCTTAAAGACACAGGAGCAGGCTGTTCCTGTGCGCCAAAAAACAAGTCATTGGGGAAGGCATCCAGCCTGGCTGAATAGGGACCTTTGGCCGGACCTCAAGAACAAAAGGAGAGTCTATGGTCTTTCAAAGAGGGGACAGGCCTCTCTTGAGGACTCTAAAGATGTAGTGAAACTACACATGGGAAAAAAAACAGAAGAGCAAAGGCACAGCTAGAGCTCAAACTAGCTACAGCCATTAAAGATAACAAGAAATCTTTCTATAAATTCATTAACAATAAAAGGAGGACTGGGGAAAATCTCCATTCTTTATTGGATGCGGAGGGAAACATAAAGACCAAGAATGAGGAAAAGGTTGAGGTGCTCAATGCCAACTTTGCTTCAGTCTTTAGCACTGGATCCAGCAGTTCCCTGGACACCCAGCCTTGTGAACTAGAAGTCAGGGAGGGGAATGAAAATGAGGTCATCACACTAAAAGAGGAAGTGGTCAGTGATCTGCTATGTCACTTAGATGCACACAAGTTTATGGAGCTGGATGGCCTACACCAAAGGCTGATGAAGAAGCTGGCAAATGTGCTCGCCAAGCCACTTTCCAAGTCCTGGTTAACTGGGGAGATAACAATGGACTGGAGGGTAGCAAATGCGACACCTATCTACAAGAAAAGAAGGTGGATCCAAGAAACTACATACCTGTCAATCAGACCTCGGTACCAGGGAAGATCACTGACTAGGTTATCTCAAGTGTCATTACACACTATACAGAGGACGACCAGGGGATCACGCCCAGTCAGCATGGGTTTATGAAGGGCAGGTTCTGCCTGACAAACCTGTGCTCCCTCTACGACAAGATGACCTGGCTACTGGATGAAGGAAAGGCTGTGAATATTGTCTACCTAGACTTTCAAAAAGCCTTCAACACTGTTCCCTACAGAATTCTCTTGGACAAACTGACTGCTCATGTCTTGGACAAGCATAGCTCTGCTGGACAAAGCACTGTCTGGACAAAAGGGCCCAAATCCAGTTGGTGGCCAGGCACAAGTGTTGTTCCTCAGGGCTCAGTGTTGAGACCACTCATCTTTAACATCTTTATTGATGACCTTGATAGAGATATAGTGTGTGTCGGCAGTGAGTTCACAGATGACACCAAATTAGGTGGCAGTGTTGATCTGCATGATGGTAGAGAGGTTCTACAGAGGGATATGGGTATATTGAATCAATGGACCAATGTTAATGGCATGCACTTCAACATGGCCAAATGTCAGGTCCTGCACTTGGGCCACAACAATTCCAAGCAATGCTACAGTTTTGGGGAAGTATGGCTGGAGAGCTGTCTAGCAGATCTAGGGTTGTAGTAGACAAGAAACTCAGCATGAACAAGCAGTGTGCCTGTGCGGCAAAGAAAGCAAACAGCATCCTGGCTTGTATTAGAGATGCTGTGTCCATCAGGAAGAGGGAGGTGATTGTCCCTTGGTAATCAGCTCTGGTAATGGCACACTTTAAGTATTGTGTTCAATTTTGGGTACCCCATTACATGAGAGATGTTGAGGTGATAGAGCAAGTGCAGAGGGCAATGAAGCTGGTGAAAGGCCTGCAGAATAAATCTCATTGAGGAGCAACTAAGCGAGCTGGGGCTGTTTAATCTGAGAAGGAGGAAGCTGAGGGGAAACTTCATCCCTGTCTACAACTACCTGAAAGGACGTTGTGAAGAGGTTGGTACTGGTCTCTTCTCACAGGCGAATAGGAAAAGGACTTGGGAGTCTGAGTTGATGAAAAGCTCAACATGAGCCTGCAGTATGCACATGCAGCCCAGACAGCAACCGAGTCCTGGGCTGCATCAAGAGCAGCATGGCCAGCAGGGCAAGGGAGGGGATTCTGCCACTTTACTCTGCTCTTGTCAGACCCCACCTGGAGTACTGTGTNGGGATGGTGTTACCTTTCTGTTACTTCTTAAACACAGAAACAATCACATTGGAAAAGACCCTCAGGATCATGAAATTCAAATGATACCTCTATCTCCCTGCTCCCTTCCTGGAGGTGTTCAAGGCCAGACTGGATGAGGCTTTGAATAACCTGCACTAGTGGGAGGTGTCCCTGCCTATGGCAAGGGGTTGGAACTAGATCCTTGAGGTCCCTTAAGAAGAAGGAACAGCCTCAAACTGCAATTGGGTAGGTTTAGACTAGATACTAGGAAAAAAATTTTCACAGAAAGAGTGGTCAGGCATTGGACTGGGCTGCTGAGGGAGGTGGTTGAGTGACTGACTCTGAAAGTGTTTAAAAGTCGTTTGGATGTGGTGCTTAGGGATATGGTTTTGGGTGAACCTTATAAAATCATAGAATCATAGACTGGTAAAGTTGGAAGGGACCTCAAGGATCATCTAGTTCCAATACCCTGCCATAGGCAGGGACACCTCCCACTAGTACAGGTTACTCAAAGCCTCATCCAGTCTGGCCTTGAACACCTCCAGGAAGGGAGCAGGGAGATAGAGGTATCATTTGAATTTCATGATCCTGAGGGTCTTTTCCAATGTGATTGTTTCTGTGTTTAAGAAGTAACAGAAAGGTAACACCATCCCTGATTCTCACAGGCACAGCCCAAGTCACAGTGACGAGTGCACATTCCAGGAAGGTCTCCTGTGGTAAATACAACACCTGGCTCTTGGAAGTTGTGGTCCTTTCATACCCTTTTGCACGGGTGGGCGGGGAAGTCTGTCCAAGTCACAAAGAGAGCTGTGCATGAATGAAGTGTGCACAGAAGTTTGCCTTTGGCCTTTCAGTGGTGGAATTGCAGTGGGAATTCTCACCTCTGCAGAAATTTTGTCTTTCTATTATCAACCCATTTCCCCAGCCCAGCAGCTCTCCTCCAGGGTTACTAAAGCCTATTCAGATTAGGTAATGTCACATCTTGCTTGAGGCAATACTGTAATTGTGGGCTATCAGCCCCACCCTACCAGCTGTCTTGAGACTAGAAAGGATTGGGCTATCATATTCTCCTCTTCCTGGAGTACATGGCACTCGCATTGGGAAACCCCCAAAGGTTTAAACCGTTATGATTCTGTTATCACTGTCCCTCAAGATGTCCATAAACGATCCCACACAAAGTTTTATAATGTATATATTATCAAGAGACATCACAGGCCTCTGTAGCGCAAGCCAGATTGACTTGTGGTCCCCAAGACAACACGGTGTATACCGGTGTTCTTCCGTGTAGCTTGCAGTTTTGCCTATTTCTGTATAAAATCATTTACTTGTACATCGTACCTGAAAACAGAACGGTTATTTCTGCAGGCCGTTAATATTAACACGTTTAATTCCAGGCATTCCAGTAATTCTCCATTCTCACTTTTAAACTACTTAATTAGATTATTAAAAGCCACGAACGCACGAGCATGCACTGTAGGATCTCAGCTAGCCATTCAAACGGGTGTTATTGGAAATGTTTACCTCGCATATATAACGACCAACTAATGAAGGAATTTACAAATGGGATGAGAATGCGAAAGTAGCCCTGAGAAAACTCACAGGGGAAGGAAAAAAAAAAAAAATAACAACAACAAAAAAACAACCCAACAAAACCAAACCACGGGAGTTCACTTTCGGAAGAATAGAAGCATGGTACAAATAACATCACAAGCGGTTACACAAAGAGGCTCCAAGGCTACCTGACATAAACCCCAGAACTGCAGCAGCTACAAGTAAACACCCTAAACTAGGTTACAACTCGAAGGTGACGCCTCTTCCCGGGCGGGGTCCGCGGGCGGGGCCGGATGGCACGGCACGACACGACCCGACCCGCCTTCCCCGTTCCCTTTCCCACCCCCCACTCCGCTTAAAAAGCCCTTAAAAAGCCCTCAGTCCCCTCGAGCCACCTCAGTTGTCTGCCTCTACGGCTGAGGAGCAGTTCCGCTCAGTCCGAGCGTTACTGGGACT
>VWZE01018663.1:36116-51047 GCA_013396675.1 Eubucco bourcierii
TAGATTTCTTTTTACCAGAAAGAAGTTAGGGAAAATTCCCACTTGTGTCATGAAAATAATTACATTGGTCATCTTCTATTTTTAGACATACACACACATTCCTTTCTTTACCCTAGTACTACGACGTGTCTATGGAGTTGTTAGAGTAGCAATTCTGTTAGTTTTAGTTCCTCAGTTAAGTCTGAGTGGAATAATTTGAGTTTGGTATTTTCTAAATGTTGATTAGTGTGTGGCTGGATCAGAAGTCAGAAATACTTTATATAAAAAGTGGTCGTTTCTTTGGTTTGATTTTGCGTGGATTTTTAATAAATCTCTTTTTCTTCAGATGTTTACTGAACTTCAGCAGATGAGACAGCAACTACCAGACATGGAATTTGGGCGACGTATGGCAGTTGAGCGTGAACTGGAGAAAGTGGATGCAGTAAGATTGATTAATATAATTTTTGATGAAACTGGACACTTTGTTCTCTATGGAACAATGCTCGGCATTAAGGTCATAAATGTAGAGACTAACAGGTAAGTTCTAGTGACAGTGAGATAAATATTTTTTTTCTATATTAAGTCAAATTTATAGTAAACTTGATGTGACTGGCATCTCTTTATTGACTGGTTATTTGAGAGCCATACATTAGAGGCTTCTGTGGTTAGTAATTAGTTACTGTAGTTTAAAACTTAACAGAATGAGGAGAAAATGACAAGCTTATTTGATTAAAGATATGTAAGCAAATACTCTCTGGATGTGATACAGTAAACATTGCTAATGTGGTTGGGATTTTCTTCCATAAGGGAGCTTACTAATGAATCATGTACAAGTGTGAATAGAGAAACATCATAAAACCAATTAATAGATTATTTTGAGAGGGTTTGGGGATTTTGTTTTGAGTCTTGAAATCAGAAAGGACACATTCTCTGACCATGAGTGGCTAACAGTGAATACACTTTTTTACATCTTGCACTTCAGGTGTATTCGTATCTTGGGAAAACAAGAGAACATCAGAGTGATGCAACTAGCATTGTTCCAAGGAGTAGCAAAGAAGCATCGTGCTGCAATCACTATAGAGATGAAGGCATCTGAAAATCCTGTTCTCCAGAATATTCAGGCAGATCCAACAGTAATCTGCACTGCTTTTAAAAAAAACAGGTTTTACATGGTGTGTATATTTTCTATTTCAATGCCATTCTTACAGTCATGTTTTCTCTTGTTTTTTTTCCTCCTTACACCTTTCTTGTGCTTTTTGTCTTGGAGCATTTGTGAACACAACTTTTCAAGAGGAGTTCTTATATTTTAAGTATAATACAGCTTTTTCAGCTTGAAATAGGTATACATTTACTAGAAGCAAGCTTTATTAGCTTTAATTCTTCAGTGTTGCTCAAGCAATTAAATAAATTGGGTTTGTCTAAATTGTAGTTCTCAAAGAAGAAACTTAATTTAAGAACATTTGAAAAACCAAATAATTAGGACTCATCAACACAAAGTATGTGATGGGCACCTAAGACAGGAATCATCTTCCTGTTAACAGCTTAGTTTTCAGGCAAGATACAATGAATAAGCTGAACAGACAGGCAGTTCCAGAATAATTAGTCATTGATCCACTATGTGGTCACCCCATAGGCTAGAGATATGGGTATGTGTTGTTACCTGTGCTTGAGTTGCATCACATTTTCTATTGGAGCAAGATAGAATAATTTGTAAAGCTTTGTGTAGTATGTAGTACAAAATGGAATGCACTATTCTGAACAATTTGACAAGTAAGGAAGGAAGGTTAGACAATCTGGAAATTTGCTCTCTGTTAGAGAAAATACAACTGTACAGAAAGATTGTCCATTTGATACGAGTGTACTGATCACTTAAGCTGATGTTCATGTGTTTTCCTGTAAGTACTACAAAAACTAGTCTGTTAGGAGTGCTCCTTTTCTGTAGTTTTGTGTCAATGCCATATTGGAATGAGGGGATTTAGTTGGATTTTTTTTGTAGTGAGACTACAAGCCTTGTGGTGAAACCTGCTGCTTCTCTCTCAATATAGCAGAACACGCTGACGTTCTGCACTTGTCTTTAAAGAGAAGATAGTCTGTTGTCTTTTTGTTGTAAAGAGGAGGAAGTTTTAAGGACAACAGATTGTTAAAAGTGATGTGGATTCGCATGTAGTACCGGTATTTGACTTTGGAATTGCTGATAAAACAACACTGAATTCCTCTGCATTTCAAATCTAGTTGTATGTTTAGTAGTTTTTATAATCACATTCATGTCTTGGATGCAGAGCTTTGTGTGAGATAAAGAAGGGGGGAAGAAAAATCCCAAACAGTAAGTTAATCTTTTGTTCTTTTGTTTTTCAGTTTACTAAACGGGAACCAGAAGATACAAAGAGTGCAGATTCTGACAGAGATGTCTTTAATGAGAAACCTTCTAAAGAAGAGGTCATGGCAGCCACTCAGGCTGAAGGTCCCAAAAGAGTTTCAGACAGTGCCATCATCCATACAAGCATGGGAGATATTCATATCAAGCTTTTTCCTGTTGAGTATGTATTTTTTTATGTCACTTTTCCTTCTATGCTTTTTGGTGCCATTATCAAAGATTTACATTTTAAACTAGAAATAATTATTTATTGCCCCTTTTTCTACTGTCCCCCTTCCTTGCTAGTTTCTTAATATATCAAGTGAGGAATGTGACTTGACAAACACAACATATCTAAATAATAGTTTAGGCCACAGAGTGGCTAATTTTTTGCTAATTTTTCATTCAGATCAGTGTATTCCTTCTTATATTTTTTATTTTTAACCACAGATGTGGAAAGATGATTGTAAGGCAATCCTTTTGATTCTGTCTTGAAAACAAGGGACAATGTTTGCAGCACCAGTAGATGTGTCAGTTCTATGTAACCCAGAGGAATAGTAGTTTGCCATTGTATTTTTATATTTTACTACTTGGATACAACACTGACTACCCTCCATGCATAGCTTAATAGAATTACAGATGTAATAACAGTGAACAACAATGGAGCATACATTCCTTAACTGAATTTGACTGAACTACAGAAGTAGAAAATAGGGGAAGGGACATCTGATCAGTAGTGTCTTTAAACTGTGCTTTGAGGAATCAGATCTGGTTCCTGACTGTTAAGGTTTAAGACTGGTTGGCAACTAAGCACCTCACAACCACTTGCCCTTCTTACCATGTGCCAAAACACTGCTCAGTACAATGGAATTTGAGTCTCAGATGAAATCTTTATGACCTTGCCACTTTACAGTTAAATATTTGTTGTAACCTGTATTTTGTTGTGTGTTTTTTAGATGCCCCAAAACAGTGGAAAATTTCTGTGTACACAGCAGGAATGGTTATTACAATGGACACATATTTCACCGTATCATCAAGGTAAGCAGTTTTGGGGGTTTGTTGATCTTTTTTTCATAATGTACTCTTGTAGTCAGGCCTCTGTTAAGCCTTTAATTTCCCTTTCACATGAAGAAATGGCTTCAGAGCTCTTGCTAATTCCCAAACAACTCTGAGGCTCTCAAACAGCTTTATCCCTTAAAGTTACTTAGTAGTTGGTCTGCAACTGATAAGGTGAAAGAAACTGAAACCCGAAAGATAGATCCTGATCAAATTAAGACTTTATTTTGTCAGAAGGCATTTCTTGTAAGTTTCCTTTTTCTGCCGCATCAGAATCAAGCTGATACAGCCTAGGTTTTTGCAGGAGGAACATACAGTCATTTCTGTCCTTCACTAGCAGGAGCTTGGTGTACTCAATTATCAGTTAAACCTTGAACGCTTTGCAGCTTTTCCACAGCACTACAACACTTTTTGTTGAAAGTTTGAAGGAAGTGAAAAGAAAAAATGTCACCTGGCACAAAACACCTCTGTTTGTTTATTCTGTGTAATCATGTAATATTTTTATGCAGGGTTTCATGATTCAGACTGGTGACCCAACTGGTACAGGAATGGGAGGTGAAAGTATTTGGGGAGGAGAATTTGAAGATGAGTTTCATTCAACTTTACGACATGACAGACCGTATACTCTCAGCATGGCTAATGCAGGACCAAATACTAATGGATCTCAGTTTTTTATAACAGTCGTTCCAACTGTAAGTAAATGATCAATTTAAGGCCGGAGATGCAAACTAGATATTAAAAACCTTTTTCTGATGGGGAAAAGGAACACATTTGTACTACCTAAATGATTTTTTTTAACTTGTTATTTTGCAAATAGTGCTGCAGTGCAGGCATCACTGAAACTGTTCTCTAAGAACAGAAGTGCATTTGTCAACTCTCATCAAGAGAGGCCTTTTGACATTAATTACAGTGAAGGTGATCCAAAATCTCAGTAAACTAGGTATGTTTGCAGTTGTATCTTACTAGAGTACTATACTGTTTTCAACTTGATGGAAATCTAGCTATTGCTTAGATTTTTTTTTTTTCAAAATTTTTGGATGTAATGCTAGGGTGACTCCTCAGTATTGCCTAGCTGTGGCTACACAAAAGGCTGTATTTCTTTGATCTGTGTACTATTTCAGAACCCCAAAAAAATTTGTTTGCAAATATAACAAAAACAAATTCTTAAAGGTAGTGCTTCTAGACACTGCATTCTTATGGTGTGTAATCATGTGCCTTTTTTTAAAACGCAACCACTTACCATATTTTTGAGGCCTATCAGTGCCTATAGTTAAATTGCTAATTTGGCATTCTGTGCAAATAGGGCTTTGAATTTAGTGGTGTTCTGGACTGGCACTTAAAATGCAACTGTGGAAGTACTGTGGACTACAGAGACTGAAACAGTGTTTCTCTGAACTAAGAATAAACTTAATGAAATATCAAGTGGTGTTAAATTTTGTTGTCTGAACATATAAAATTAATCTATGTTCACTAGTTTTAGATCACTCTTTCTGCATTTGTACCTACATGCTGCTTTGTCTTAATATGCTTTCTTTTTCTTTTGTGCCCTCAGCCATGGCTAGACAACAAGCACAGTGTGTTTGGACGGGTGACTAAAGGAATGGAAGTTGTTCAGAGAATCTCAAATGTAAAAGTCAATCCCAAAACAGACAAGCCCTATGAGGATATCAGCATCATTAACATCACTGTGAAGTAAGGAAGGAGATGAAGGTTCCAGCTAGAAGATCAGCATCACAGAATGTCAGGGCTGGAAGTGACATCAAAGATCATCTAGCCCAACCCCCTGCAGAGCAGGATCACCTATTCCAGATCGCACAGGAACATGTCCAAGTGGGTTTTGGATATCTCCAGCGAGGGAGACTCCACAACTCCCCTGGGCAGCCTGTTCCAGGGTTCTGTCACCCTCACAGTGGACAACAATTCCTCCTTGTGTTTACATGAAAATTCCTATGCCTCAGCTTCCATCTATTGCTCCTTGTCTTGTCATTGGGGATTACCATGAAGAGCCTGGCTCCATGTTCTTGGCTTTCATCCTTTACATATTTATAAACATAAATGAGGTCACCCCTCAGTCTCTTCTCTGGTGTACTGAGCTCCAGCTCCCTCAGTCTCTCCTCACAAGGAGCATGTTCCATTCCCTTAATCACTGTGGCTCTGTGCTGGACTCTCTCAAGCACTTGTATGTTCTTGTTGAACTGGGGGACCCAGAACTGGACACAGTACTCCAGATGTGGCCTCACCAGGGCACAGTAGAGTGGGAGGAGAACCAGAGAGGAAAAAATACTTATTCCCAGAAAAACTCAGCACTGTAGGACCCAAAGAAGGACTTAGAACAGAAACAATTTTGATAATTCCTAGATGTAAGAAGTACCAGGACAGAGCAATCACTAGTTGTACTCTTTTTAATGTACCTAAAGTGCCCTAAGATTGTATTACTGGTAATTTTGTATTTTCAAGTAAAATCATCTGGATGCTTCTTACATAGTCTGCTGTTATTCTCGTGTCTCTTCTATGCAAAACTGAAGATCAAACTTCACAACATGCCTCTTGAAAATGTTTGTAAAATATGATCAAGGTATAATTTGAAAATTTTTCATATTTTTGTCTTTTGTAACTACTTAATATTGTGACAAGGACTGAAATCTTTGACAGGAAAAGGTCAGAAATTGTAAGCTAAGTAAACTCCTCAGTCATTTGAACCTGTGTGCTGGGTTAGGAGCTTCCCCCTCCCCCACCCCGCCGTGAAATCTAACAGATTAGCTCAGATGGCTTGGAACTAAGATGAAGCTGTATTTACAGCAAAGCAAAATGTACAAGCATAAATATACACAATATATTTCAAATTATATACAAATTAGAAAATACAGAAATCCAAACTCCCTAAAAGACAAAGGAATCTGCCCAGAAGGGCCTCATAGCTACCTTCTTTCCCTCTACCTTCCCAAACAAAACTTACTTTATTATGTGTTAGGCAAGATTAGTGGAGTGATGGTGAGAAGGAAGTGAATAGATCCAGTGTCCCAAACCAGACTGGGACAAACTGTTTACATTTTGGCTTTTTATCCTTCTCAGCAAACCAATGAAATTCATTATTCTTTTTACACCCAGTGATCTAATTTCTTTCCTTCAAATATTCCAATTGGCTACAACTAGCACAACCTGCATCAAAAATTACACTTCAGTTATGATGCTGTTTGACAGGATGTGTAGTCTGCTGCCACCCTTCTGTGCTTTAAAAATGGTTGCATACATGTCTTGTGTTGTCAGGGGTTTGGCTAGGAGGAAACAGAGAGAATGGACAGCTGAATCCAGCTAAGGGGTATTTGATACCCTGCTGCTGTCATGCCCACTGTGTAAGGGAAGAACTGTCTTGGGCAAAGGAGGATGGGACTTGGAGTTCAGACTCTGACCTGTGATGTGAGCTGCTTCATATTCCCAGGGCACTGTCATCTTCCACTTCTGGGTTTTTACTGTTGTTTGCTCCACTTCCTGTGAAATCTGGTATCTTTTTCACACTTCCATTAAGCTCTCCTTATATCAACCCATAGGGTGCTTTTCTGTTTGCTCCTCATCGTTTTTCTCCTCCCACCAGGTGTATGGGGTGGGGGCAGTTTTGTGAACATCTGGGTTGGAACTCAGCTCCTGGCTGAGCCTAAACAACAGCAGTCCTTTAAGGTGTCAGATGTGGGGCATGACAAGGTTGAGATAATGAGAAAAGAATTGACTAACACTTGTTAATATAACTTTGGTGTATGTATTTTTCCTTTTTATGTTCACCACGATGGTGCATTTGCTTTTTTGATTATTTTTTGATTATTAGAACTATTTGTTGTGCTGGCTGCTATCAGGTCATAATAGAATTGTTCCCTTGATCACTTAGTTAAGCTGGTATTTGTATGCAGTGCTGTCACTTACTAGTAATCTCACCTCATCAATGGGTGGAACAGTAGGCAGCACTTCCTTATCTTCAGAGAATTTTGAATATGCTTGGGACACAGAGACCAAGTGTCTTTTGTTCTTGTGTCTTCTAAGTATGTATTGGGCCTTCTCCAAAGTAACACAAATCTTTGTCAAGAATACTGCCTGGAGCTCTGCTGCAGGGCTGGGTAAATATTAGTGGCAGGGTGCCTGAGAGAGTATGGGGAAGTGTCTGAGACAGTGGTCACTTCCACCATTTTGGAATTTCACCCCTCAACAAGCACAAAAACCTGACAAATTGGTGAAATATTTTTAAATAAATCTGTCAGCCCAGAAGCCCAGGGTCATCACAGGAACAAAAGAAGTAGTCAAGAGGTAATCAATCTTCACCCCTGTGCAAAGATGCAGGATATATGAAAGAATTTGAACCACAGTCTAGGCAACCCTGTTAACCACCTGCCTCTCCACAGCTGGGATAATGAAGCTGGTAGTTTGGAACCAGACGGTAGAAAAGCCAAGCAGATGAGATCCTGTCTAGGGAAGAGAGTAGTAGAAAGGTCATTCAAAAACAAGCACAAGATCTCAGCCTCTGGAGGTGACTTCTATCAGGCATGAAGGATAGGTACCCTTTCAAGGAAGGTATGTGTCACCCTGGAAAGTGGATCACAATGCAGAAAGGCATACAGTTCTTCAGGGAAGTAACTGTGTTGCAGGTAGTCTGTAATAAGAATGATGAGCAGCTGCCAGCGGACCCAGAACCATGGAGGAGGGGAGGTTTCTACAGAATGCACCACTGTTGTGTGCTTACTCATTGGCAATAGTACTTTAGAAAGATGGCCAAGGACAATGGAAGAAATAGCTAACCTTCTCCAGCAATGCAAGGGCAATCTCTCTTCCTCTCAGCTGTGAAGAAACTGCCCCAGGAGTTCCATCGATTAGAAAAATACAGGTCCTATACCTCACCTCCACAGTTCCATACTTCAGCTATTAGAAGCAGGCATTTCCCTGTCCAAGAAAGATACTCCCAGAAGTACAAACCATGCTGTACCCTGTAGTTTTACTTACATGACACAAGGAAGGACATAAAGTGGGACACAAAGTCCACTTCATCCCTGGCTGTGCAAGTGTGTGAATAACCAAAAAAAAAACCCCAACACCCAAACAAAACCTAGCACCAGCCAAAGAAGGGAATTGTGCTAAGAAGAATGACACCTCAGTTTCCAGTGGAAAAATGCCCAAACAGAGCAGGCACATTCATGCTGCTTCTGATCTTCTCAAAAGGCCCTAACTCTGGCTACATGGAGGAGAGGGACAATCAGGTCTACCGGTCTGTATGGGTTCAATGACCTGGCACGTTGGAGTCACATGAGTATAAAGCTTTAGTAGATACGGACACACAGTGTACTCTGGTAGCATCAAGCTATGAGGGAGTGGAACCCATCTATTTTTGGTATGACAGGGAGATCCTGAGAGCTGAAGTGTGTTACAAGAGATGACCATAATGGGGAATGAGTGGCCCACACATTCTGTTGTAACTGGCACAGGTGTCCTGTGCATCCTTGGTATAGATTGCCTCAGAAAAAGTTATTCCAGGAATCCAAAAGGCTACTGCTGGCTGTTGGTATAGTTCCCTTGGAGACAGAGGAAGTTGAATGGTTGTCCACCTTGCTAAGTCACTCAGGACCATTCTGTGTTGAGGCTAAAATTTAAATAACAGTAGGTGCCAGTTGCTACAAGAGCAGTCCAGCGGTAGCATGTAAGAGGGAAGAGTTGGTACGTGTTTGATCATAACTAGGCCAATAGTCACTAGGTTACCAGAGAGAAGACTTGGGGGAAACAGGTCTTGCAAGTATGCACATGAGCAGTAGGGAAAGAGGTTATGTAACAGATTCCAAAATAATGGAGAAGCTCCATTCGCTCTCCTTGGTTCAGCCTTCTGGGATGTACTGGCCATACATCACAGAATTCTGAACACATATATACCAAGAGCCTAGGTAGCTGGGTTGGAGCAGCACCAATCTTGCCATCATGACAGTGTTGTTCCCAATGGGGACACCCATCTAAGATGATTGCCTGCCAGCTCTGCCATCTATGCAGAGTATGGCTGGTCAGTTGGATAGGGTGAGTATAACCTGCTCTTTGATGAATAGCATTCTTTGCCATATGTTATTCAGCATTGTAGTTTACAGTATACTTTTCTCTCTGATTTTAGTATTTGAGCTATAATAAAATGTTGAAACTGTATCCAGAGTGCCGTACCTATGTGTGTGTGCTTCCTAGATTCTCAAAGAACCCACTGGAACACAGCATTATCACATAAGCCCCTGGCCAAGCTGGCAGTCCCTGGCTTGGACAGGGGCACTCTGGGCTGGGTTAAGAACTCGCTGGATGGTTGAGTCCAGAGAGTGGGGGTGAATGATGCCACATCCAGTTGGCAGCCACTCACTAGTGGTGTGCCCCAGGGATCAGTGCTGGGCCCAGTCCTGCTGAATGAGGGGGTTGAGTACAGCATCAGTAAGTTTGCAGATAACACCAAGCTGGTAGCAAGTGTCTATCTGTTAGAGGGTAGAAGAGCTCTGCAGACACCTAGACAGGCTAGATAGATGGGCACAGTCCAGCACCACGAGTTTTAACAAGGACAAGTGCAGGGTTCTGCACTTTGGCCACAACAACCCCATGCAGTGCTACAGGCTGGGGACAGAGCGGCTGGAGAGCAGCCCGACAAAGAGGCATCTGCGGGTATTGATTGACTGAACATGAGCCAACAGTGTGCCCAGGTGGCCAAGAAGGCAAATGGCATCCTGGCCTGTATCAGGAATAGTGTGGCCAGCAGGATCAGGGAATTCATTCTGTCCCTTTACTCAGCAATGGATAGGGCTCATCTTGAGTACTGTGTCCAGCTCTGGGCCACCCAATTTAAGAAAGATGTTGAGGTGCTTGAATGTGTCCAGAGAAAGGTAACAAGGCTGGTGAGGGGGTTGGAGCACAGCCCTATGAGGAGCTGCTGAGGGAGCTGGCGTTGTCCAGCTTGGAGAAGAGGAGGCTCAGGGGAGACCTTATTGCTCTCTATAACTACCTGAAAGGAGGTTGTAGCCAGGTGGGGGTTGGTCTCTTCTGCCAGCCACCCAGTGACAGAATAAGAGGACACAGTCTCAAATGGCACCAGGGCAGGTTTAGCCTGGAGGTTAGGAAGAAATTCTTCACAGAAAGTGTGATTGGCCATTGGAATGGGCTGCCCAGGGAAGTGGTTGAGTCACTGTCCCTGGAGGTGTTTAAAAGCACGCTGGATAAGACACTTAGTGCCATGGTGTAATTAATTAGAAGAGCTAGGTGATAGGTTGAACCCAATGATCCTAGAGGTCTTTTTCAACCAGGTTGATTCTGTGATTCCCTGATCCCTGTTTTGACAGCTGGAGAGCCAAGGGGTGATCAGTAAAGTTCACCCTACAACAGCTCTATATGGCCAGTGCAGAAGTCCAATGGTGAACAGAGACTGACAGTAAATTGCCATGGACTGAGTGGATTTATAGCAGCAATGAGTGCTGCTGTGTCAGACACGCTGGAGTCAAAGGCAACCAAGTGGTAGGTCTCTAACACAATTTTTCTATCCCTGGAGCACTGGAATGCAGGTCAGAGTTTGCTTTCATAGAATCATAGAAAGGTAGGGGTTGTAAGTGACCTCTGAAGACCTAGTCAAACCTCCCTGCCAAAGCAGGATAAAGCATTTTCTGTCTTTCACTGAGAGGCTTCTGCAGTGCCATAATGAACACTGCCTCAAAATACCTATCATAAAAAAAAGCAAGACCATGTCTGAAGAAACACTTCTTGTTAAAAAGACAGTATTTGCCTTGCTAACACTTTATTTCCAATAGGGACAAAAATAAATAAAACAAACAAAAACCATACAAACAACCAAACACCCATACATTTAAAACAAACAAACAAACAAACAAAACAAAAACCACCACCAAACAAACAAAAAACAAACAAAAAAAAAAAAAAAAAAAAACCAGCAAACTTTTGACCAATAAGAAACAGGAAAACTTGCTAACAGCGTTTCAAGAAAAGCACACCAAAGGTGAGAACCTTAAGCTAGAGAACAAAACTTTTTAGATGTGGTGACGTTCTATACCTAAGAAATCAGAGAAAGAATATGGGGAGTGACAGGTTTCAGTTCAGTATTGCTGAAAAAATATTGTGCCTCTAGGCAAAGATGGTAGATAAGATAAAAGGAAGTGTGAATGGAAGGAATGTGGATGTAAGTCTGATTTAATTATCCAATATAATTAGTATGCATGGGGCGTGGGAGGTCTGATCTGAAAACCACCACGTGGATAGAACTCGAAGTGTGTATAAGTGATACAAGTTGTTCAAATAAGTGTCTTCGCCTGAGTAAAACCTGTGGAGGCCATTGCTACAAATGGTGAAATCTGACTTGATGAGTTCTAGCACCACAGAGAAGAGAGCGGACTGGTAGCAAGCCCAGCTAAGCTAAAGAACACAGCGTACGAGAGAGCTCTTTTGTTGCACATTTTCAACACCGACGGTTTCAAGAGGGAGGTGAGTAGCTAGGAACTGTAATATAATGGGTCAGTATACGAGCAAAGAACATAATTCTTACCTTGAGCATTTATGCTTACAGTGTGACGGCTATTAAGATCGTAAAGCTGCAGTCACCGCTGCCGCAGAAATGGATTGAATGGTTGTGCCACAGCCCTTGGCACTCCCTACGAACCTATTTTGAATGCCTTGGGGCTGATTCTCGGGACTTGGAAGCATCTGCAGACGGTCTGCGTTTGTTTGAAACTTCTGTTCTACCTTTCAGGGGTCCAACTCCATTACCCCCCTGACCTTCTACGCCATTGTGGCTTGAGGGCAGCGACTGCATGCTTACTCAGTCATGCACGGGGTTGGCTCCCAGCCGGCTACCACCACGGATGTGTTACCGTCCATGGGAACCGTAAAATTTGCAAACCCGCCTAACTGAGATTGGCCGCGGCGCTCCCCGGAGCAGCTGAGCCAGGCAGGGAGCAGCGGCCATCAGCGCAGGAGCAGCAGCAGCAGCAGCAGCAGGCAGGCTCACATCATATTCCCTGACTGTGTATTTCCATGGAGATGGAGATGGTGGCACCAGTGGCCCTGATGCGGCTGCTGTCATTGATGTGCGACAGGAAAGGACCCCGAGACTGTGTGCTCTCTTTGGCTGAGGGAAAGGGCTGGTGCCAACCTCTTGTTCTTCCACCTGCTTGCTCACTTGCTGGCATAGCCGCCATGGAGGATGAGAAAGACCTGGAGGTAGTGAAAGCCAAGCTTGCCCAGTTCAGGCAGAGGAGGGCACAGCTGTTTAGTCTAGCAGGCTCAATGTCATCAGGACATTCTTGATTTAAGCAAAGAACTTGCTCAGCAGGCATTAGGTCAAGTTCCGAATTTAAACAAGCCCACACTTTTCTTTTTACCTCTATAATGCAAGGTCTCAAATGAACCATTAAAAAAAAAAATTGTAGATCGGTTAAAAGACACTTCTCTCACAGTTGCTGTTCTGGGTGTGTGTTTGTGAATGTGGTACCACAGAGAGGCTGGCTTTTGAGTGTTTTTTAATGCTGATTGATAGTAATTGTGGTGTTAAGTTCTTAAAGTGTCATCATTTGTCGCTTTGGAAAAATTTTAAAAAANTATTTTTAGGTTTTGAAAAAATTAAAAAAAAAAAAAAAAAAAAAAAAAAGGAGAGAGAGAGAAAGGTGGGGCATAAAGCAGCGGATACTTTCTCCTTCTGCAGGGGAGGGGAGAAGCAGCTTGGATAACCTGACAAAAAAACACCTTAATTTGTAACTTTGTTGTGTTGAAATTGCTGGAGAAAAGCAGTGCAGCTAATCAGGCAATGTCAAGCATGAAAAGTCTGTTTTATCTTTTGTTTTGTTAAAGCCACACGGGTTTAGGTTTTCTCTTTGCCTGTGAAGGGAGGGGCTGAGAAGTGTTAATTGTCCTAACCAAATAATTAAGTTCTTGAGATAAGTAGGAGAACTGTGAAATACTGTGATTAAATTTAAACAGGGAAGTACAATATTAAGGTGCAGTAGAAATAGCCACTGAATTGTTTAAAGAAATTTAAAGATTCTTAAGTTTAGTTTTATGTGATTTATGAAAATAGACGTAAAGATAATGTTTTTTCTGTCCTACTTGCCTCAGGAACAGTCACATGTGAATGCAAAAGCCTTACAATGGCTAAGAAAAATCAGTGTAACTGAAGCTCAAGTGAACTTTCTGAAACTAACAGTCTCTTGCAGCAGCAAGCAATTCACCTGGAACTGGACATACCAGAAAAAAACATCTGCAAAACTCTTTCCCAGATGGTGATGGTAATAGAACTTAAAAGCTTTTCTGGAAATAACAGGATGGTGCTACAAACCGAATTTCTCTGGCTGCTTTAATACACCAACAAGCAGCACTTTGGTGATATCTTTTCTGGAACCAGAGGACAGTTACTGACTACCGTACAATTAAAGCACAAACATTATAAATCCAGGTTCCTTCCTAAGACTGCCCAAAAAAAAAACCATGGAAGCTGGAATGCAGAAGAGGACAGCTAGAGTAATCTCATCTAAAACAAGTTTTGTTAAAACAGCTCAAGGAAAAGCAAACTACATCTATTGGAAACTGCCCAATCACCAGTCAAGGTTGCTACTATGCTTTAACAAGCACATCAAAGGGTAATGGATTGGCTGATGTGGGCCAAAGATAGTGTTGTGGTAGGCCTAAGCAGGCCAAAATAGGTTTATACATGTCCTGGCTTGCCTAGACATGCTTTTTTCTGCTACCCTCCCTTCGGTAATGGGGAGAAGCAACCAGGGAAAAGAGGACAAAGAACATGGAGTCACTGAGTCTGAGGACTCTGGCTTGCCCAAAGTTGTTTACATCCTGTGGTAAACAAGGTACACCTGCTCAGCTTGTGTATGCCTTGTGCAAGGCCTGTATTCTGCCCTAAAAAGGATAAAGCAAGCCTATGGCTTTACCTAATATGGTCAGCCTTGGCTAACTGCCATTCTGATTGCCTATTCTGTGTTCAAAGGCCCATTATTGATAAAAGGAGATGAGCAGGTGACACAATGTGCTCTGCTGTTGTATCCCTGCTCTCTGCCATTGTATTCATGTGCTACAGCTGGTGCCTTATTATATCCTGAACTGCCTGGAAACTGCCTTCCAAGAGTTTACAAGGGACAGTCTCTAAATGCCTCTAAATGATCGGCCTGCGTAACCAGTGAGACATTGTGCTAAGACTGCATATCTCAAGACATCCTGCCTACACCTGAAAGTCTTCTGCCAAGAAAGGAAGTCCTGGAGATACACAGATTATCCAGAGGAGATCAGAACCAGGTCAGAGATAGTCTTCCCCCTTTCCCCAGCAGCCTGAAGCCTGGGAAGAATTAGAATTCTCTGGATGACAAGACAGTAACAGAATGCCCTGATAGTGTTTGGGTACTGTCTGAAGCTGTAGCTAGCCCCACAAGTCGGGAAATAATATTTTGTGAGTATATACTTAAGCCCCTTGTAATTCACCATTGCCTTCTGCCATAAGCAGAAAGGAGCTCCTTGAGTCCATCTAGTGGGCAAGCGGTGTATTGACCACA
>VWZE01018663.1:51052-77135 GCA_013396675.1 Eubucco bourcierii
CTGCTCTCTGCCATTGTATTCATGTGCTACAGCTGGTGCCTTATTATATCCTGAACTGCCTGGAAACTGCCTTCCAAGAGTTTACAAGGGACAGTCTCTAAATGCCTCTAAATGATCGGCCTGCGTAACCAGTGAGACATTGTGCTAAGACTGCATATCTCAAGACATCCTGCCTACACCTGAAAGTCTTCTGCCAAGAAAGGAAGTCCTGGAGATACACAGATTATCCAGAGGAGATCAGAACCAGGTCAGAGATAGTCTTCCCCCTTTCCCCAGCAGCCTGAAGCCTGGGAAGAATTAGAATTCTCTGGATGACAAGACAGTAACAGAATGCCCTGATAGTGTTTGGGTACTGTCTGAAGCTGTAGCTAGCCCCACAAGTCGGGAAATAATATTTTGTGAGTATATACTTAAGCCCCTTGTAATTCACCATTGCCTTCTGCCATAAGCAGAAAGGAGCTCCTTGAGTCCATCTAGTGGGCAAGCGGTGTATTGACCACAGGTGGTATATTGACTGCAGGAAGCTTCTCTTCCTGTTCAATTTTGGAGTTCAGTTAGTATTATATTAATACTAATTATTTATAGATTCTGTTATTACCTGTATAAAGTTTCCATGACTGATGCAAAGAACTGATCATTGTTAAAGTTAGTGATCAGGGTGCCAAGAGTTCTGAATATGGAATATTAATAAACAATATTAAAATTTGAAAAAATATAATCTCACATTAATTAATTACCCACTCCATTACATACTGCAGAAAACATTTCAGAGGGATTTGCTTTAGCCTGACATAATAGAAACAGCATTAGAAACAGCATTTTAAGTAATTAGTAACTTGGAGGTTTTTCAAGGAAAAGGGGTATAGGGATTTTTAGTGCTCACATATATCTTTTTCACATGCCCAGAGGTTTTCTATAGAGTAGCTATGGTACATATGGTTATTCCCTTAGACTGAGGTATTAATTCCTATACTCAGGTAATACAACAGGTAGATAATTTTGAAAACTCATTGACAATTGCATATACCATATAAATCATAAGCAATTGGACAAGAAATTTAATCGTATAATAAATAACAAATAGCCAAAATTGCATTACTTAGACTGTGAAGACAAACAAGGGATTGTTAATTTTGAAATATTGTGTGAGTTATCAACTGGGGAATTTTTGTCTGCAAAATTATGTTGCCTTTTAGGAAAACAATTGGAGAAAATTAATAAAATTGTCCTAGGAATCAGAACTAAAGGACCATGTTGTGTACCCCTCTAGCCCTGGGAACTAAGTTCTGTTAAGAATTTTACAGGTAATCTTGGATAAGAAGCGAAGCAGACCCTACCAAACTGGAACAACCTATACTGCAACCAAGACAGGAACAACCATCTGGGACTTAATCACCCTTGAGTGGAAAAAGCTTCAGATAAGGAAATGACCAATATCTGACTTGTGTAAAATATCTGCAAACATCTGTACAATCCCATGAACAACAGGATACTTAGCCTGAAGAATTTGAATTCCTGCAAAACTGTGAGAAGTCCAGAGTTTTGGAAAACTGTAAATACTGCAAATGCAGCTTTACTTCTCTATGTAGTGAACAAAGGAGCATTCTATTTAATTAGTGTTTCTTCCTAACATTTGCCTTGTGTACATGAAAGAGGTTTTGTCCTTTGAAATGTAGTGATGAGTGTAACTGTAGCATTTGCATGTTGAAATTTCAAAGGCAATCATGAGAACACACACATGTATTTATGCCTGATGAGCTTGTCCTGGAAGTAAGAACTTACTGCATATTTTTATCTAACTTTTAATTTTTATAGTAATTTTTAAGCTCTTTCTAGGCAGACTGGGTGGAAGATTTAAAATATATGTTTCAGTCAAGTGTTGTTATTCCTTATAATGGAAAATGTTATAACTGGAATCGCTGGGGTTTATTATGACTTACTGTAATCATTTTGTGTATCATTTATTGTTTACTGTTGCTTGCCATGCTTTTGAATGTATTAATTCCATAGATGTAACCATGGATTACGATCTGTATTTGCAACTTAGATGTTTACACAGACAGAACATACTTTCAGCCATCCAGGGCTTCTTGTTAACCTGCTGTTTGAGATTTATGCATCATTTAACGGCTTGGAAATACTAGATTTAGCCAGTTAATAATTAATTTTGTACAGCACCACTGTGCTCGAGCCAAGTTAGGTAAGATACTGAGGCAGCCAAGGGAAAGAGGTTCCAATGCAGCCAAGCCTGTCCTCTTTCAGGCACAGGCTTTGCTGCCTAGCATGACTAATGCATGTCAGCACCCATGAGAGTTTTGATAGGCAGTTTAAAGTTTGCTTAGCTGTTCTGCAGCACCTTTCCAGTAAGAAAAAAAGGGGAAAAAAAAAAAAAAGCCCAAGACAGTAGAACAGTCACCTTTGTTGTCAAGTAATTGGCAACTGCCTGGTCATGTTCTTCATGCCCAAATGCTGTGTCTAGGCAGCGAAGGGGTCACTTGGCCTGCAAGCATTTACACAAAATGTACTGCTGAAAGACAATGACTCAAAAGATGGCTTAGGTTGCCTCCAGGTCTCATACATCAAAGTGTATGTCCTATATAGAAGTGGTATCTTTGTATGCCTAGCAGCCCTGGCACTGTAAGACTCAGAGGTGGCCCTGTCATCCTGGGAGGGAGGCAGGGAGATGGGCTCAGTCCCCAGAGGTCTTGATGATGATGCTGACCTCCCTCAGCAGCTGGCAGGGCCGCTAGCACTGGGTATTGCCTGTGCCCATGTTTACCACGGTTTCTCAGGCTGCATCCTCAAGCTGGGGGAAAACAGGACCACATAAGAGGAGGATGGCATCAAGCTGCCTTCCATGGCACACTGCCACACTGGGTTTGGGGAAAGATATGCTGGGAAAGCAAGATAACTGAAATGGTGAGGTGCGGCACAAGTGAAAGGTAGCAATACAGTGTTTGGAGAGAGAAATGGAAGCACCTCCTGTTGTGGTATTAGTATGATTTATGACAAGGCAAACATAAAAAGTGTGTGTGTTTGTTTTAAATCCCCAAACTTATTTACAGTTAATGCATGCACAGATTCAGATATTCATTCAGAAAAACCAACTTTGCAGAATGCATATACATGCCAACAGAAAGATTGAAACAGCATCAGAAAATTTAGAAACAGTAATCTCTTGAAAAGATTCCTGTGGTGCAATCTGCCACTTGTCCTCTAGGGGTAAAGTTAAAGGAACTTTCATCTGGCTGAAGTTAAACGGCAAGCACAAAACTTTATGAACTGCAAAGAGTCAATTTACAATTTGCAGCCACACAAAACAAAGGTAGTTCCAACTGTGTGGTGGCTGCTCTATGTGGTGGTGGTGGTGGTGGTATTGCTGCAGCACAGGAAACCTTAGCAGAGGCGTGTGTAGTTTAAATTAGGCACATCATCTCCAGGGTCCATAGGCATGGCGAGATGACTTCTCAGTGTGGGGGTGACTCCTTTCATGGTTCACAGGGTGCTACCAGATTGGCCAGCCTACCAGGTGCGTCAGGATCCAGGCTCACAGGCTGTGGCAATCCAGTGGGTGCTATGCATAGGACTGGCTCCGTTTGCAATCAGCACGAGTGGTCCCTGAAGTCGTAACCCCACGCTGTTAGGCTGCAGGTGGGATTGAGCAGTCCGTGGCTTTGCTGGGCTCAGGTAGGCAGCTGCTTCCCAGAGTGGGGTAAACAGTTCTGGACCCTGGCTCCGTTCGGCAGATGAGCAGTGCCAGCCTCTCCCACCAGTGGCCAGAGGCAGGCCTTTCAGCTACATGCGGCGTGAAAGCAAGTGAGGTGGGGCAAGGAGCAAGCAAGCAAGCAAGCAAGCAAGCAACTTGCTTACCAAATCCAAATTAAAACATTTTGCAGAGAGAATGTTAGTCCAATAAGAATAGGTAAAATACAACTATTATCTAATTCTGGGTTATTCATACAAAAAACAGAGGATGCACACACTCACACGCATCAGGCTGCACACAGTTAAAAATGTGAATTCTGTTTACCAGCACACAAAGCAGGCCCAAAACCAAATCCAAACATGGTGGTATTATTCAGACTGACAGGCACCAAGGCTTTTGTATTGTTTCCCATCTTGTCCTAGCCCAGGAAAGAGAGAGATGTGGTGGGGAAGGTGAGTATGTTTGTTTGGGACATGTAGGGACATCTCCTGGTATACATTTTGAGCATGATTTTGGACCTTCCACCACAGCTCTGTCTGCTCAGCAGTGAGCTGAGAGCAGTGGAGTGATAAGGAAATGCAGAAGTACTGATGGGCAAGCTCAGGTGCCCTGGGACAGTTCAAATCTGCCAGGGCACAGGGAGGGATAAGAGCCATGCATGTGAGGCTTTTTGAGCTGCTGGACTCTGTCAATAAGCTGGGAGTGGAAGGCATTGCCCACAGCAGCGGTGTGAGACTCTGGAACATGCTCTGTGATGCCAGCATAGCTGGCTGGCACCTGTTGGGGTGCAGCAGTGCACAGACAGATGGGAAGAGGCACTTGGTGGAGGCAGGTCAGTCTGTCACAAGCCAGGACAAGGAGCTGGTGCTTCTGCTGAGGCAAATGGAGAGTCCCCAGCCCTCCAGCCTGCCCCAGCCAAAATACCTGACTTTGGCTGCGGCCAGAAGTGAAAAACACGTCAGTGAAACCATTAGGCTCAAAATCGTGACAAACAAGGGTATGACTCGTGTTAAGATAACACCAAGGGGGAGATGCACCTCTGTAAGATACGAAAGTAGCCAGGGAAATGTCGCGGGAACGAGTGGGGTTGCGCCACTTGTGGGGGAGGGGGACTTGTGTGGCCCGGTTCTATTGCGCGTGCGCCAGGGGTCAGAGTCGCGAGGATACACGGGGCAGGACATCGGTTTTCATCTCCAACGACCACCAGAGGGACCCGGGGAACCGCCAACAGCCCAGACGACGTAGGCGGAGGGGAGACCGGTGACGCCGCACGAATTTCAAAAACTCATTTACATAATTCCAACAAAGTTNCTGGAGCGAAGACTCCCATCGTGAAATTCGATATTATCTTTGGTAAGAATTGGCTTGTGCCTAAGATCATTTCTAACAAGATGAATGCAAAAACGCCTGTCNTGTGACTTTCTCTTTAATCCCCCTTCAGCTCAGGACAGCCTCACTCAGGGAGAGCTGCCTGCCTGGGACATGAAGAATAGGTTGGAATGGGAACTGCTCTGCTTTGGGGTGCAATGTAGTGTTTCAGATTAAAAATGTGGCTCATCGATATTTAGAGAAAACTCTTCACAGGCCTCCCCTGCAGCAACATGATGCCCTTCCCACATTAGGTGGTCCTCCACAAACTGCCCCTGCAAGGATGAGTCCTTTCTGTGGACCACAGTCATGGACCATGCCAGCAGTGATGCCTTCTTAGAACTGCTGATTGACTTGGCCTTGACAGGAGGCAGGTCCAGCTGGAGTGAAGGAAGTTTGTGGAAGTCGCTTACATGAGCTATGCCATAGCCCCTGCCCCACTACCAAAACTCTGCTGGACACAGACACAACAGATCAGTTAAAGCACAAAAGTGTGTTTAATTAATCCTGAGGGTAATGTAAAATTTCCCCAATGGTCCCTTAGAAGTTGCAACTCCCAAAGATGTTGTGATGTTGTCCCATTCCCCACTGCACAGCCAGTAACAGGCGTCCCTGGCTAGCTGCAACTGCCGGTGCCTGGCAATGGGCACCATATAGTCTCCTCTGCCCTCCTCCATATGCAGCCCTTTTCTCCTGCTGCTGCTCCTAGCCCAGCCCTTCATCTCTTCTCTTGGTGCCTCCAACCCACACCCATGCCTTCTCTCCTCTCCCAGCACCTCCCCTACTTCTCTGCTTACATCTTGGGTCATGAACTCTGAGAAGAGAGAGGCTTTGCACTGCCAGAGGTGGGCACCCTGCAACTACCTGGGCAGGCTGGAGCAGGCACTCTGGGGATGGCATAGGGTGGAAGCTTTCCTCTGAGGAAGTTGGTGGGGCAGAAGCCCTGAGTGCCCTTGGGCTCATGTTGCAGGGATGCTTGCTGAGGAACAGCTGACTCCTGCCCACAGTCTGAGCTGGTGCCACTTCTGCTCCTTTCCAGGCTGAACCCTCTGTGTCCCAGGCCTCCCCAAAGTGCAGGACAGAGCCCTAAAGCCACAAGTGTAGAGGTAGGAGTCTCTGGGTGCCAAGGCAGCCATAAAGCTGGTATCTGTGACCAGGATCCCATGGGAACAGGAAGCAGAACCAGTCACTGCTGCCCTCTCTGCTCTGGCACATCCAGAAGAGCACCTGAGGAGAAAAGAGATTAATACAACCAGGAGGCTGGAAAAATAGGCCCATCATCACCAGTGAGTCCTCAGCCCTCCAGCCTGCACCAGCCTACCAAAAGAGGTTCTACTCCCCATCTTGTGCCTGCACATGACTTGGGTCACCTGTTGCCAAGCTGAGGCCACGGCTGGAGAGGGTGATCCCCATTGCACAGACACAACCGCCACCACTGCGCTTGCTCTGAGCACCTGTCCTGTCCCCATGTCATAGTGGCACAGTCACCAAAATGGCACTGTTCTGAGTACCTATCTGCTTTGAGCAGGGAGCAATTTCTTAGGGTTACACTGAGGTTGCTGAGCCCTAATGGCAGTCAAGGTTCAGTGCTGACAGCATGGTCCCACTCTGCCTAGTGTGTCCCACAGCTGTGGCACATCCAGTACCCATTAAGCCAAAGCCTAACCCACAGCTGAGCACCTTGGAAACCCTCAGCTGCTGAGTGAGGGGCTACTTGTGGGGTCAATGGCTACATCACTGCCTTTACTACCAGGTTCACTGGAGTTGTGGTGACTGGTGGAAAAGATAAAGAATATTAATTGTCTGGGGGTTTTAAGTCATTTATTTACACCTTTCTGTAAATATATTCATTTATCTTTTCCCATAAATATATTTATTTCTGTTTTTCAAACCCAGGCTGTGTCTCATCCCTGCATTGTTTTTGGGCACTGGTGGGGTTTGCCCAGCTGTGGTTTCCACATGCTCTTCTGAGTGCTGGCAAGGGCACCGTAGCTGCAGTGGAAAATCAGAAGAGGGGCAGGAAAGAGGCGCCACCTGGGGAGGTGGCCTCAACTGGCACCTTAGCAGCATTGCAGAGTCTTGGGAGTGAGACTGAGCTGGGACAGACACCTGAGAGTGAGAAGGACAGAATATTGGTGCCTTGGAGAAAGGAAAGATGCAGCTAAGCAAGTCCTAGCTGTTACCTGCTGCTTGCAGTGGCTGTGTCCCCTTCTCCCCATGCAGGGTGCCTCTTGGAGAGTGCAGTGCAGACTGTGGAGGTGAGGCTGTGTACAGCTGTGGGCAGAGTGGTCTGCTGCAGGGCCCTGGTACAAAGCCCCTGGGGTACAAGGGCCTGAGGGCCAAGCTGACACCAGGGGTTTCAGGGACTAGGGTTGTGCCCAGGCACTCATTAGCCACGGCTGGAGCCACTCAGTAGCAGTGGTTGAAGCCAGGCTCTCCCCGCAGATGCAGCTGGGAGTGGGCAGGGAACACTGGTGTACCTGGGGCAGTGGAATGGCACCAGCAGCAGCGGTGGGTGTGGAGCTGGCGCGGTGAGATAGGACAGCTGTGGGACCTGGCCAAGCTGCTTCTAGCTCCTGGTAAGGCTGCCTGAGAAGGAGTCAAGGAAGAGGTTCCCAGGTGCAGTTTAGCATGCCTGGGCTGGCACAAACGCTCTTCTCCTGCAACTTACTCTGCTTCCTGCAAAATCCAGTATCTTTTTGCATTGTTCCATTAAACTCTCTTTATCTCGACCTTTGATTTTCTTTTGTTCAAGATCCACCTTCCCATTCCATCAGTGTGCAGGGACAATTGTGTAAGAACATAGTTGCCAGCTGAGTCTTAACCATAATTTGTCCATAAGCAATACTCAGGATCTTTGGAATGCCATCATTGATAAATTCCTCTGAAACTTGTTTGCCACTGACTTTTTTCTTTCAATGTTTGCTTTCTCATTTTCTTGGATTAATTTTTATCTCTGGTTTTACAAACATTACTACTTCTACTTCAATAGTTTAAAATAAGACTTTTTTATTTCAATGTTTGCTTTCTCATTTTCTTGGATTAATTTTTATCTCTGGTTTTACAAACACTACTTCTACTTCAATAGTTTAAAATAAGTAAGTCATGGCAATCATCTTGTATCAGGTTTATATCATGTGTTTCTGATGAAAGCTCAATGAAAGCTCAGACAGCTTCTCAAGCTACTTGTGAATCTGCATCTCAATACAGTCCTGTTACTATGCTGAATAGTTAATCTATTCTAAATACAGTAACATTGACTATGTTCACATATTAACACCATGGTTACAGAAGACTTAGGAACTTACAGTTCTGGTAATTCCATTCATGAAATGAGATGTGATGCATGCTGATCGTCCAAATCATCCCTCAAAAGCTGCTGCCATTAAGAGGCTTATCTTCAGTGAGATAAAGGGTTATGTTCAGTCACCAGTAACAAAAACTAGAGTAAGTTAAATGTAGCACATCTCTCTTCTGAGACAAAGGAAAGTTTATTAAAATTCATTCTCAAAGTTTTAGATCATTCTTTTCAATAAAAGTATTTTTCTGGGCAACTCACTGCAGCAGCTCATGATTTGTTTCCAGTAGAAGAGCCCTTTCTTTCAAGAAATCTTTATGTAATATCCACACCTACTCCAGCAGTTCCAAGTAAGAGCTGTTTTGGAATAAGATCCCCATGTGCCACACAGTTCACAGTCAACTGAAGGTAGCATACAGTAAAATCATATCAAGTCAAAGCATTTTTCAGTTAGCTTAGGCATACTATTTTTGAGCTGAAATTCTTTAAAGAAGACACAACACAGTCACTACATGTTGTATTTACTTAATTTCACAAATAAGTCAAAATCCTATGAAAAGTTATTCACATTTTTTTTAAACAATCCTCAGAGTAATTCTTGAGTGAGTTCTAATTGAGGAGATATTCCAATCAGATATTGTGTAAGTTAGTACACTAAAAATTAAAATCTGGTGGAACAACCTTAAATTTATAACCAAAGCCATATATGTAGTATTAATTTATAATACAAATAAACCTCTTAGTATACCTGTTTACACTGAAGAGTTGACAGACAAATTAAATACTTTCACAGTTAATTTCAAGATACCAGAAATAAATTCCATTTTAAAAACACCTTTATGGTAGCATTCCATGTGTCACAAACCAATCCTTAGTACTCAATAGTATGCAAGAGCGAGAATTTTCCCTCTGCCCTCAAATGCAATGTTATAAAAAATCCAAACTGGTCCCCTTGAGAATTTTACAAAATAACTACACTGAGAGGCACATGTAACTGGAGCATAAGACAGCCAAAACAGAGTCAGGATTTTTCTGAAGAATGCACACCTGCCCTGTTAAAAATATTTTGGGAGACGATACCTAGCATGCTTAGCAGAATTTGTTCATATTTTTAAAAAAGCAACAAAGGGATAGTCAGCTCTAAGTCTTGGACCGCTCTGCAGTATGGGCAAACCAGCCAGCTGTCTATTGTGTTACAGGCTGGGAAAGATGAATAATTTTTAGCCCAGCAGGTGCAAGAAAGCAGCTTTCACTCTATGTCCAATATCACATTGAAGGAGCAAATACCCTTTGTACACGTGGAGGGTGTTCACAAACATTTAACTACTTTAAAGACTAGTGTTTTTTCAGCTGCTATTCACTAGGTTCGCTGAACCTTGCTGCACTTAACAGTATTAAAAAAACCCAAAACTTAGTAACAGAGAACTACAAGTAAGTGTCATTATGAGGAACAGCATGTTAACTGCATCCTCTTTAAGAAGAGAATTGTTTGTTTGTTTATACTTTCTTGGTTTTACCTAAGATACTTAGTGGGAAAACATCATTAGATTGGGAATATTATAATAAAAGCCACAGCCGTAGATAATAGGGTTATGTTTTCTTTAAAAGGTGAGGTTTAGAGGTCTTATTTAGAGGTAAATGCATTTTTCAGTGTGGCAACAGTATCTACCTGTGTGTGAAACAACACTGCTCGCTTCCACTGTCTGGCTCTCCTGATTCAGCTCTGCTCCAGTAAGAAAAGTGATGATATGCAGTTTTGATCTACTGGCTCTTTGTACTTCCTTTGCTGACATGATGAGGTCCATGGCACAGCTACTTGAATGCCTGTACCCTTACAAAAAGAGGGCAGAAGATTCTGGTGCACATACCACACAGACAACATTTTTAGCAGAAAATAAACAAAGAGGTATCACTAAAGCTGTTGCAACCTTCTCTAAATTAAATAGTATCTCACCCATATTTCATGAGTCTGCAAATAAGCGATCTTGGAAAAAAAGGCATTAGTGACAGTTCCATGTAGAAGATAAAGAACTGAAGATCTAATTAGGGAAGGTTTGTATCACATTTCACCATCTGTTCTTCTAAGTAAGAGTTATAATTAGTGTATACTGGTTTATATTGTGTTATTTGCTATTTTAAGGCCATTACCTTAATCTGAAAGCATGACTTCTACATAAAAGTACGTAGATCAATTGACAGAACACCACACTACTTCTTAAAGAAGATGGGTTGTTTCAAACTTCATTTGACTTCTTCAGAAGTAAATGCAATCTCTAAAGCCAGATTATGTCCTCAAGCATACACAAAACACTTTCAGCTCAGTATCACTATAGTCTGTTCATAAATAATTTAGCATGTGTACAATTCACAAAAAAACCCACCCTAACCCTTGCCACCCACCCCAACTAGAAAACAACCAGCTCATCAATGCCACAGCCCCTAGGCCGGCAACACTGTTCCCCATTCTTAGTTTTCCTTAGCCAGTTATGCTGCCTTTCTGCCACAAACAGGTATGAAAATAAGTAACAGGGGAAACATTTTCTTTTGGTGGTGTATTTGCATGTAATGTAAACGACTACACCATCTTTAGATGAATGCATTCTTTTGACCTTAAAAGAATAGCATGATTTATTTCTTTCTAATCAAATAACTTGAGATGGATTCTGGAATATTTTACTTGGAAAGTATTCCTAAACTACTTAAGCTTCTTCTGACACCAATGAACTACTGCAACCTTGTATATAACTACTAGATAAACTCCAATGCATATTATGTCAGGGAGGAATTTTAATTTTTAATAACTTAATCTCACCAGAAAGGCTTCAAGGCACCCCTGTAATGAGCCCATTCCATTACTTGTAAATATATGAAATCTCAAAAACACTGTAACGGCACAAGCTTAATAAACCAATTATCCAGTTTAGGATATAGGTTTATATTTTTTTCTGTAGCCACAAAGACAAACAAACTCCCCTCTTCAGACAGCAGACCTGGCTACAGCATCCTAAATCATGCAAACAGAACACAACAGTACAACCTTAAATTGCATCTGCTGTAAAATTAAGCCACATCCAGGACTCCAGCAGCTACTAACTGTCTTGAAAGCCAGTCCAATCCTTCATAAAGTCCAGTACCACTCCGGGCATCACAGCCCTGAATATACCAGCTACGGCCACAACAGAGTTTGTGGAGGCTCAGCAGTTCTGTAATTTCTTCCACTGAAAGTGCACCTGCTACATCCTATAATAAAATCAAACAAAAAAAGACACAATCATTCTTCTGTATTAAAAGTATTTTATCTTTATCCAATGGCTTAGAATGCAGTTACAGATCATGCAGAAGCTTTGCAAAAAAGTAAGCTCAATAATGCAGCTATGCATTTACTACTTGCTATCATAAACCAAAAAAATGGTTGCTGAATGTACTAAGTACTGTAGCATCACTTATTTTACCAGCATTAAACATAAGGAAAACATTTACATTTTATGCTTTGCACCTTATTATTTCCTAACCACAGCAGAGGGTTCAGAGAGTTGGAATTTGATATACAAACTGAGAGAAAGAGTTAAAGTGTGGGGAAAAAGAAGAAAATCACAAGTACCTGTTTATTAGCAAAGATCAAGAGCAAGGCATCCCGCAATTCCTTTTCTGTTAACAATTTTGCAAGTTCACTGTGTGCTTCACTGACCCTGTCTCTGTGACTGCTATCAACAACAAAGACCACCGCTATGAAACAAAGAAATAAATGTTTACACACGTTGAGATATAAACACTGCAAAATTAAGCTTTCAATTTACAAAATTTTTTTTTCCTAGTAGTTGTCTATGTGAAGTTTCTCAGCACAACTTAGATTTTGAATCCTGGAGGACTGAGAAATACCTTACATAACTCTATACTTTTGGTTAAAATCTATAATTCATCTAAAATAGATGAAAGGGGGAAAGTAGTCTGAAGTTTTTTGCCCGCTCTTTTTTGCCCAGTCTAACATAAAGGTTTCCATACTTTTAGCTACTTAGGTCTAAAACTAGATTTACAATGTGTGGATTGAGTACCTCTGGTTATATAATTTCTTGATCCATTTATATGGATCAACTCCTGTATGACTGTTCTAGTTTCCATTAACTCTCTGTAAAATCTACAGGGTCAGCCAAAACGTCAGAGCTTTCTTTAGCTATAGACTACACAGTGAAAACTGCCATAATTTTTTTATCGACTACAGAGTAATCAAGATGCCAGAAAGATTGGAGATCCAGGGAGGCAGAGGTAGAGCACAGAATTTAAACTCACAGGTTTTGCAATTAAAAAAAAAACACAACACCAAAACTGAACAAAAGCTTACTGCAGGGTATACACCAGGTTAATTTCTTAACTTTCTCTCCAACATAAAATTCTTTGAGGAAAACATGAATCCATGCTACTGCTGTTTACACAGTAAGTTTTAAGAGGACAACAGAAATCTCAAAATACAATTTTTAGAAGTTTGAAAATACAAACAATTTTAAGTGTTAAAGCTTGCAATGAAGGGTAACATAATGCACAAAGTGGAGGACATAAACTGATGTTTGTAATTTTTAAGTATTGTAGTTAATTCTGAATGAATTAATGAAGAGGAACCCCTTTCTAAATTGGATAAACAACCGTGGGGGATTTACAGCATGAGTTTCTAAGTTGACCATTTAGGTCATTTCAGAATCAGTCATACAGTCTATGACCAGATACTACACTGCAATATTGAGTCAGAAGTTACAGAACTTTGTAGAAATGTTTAAGTTGCCAACTAAGGGCTCCCAAAGACTGAATATTTTCAAGTGCTACTTAAATTTCATACCTGGCAAGTACTAATTCTCACTGTGCAAACTTAGGAATGCTACACCTTATTTGTTGTCAGCTAGAACCATTTTAACAGCAGTTCCAATTTTGTTTAGCTCCATAAACTGACAGATTTATGGAGAATGCACCTTTATCTGATTCTAGGACCAACTGGATTAAAATTTATTAGCTTATTAATCTATCAGCTGTACTTTGTATTATGTAAAAACTTTTAGAGTTATACATTATTTCCATTAAAAATCTTCTTCACTCTGAAATACAACGTAGAAGACAAAACATAGATTCAAATTTGTATTAGTCTCACCTTGAGTATTGAGGTAATAATGTTTCCACAGGGGCCTCAATTTGTGCTTTCCTCCTACATCCCAAATAGTAAACTTCAAATTCTTGTATTCTACTGTTTCAACGTTAAAACCTGCAATAAAAATAGTAAAGTTTCACAGTCTTGCCTTGTATGAATACAAAATAATAGAATTCTCCAGAGAGCAGATAAGCCAAATATTCAGGAAACATTCATTATGTTTAAACTGTTGCTACTAACCTATTGTTGGAATTGGCTGCATGAATTCGTCTTGCTTCAATTTAAACAAAATAGTTGTTTTGCCAGCTCCATCTAATCCTAGAGTGACAACCCGGATTTCCATTTTTGGTCCAATATGTACCCTGTTGTCCTGGAATAAATAGCATATATAAAAGATGAACAAGTTTAGGAAATTCTGATTAGAAAACCTTTACATTTAAGATAGCTGTCACTATTTTTAAAGTGATTAAATGGATGTACTACAAAAATACAAGGCACAATCACTGTCTAACAATATAAGCCAAAGTATCCAATAACATCTATATTGAATCTGTAACTTCTGCTTGAGTTTATCACATGCCAGCCATGTACTGAAGACAGCCAGTCTCATGCTACTATGTTGGTACTTGTTAAAATTCCAAGTTCTTTCATAATTCTCAAAATGCATGAGGATTTCTTCATATCGGTTAGCATTCTCTGACAGTTTTCTAACTTCTCTACTATGTCTAATTATATTATTAATGCCCCTACCTACAAAACTATTTCCTTGCTGAAGGCTCTATAGCCATGCCTCTTCACCTCACTCTGCTTCCAACATTCTACAACATTACAAAAGCAACATTATTAGCACTAAGCAATAATCTGAAAAAGTAAATTTATTTAAAAAAAATTAAAAAAAAAATCCCCAAATCTTGCTTGGAGGCAAGGAAGAATGAACTTTTCATTTGTAGTTTACAACGACCCAACAAGTACTGAGCAAGCTGATGCTAAGAATGTGATCAAATGGTAGGACTAATACTCAGTAGCAAACCATAAACAGTAAAATAAACACCACCGGCTAAGATTACTATGTATCCCTGAAACATTCTGAAGTACTCAGAAATGCCATCTTGATGAAGTACCAGAGTTTCAATCACAAGAGTTGTGTGGGAATAGATTTGTTTTCTTGTAAGATCTGTCCACACATATGCACATCTGTATACACATACGCACAGGTGTACACGTGCACACATGCACACACCTACGTGTATAGACACACGCGTACACACACAGAGGATCCACTACACAGCTGGATATATGTCAACATGACATTAAACTCCGTTCTCCCATGTCACAGATGAAAATGCATACATTCAGATGCGTTTAATACACATTAAGTTAAATGACCTTATGCTATTGCAGTCTCCAAAGAGAATAAAAACACTTCAAGAAACTGCTTTTTTAAAAAAAAGAAAAGCTTTTAAGAAACATTACATCAATATAACAATGCAAAAGTCAGTAGTGTGTAAGAATCAGGTGAAAGATGTGTCTAATTATATCATGTTTGAGACTGAAGAACAAGGAAAGTACAATGGTTAACTCCCTGAGTACTCTCCCTCTACCTAACACCTTGCAACTCATGGACTTAATGAGCCAACAGTGCAGTTTGTGAAACTAACAAAGACAGTTAGGGCCCAGAAGATCTTCAGTATAGAACTCTATAGGCCAATTATGTGTTGTAAAAAATGACTTTATTTGAATCTGTGAACTAAACTTCCCTAAGATGAGCAGTTTTAATGCTACAGCTTTGACACTACCCAAGACAGATGCTCCAAAACCAAAGAGTATTTGAGATTTAGAAAATAATTTATTGAAACTTACTTGCTTTTAATCAGTTTGCTCTGAGTTCTAGATATTTGAATTTAGAGCTGGAGTTGTCAAATTTAACAACTCTGCAACATGGCATATTATCAAAAAGGGTTATTTCCTTCTAGAGAAGAAAAACATGCAGGCACATTCTTGACAAGAATGTCAGTGGGAAACACCCAGGCAAAGTTTAAAAAAAACAAAGCAGGATACAAAAGGAACTGAAAAGGGTAAAAAATATTATGCCTCCAGCACTCTCTTCAGTCTCACTTCTGATTTTGTCTAAAGTTTCTGGGGATACATCTCCCATGTTCTTCTCTATGCTTGAAACAAAGTGGGAAGGAAATGAGACAGCTTTAGATGGAGTTACTATGTTTATAGGTTTCTTCCTGGAGGTAGCTCCCTAGCTATGATCAGACTTTACTGACAGTAAGCCAACCTGGCCATCTTCTCAAGAGGTCTAGCAGAAGTACAAGTCAACTCTACAGTTCCCGAGACTGGAGGGCAGAGGCAGTGCTGGCCTGCGCAACTTAAAGCATCACGGAAGTGGAAGAGAGGAATTACTCTGTCAAACGTAGCCATCCTATTGCAGTTAGCTTTCTGTAAGGTTATAGAGTGAAAACAGGTTGCTCTCAGTATGTTTGTACTCTCTAAGAAGGAATCAAAATGCATTCTGTGGCAGACATCAAACTTCCACTTTGTGTAAGTAGTTCTGTTACCACAGGAAGAATCTTGCAAGTAAAGTTCCTACTCAGAAAAGAATGTGTGGCACCTGTAATGTGTGTCAAAAATGAAAGTTAAAATTGACAGATGAAGAAAGTCTCTCTACATGAACTATATCAGCACCTTTAATCAAGAATTGTCTTTACAAAGTCTGGCCAGTAAAACCCCATGTCTGCCTTTCTGGGAGGTGCACAACTTGACAGCATACTTAAAAAGGTATTGGTGTTAAGTAAACTTGGTATTTTCCTAAATCTCAGTACAGAAACTGCAGAACAAAACTCACACAACTGTGATTTCCTGGTTCTTGCGTCTGTCCTTTGTCTTCATTAAGAAATGTTACGATGTGACAAAAGCTGTATTTAAATTTACTTAAAGGTGCTTTCCCTCTCATAGATTACTGGCTTCATGGGTAGTTAGTGTTGGTGAGGGTTAGCAGTTTCCCATACCTGTCAATTTGAAGCAAGTAAGTTTTCTTTACTATCTCAGGTACTGCTTTCTCAATCATTTTCCCACTCTTCAATATACAGACAGAAATATTAAGGGTGAACACTTGCTATTCCTGTATATAACACTCCACAAACATTGCTCTCATTTGCTAAGGACAAAACAGCAATCTCTCTTCAAATAAGGATCACAGTCCTGGATGCGAATCCATGTCTCTGCCAACAAGCTAAGTACACAAAGACATTTCAACTTACAGAACCAGTGTTCTGTAAGTGTTGGCACTCTTACATTTAGAGATAACACTAAATTAAGTAGGAAAGTTCTTCTGCTCATCAGTAGGAATGTTCTGCAGAGGGGCCTGGACAAGGTGGATCAATGGGCTGACACCAATTGTACGAAGTTTAATGAGGCCAAGTGTCAGGTCCTGCACTTGAGTTACAAGTGCCCCAAGCTAGAAGCGAGTGAGGCAGGAGAAGGTGATAGTGCTCCTGTACTCAGAAATGGTGAGGCTGCATCCTGAATACTGTGTTCGGGTTTGGGCCCCTCACAGGAAAGACACTAAGGTGGTGGAGCCCAGAGCAGGGCAACAAAGCTGGTGATGGGCCTGAAGAACAAGTCTTATAAAGAGTGATGAGATTACTTAGTCTGAAGGAGGCTGAGGGGAGGCCTTCCTGCTCTCACAACTACCTGAAAAGAAGGTGTAATGAGGTGGTTGCTAGTCTCTTCTCCATTTTAACTAGCGATACAATGACAGAAAATGGCCTCAACTTGCACTGGGAGAGGTTTAGATTGTGCATTGGGAGAAACTTCTTTACTGAAAGAGTGGACAGGCATTGGAACAAGCCACCCAGCAAAGCTGTGGAGTCACCACTCCTGGAGGTGTTCAAAACATATGTAGACATGGCACTCTGGGACACACTTTAGTGGTCAAGGCAGTGTTGAATTGCAGGCTGGACTTGATGATCTTAGAAGTCTTTTCCAACTTTAACAATTCTATGATTCTACACCTACTTAAGCTGTGTGGTTTTATGGGAAATCAAGGTAGGCCTTGTGTCACTTAACAGCTTTGAGAGAAAGGAGAAAGAGAGATGTGAGAGAGAGATAAACAGATCGCCAGTTTTGAACCCAGTGATGAAACAATGTGGGTATTTGTTATAGAGAGAGATTCAGCTCAGGCTTGTATATGTCCCTATTTATTGAGCAACTGAGACACCAGTACTTTTCCATAGCATGGTAAATCAGTAAGTAGCATTAGCCTCTCCATATAATTTCCTGGAGTGGCTGAGATATCAGGGCCAGGACTTTTTCAGGATGTGGCAATTTAAGATATGTGATACTAGACCCCTGCTCACAACTTCCACTTTGTCTGGGCATTGCCCAGGCTCACAGTACAGTTATTTTAGGGTTTGTCCCTTAAAAAGAGACACCAGAAGAATTCTAAGTTCCCCAAACCATGACCTATTTTGGATCTATTACAGCTTAGCCAGCTGCAAGTGTTCTCTTCCAACATACTTAGAAATTCATAGTCAAAATGTTCTGAGTCAGATTAACAGCTCCTAAAGGCAAAAATAGGCATCCAAAATGCCTCTCTGACTCAGCTCTGTGAGATGGTAGCATCAGCTCTGCAAACACAGAATCTGATTCATCATCTATGAAATGTGAATGCTGCTTTATTTATGGAACAATAAGGGTTTGCAGAAGAGGTTCCCTTGATTCTACTTAACTTGGTTTCAGCTGAATACGGAAGAGAGGGATAGGAATTAAAATGTTGCATTACTGATCTGGAAAAAAAGGTTTTTACAGAAATTCAAATACACTGAAATTGCAAAACAAGTTATATGGAAAAAAATATAATTTCTGGCATCTGAAGGATTGAGACAGGATCCTCATGGAAGCATCTTTTTCCTTATAGTAAAGACTAAGCCAGCAAGCATTAAATCCTCAGTTTCATCACAGCAACATCAGATCCTATCCCTCCTTCAACATTCAAAACCAAAATAACTCATAAACTAAAGCATTCTTCTCCTTTAAGAGTTTTAAACTTACTCTCCTACATGAAAAACAGTCATCACTATCAAACTCCAAATAATTTCATCCTTTTCCAAGAACAGGTTGCATTACAACTGTATTAAAGGAGAAAAAAAAAAAACTATTTAGAAGATCATCTGTGTCTAAACTATCAGTGAATTCAAAGCAACTATAAGACAAATCATCATTTAGCAAACTGAAAGAAATATGCTGCTTGGATCTGGAGAGCTACCCGGCAGAAAGGGATCTGGGGGTTTTAACAGGCAGGTAGCAGCATTTCCAGGTGGCCAAGAAGCCCAATAGTATCCTGGTTTGTATTAAAAATGCTGTGGCTGGCAGGAGTAGGGAGGTGATTGTCCCCTTGTACTCTGCTCTGGTGAGGCCACACCTCAAGTACTGTGTTCAGTTTTGGGCACTGCAATACAAGAGAGATGCGGAGGTGCTGAAGCATGTCCAGAGGACAGCAACAATGCTGGTGAAGGGCCTAGGAAGTAAATCTTATGAAGAGCAACTGAGGGAGCTGGGGCTGTNCTTGGTGATCCTGAGGGTGTTTGCCAACCTAGATGTTTCTCTGCGAGTTTCTGTGAAGATAAACTGAAAGTTATAATAGTCTTATCACATTTAGAAATAGGTGTGCAATTTTCAGGAAATAAAATATTAAACATTATGCAGAAGTCCTGCTGGTATCATAAAAGTTAAAAATACACGGAAAAAACAATGCATAGATTGCTGGTTTAAGGTGAACAACCAAGTCAGGGATGTTTACAAAGAAAAGTGTTCCTAGAACTCGCAAATACTGTCTTACATATTTAAGAGAAAGCAGCTAATGTTCAAATAAAACTACCAATATAATCAATGTCAAACAAACATTTCTCTCAGTAATTACAACAGCACAATGGGTTTTTTGCTCATCACATGTTGAAGACGCTGTGGCACTAACTGATATCATCTTGACTAAATTTGTGGCAACAAATACATGATCATAATGATCATATATTATTCCTGCTTTCTTTTAAATTACATTTAGGATATCACAAAGTAGATAGATGTACTTCACTTGAAATTAACGATACCTTTGTAAAAGTGACAGGTATGCTAGCATCCAGCTGTACATGATCTGCAAGTTCTGTAAACTGCTGCTGCTGTTTCTGTAACGTCTCCAGCAATCTTGTAATTTCCTGTTTGGCCAACACTACTCGGCAGTCATCCTAAACAGCCAAAGAAAACAAAAGTATTCCTTCAGCAGTTTACTTAAAATAACCAAACACAATGTAAATGTGATGATTATAAGAGTCACTAATGTAATAGAAATAATTTAAAATAATTCATATACCATTCCAGCAGTTGGAATAGAGTAGCAGCTTTGAAGCTGTAAGAGGGAAGAGTTGGTACGTGTTTGATCAGAAGTTACAACAGGCCAATAATCACTAGGTTACTAAAAATAAGACCTGGGGAAAACAGGGCTTGCAAGTATGCACATAAGCAGTAGGGAAAGATGTTATATAACAAATTTCAAAATAAAGGAGGAGCTCCATTATCCTTGGTTCAGCCTTCTGAGACATACTGGCCATACATCACAGAATTCTGAATACATATATACCAAGAGCCTAGGTAGTTGGGTTGGAGCAGCACCAGTCTTGCCACCATGATGGCATGGTTCTCAGTGGGCACGCCTACCTTAAGAAGGTAAGTGCTTGCCAGATCTGCCATCTACGCATCTCAAGAATTTTGCTGGTCAGTTGGATAGGGTTAGTATAACCCGCTCTTTGATAGAGTTACTCTGCATTCTCTGTCATATCTTATTCAGCACTGTAGTTTATAGCACACTTTTCTATGATTTAAGTATTTGAGCTATAATAAAGTGTTGAAACTGTACCCAGAGTGGGGTACCCCTGTGTGTGTGTGCACTTCCTGGACCCAAAACCCACTGGAGCAGAAGCATACAGTAACTCATTTAATACAAAAAAAGATTACTATTCACCCATTAACGACCATAATCCACAATGGAACACTTGCACAGATAAAAGTACACCTGACTAAGCAACCAGATACTAGCTCTAGAAAAACGGAAAAGTTAAAATGACACATTATATAATTTCTCACACTGATTACAGGTTGGTGGTTTGGTATTTACTTGCTGTTTCCACTAAAGTAAGGATGTGACCAACCTTATACTGTCATATGGCTCTTTCTTCCAACATTTCACATGTTGAATTACTTGTACTGCAAGTGCTACAGAGAGTTATTTAGTCCTAAAACTTTTTTCCTACCAGCATCATATGACAACTGTCTTCAAACACCTATATGGGTAATTGCAACTGTAAAATCTCATAAACCTTGTAGGTTTTCAGCTTCAGTTTCATCTCTCCCACCCACTAACTTCACAATCAGTAATAACTCCAGCCAAGAGAATTATGCCAAAGAAGTTCCAGCAATTGGAAGGTTTGACGCTTTTGTACTAATTATCCTTGTCTAATACCCTCTTGTAACAAGTACTTCAAACGCAATGTTGCAATATTGTAAAGGAAATAAAAATGTGGAGTAGCATTTAAACTTTTCATCTGTAGTGTAAGTTCAATAGGCAGTTCTACACATCTTTCTGTATGTTACCAGGTATGTTGCCAACCTACCTGTTGTAAAGTCTTTTCACAATGAAGGCATGCTGTTGAAACTTGTGACAAGAGGATAGTCATGTCTTCTTGTTGTTGCCTAAGCCAAATCAACTTCTCTCTCACATGAGCATCAACAACACTAAGAGCCATTTCCTCCTGGCGACAAAGGGTTTCATGAAGATCAGAAAAATAGGCTCGGACGCAAGAGCGAGCATTCTCTGCAGTCCCTGGTACCTACAGTGTTGCAGTTAGGAGATCGGGGTTAAGGACACCAGTTGTTTCCAGAAGTACATTTTTTCTTCTTCTTTTTTCTTATTTATTCTAACGTTCCTGTAGTTTCTAATTTAGGCTCACATCTGCTTAGCTACATCACAGCTCAAGTCCCAGTTATATAAAGTCCTATCAAGATCCCCCAAGAAGTTACTTCACTAATTAAGCAGTTTATTCGTATGTATATGTACACTATTAAAAATAACTAGGGAAAAAAGCCTCAGCAGTATCACAGCATCCAAGAATAGATGCTGTGGCAGCTACACGAGCTTTCTCTGGGGCCTCCCTGTTTTCATGAAATATTGCAACAGACTACAAATTCCCCTCTATAAACTGGCTTAATCCTCAATCCCTATTTGGTAGCAGTAAGAATTTACAATCTTGTCTTATAAAACCTACATATTCTTTTCAAAGAAACTCCTTATCTTGGTTATTATTAGAAGCCAGTACTCTTGGGAGAGGGAGAAAGAAGCATACGTGTTCAGTATGGGCCATTCCAACTCCATCTTCAACTATTTGTTCTCCTCCTTCTATATGCTGAACAATTCCAACTAATTTTCTGGAATAATCTGAGATTTCTTCTGTGAAAGTTCTTATACAGTGGGCCATGTCTAAAATGGATGCACGAATCTGGTTTGCTACTGGTTCCAAGACAGAATGCTGTTAATTAAAAGGAACATATCAATGATTAACCACAACTATTTCTCTTAATAACCTTTCCTATTTTACCACTATTATACACTTAGTATTAGTAAAACATATGTACTATATATATACACATACGTATTTTACTACTATTATACACACACACACACAGAGGGAAGGCAAGTAAAAATTTAAGACAACCTTGCAACCTAAAATGCAACCAGGAATTAGAGATTATGCCAAGACTAAGATAGGCATTTAGCACTTAAACGCAGAAGTTTGCTCTTTACCACCATCAGTTCCAAAAACTGTGGTCCAGCTGTGCCAGGCTGGGTAAATCTAATGTTTCTACGATGAAAAAAGCTTTCATAACTGGTGACTGAATGCTGTGAGAAGCTCAAAAAAGCACTGGATCAATAGACCATCCATTGTGGCACATAAATGACTTAATGTGTTTATTACTTAACGGGGTTTTTCTGTGATTTTACCATAGCAGTTATCTGAAAAGAGGAAAAACCTAAAGAGCAGTATGAAGTTGCCTCTGTAAAGGCATATCAAGAATTTAATCTTCTGTACTTCAATTGGTTAAATAACCGTTCAAGCCACCTCATGGATAACTAGAAACTTATTAGCAGTACCTTATGACCTTGATGCTTCCCATATTCTTTGCAGACACAACACATAAGAGGACTGGCTTGACAGCCCTCTTCTAAACAAACGAACTCAATAGCATGCACTTGATGTTGGGAGCACATGGTCTTCTCATGCGGCTTATCAGCAAGAGGTACACGCCTGTGTTTTGCTAATGTCTTTGTAGAATGAGTAAGCTGAGAACAGTCTGCACACAGGTGTGTGGCACAAACAGTGCAATATACAGATGCAATGTGGGCTTCGTCTTCATCACAACGAATGATACTCTAAGAAGAAAAAGTTCAAGTTGTTAACATGTAATCCTAATAAAATCAGAAGACCCATAATGAATATAAGCCTGAAAATACTTTCTTTAAATACTACGCACTAATACATACTTGGACTATTTTTGAAAATCCACGTTTTCAATAAATCCTTTAAAAAAAAAAACAACAAACCAACTATCCTTTACAGTCAACTCCAATAAATTTTTCTTAATGTGTCCAGCAATTTTATAAACCCAAAGTGGAAGCCATAAAGTTTTGGAGGATAAAATAATTCAGATTCCAGCCACTTCCTCCAAAGCAGTTATTATAGAACAAAGAATTCAAGAGCACAACAGCTATTCAAGAGCACAGTGATGACTTGCAGCCTTTAGGAAGACTCTCTGTTTTAGAGAATTATATCACCATAACTAAAATATCCAAACTAGTAACTTTCTCTAAACATCCTAAAAGCCTAGAAAAGGACAAAATAATACACATGCTTGGCAATATCTTTTTATTTTCTGCTTTGGTCAATAGAGATTAGCATTTACTAATGAAACTATTAACTGAAGTCTTAATACTAGATACTCAAAGAAAACAGCATTATTAGTAAAATTATATTTGGTAAAGAACTAACTTCACCCACTCCCTCCCCCTCCGCCTTTTTTTCTCTCCTTATGTCTAGAGGTAACTTCAAGTAAATGTAACAAATTTTTTTTCTTTTTTAAAAACTCAGTACCTCTCCAGATAGACCAATGGTTTCTTCTGCTGTCCCACGCTGCCCAGCAGGTCCATTCTGCAACCGTTCCAACAGTTCCAACAAAGCAAAATTCTTTTTCAAACCCCAGACACCAGAATCTCCTGTTTTGGAGGAAGAGTTAAATGAAGGAGAAGAAAGGACATCAAACCTCAACCAAATGCTACCATGAGAAGTTCTACACAGGTAACAGAAGCTGTGAAGAATTCACATGGACAAACCCTATTCCCTAAATCATAACATGCAACACCTACTGCAGATCTCAGTCATTAAAACTCGCACAAGTTAAAATAACAATCAGAAAGACAGAACCACTTACAAAACTATTTGATACAGCAAAGAAGAAATCTTGTATTTTATAGAGCAAAGCAGAAGGTCATGTCTACTCTTCTATCATCCTCATTTTGTACATGTTAACACAAAGTAACACGATGAGAAACAAAACCAGAATTGCATCCCAATGCTGCTTAATGCTACCTGCATTGGTCATGTAGTATTTGAGAAATTTAGTGATTGCTTTTCCAAAAGAAAGTAGTAACAGCTTTGCCATAAATTTAAAGCCATTTTCTTGGACACAAGGTAAAATGCCTCAAGAGATGAAGCCTCAGCTTTGAACATGGATCATTACTTCCTAGTCACTAAAGAATTTCAGAAAACTTCAGGTTGGAATGGACCTCAGGACATCACCTTGCCCAGGCCTCCTGCCCAAGCATGGTTACCTAGAGCTGCTTACCCAGAACCATGTCCTGGCAGCTTTTGAAGATGTCCAAGGAAGCAGAATCACTTTGGACAGTCTGTGCCAGAGCTTGGTTATCCTCACAGTCAAAATTGTTTCCTTATGTGCAGATAGAACTGCCTACATTTCAGTCTGCACACATTCCCTCTGTCACCAGACAAGACAAAAAGAACCAAGCTCTGTCTTGTTTACACTTGCCCTTCATGTATTTGTAAACTATCCCTCAACATTTCCTCATATAAGAAATTCTCCAGACTCTTTGTTGTCTTGCTAGCCTTTTATTCCAGTGGATCCACACCTTTCATACCCGGGAGTTCAAAACTGGATACAATTCTCCAGTTGTGGCCTCATTAGTACTGAGAACAGGACAAGAACTACCACCCTGGACCTGCTAGCTACACTCTTCCTAATGTAGCCCAGGATACCATTAGCCTCCTTTGCTGCAATGGCACACCAGGTAAACCAGGAACATCTAGTCCTTTTCTGCAAAGCTAGCATTCAGATGGATGACCCATTCTCTTCTCTTGTTCTCTTCCTAAATGTCAGAATCAGAATCACAAACTATCTCAAGTTGGAAGTGACTCACCAGGACCACCAAGTCCAACTCCTAAAGACTACCTAAAACAAAACCATATGACTGGAAGTGTTGTCCAGGCGCTTCTTGAGCTGAAAAGCTTTGTACTATGACTTTTCAAGGAAGCCTGCTCCAGTGACTGACCACCCTCTCAGTGAAGAACATTTTCCTAACCCCCAAACTGAACTTCTCCTGACTCAGCTTCAGTTCATCTACTCATGTCCTGGATGGTCGCTGCAAGCAGATGAGCACTTCCTGCTCTACTGCCCCCCTTGAGGAAGTTTTAACTTTCATGTCACACCCTAGCCTTCGCTACTCCAGGATGAACAAACCAAGTGACCTCAGCCACTCCTCTGAAGTCTTACCCTCAAGATCTTTCATCATCTTGATCACTGTTCTCCAGATACACTAACAATTTGATGTCCTTCTTAAAAGTACCAAAAATGCACACACTACTTGAAGTGGAGTGCAGTGTAGAGTGAGACAATCATTTCCCTCAACCTGCTGGTTATGGTTAGCCCTTTTGGCTGTCAGGGCACAATGATGACCAATATTCAACTTGTCATCAATACAAAACTCTAGATCACATACTGCAGTGCTGCTCCCCAGTCATTTATTCCTAAATATATACGCATAATGAGGCCTAGCTCAGATGGAGGGTCCCTCACTACAGGAAGGATATTGAGGTGCTGGGGCATGTCCAGAGAAGGGGAAGGAGTCTCATGAAGGGCTTGGAGCACATGTCTTACACAGACCATCTAATGGATCTGGGGTTGATCAGTCCAGAGAAGAGGAAGCTGAGGGGAAGCTTTCTCTCTCTCTACAACTGAGGGGGGTTGCAGCAAGAAAAGAACCAGCTTCGTCTCATTAATGACAAGTGACAGAACTAGAGGAAATGGTTACAGGCTGTGCCAGGGGAGGTTTATGCTAGATATTATGAAAAATTTCTTCACTGAAACAGGTATCAAACATCGGAATGGTCTGCCCAGGGCAGAGGTGCAGTCATCATCCCCGCAAGCATTCAAGCCCTGTGTGGACCTGGCTATCAGG